>VZTU01029548.1:0-43604 GCA_013400835.1 Zapornia atra | reverse complement strand
AGGTTAAAACCAACAATAAAGGTTGAGCCTTTACATTTGCATCTGTATCTTCAGATTTAGAGGGGATACATTTTCAATATTTTCTTGGCAAATGTGAAAGCCACTTTTTCATTTGGAAATTGAAATTATTATCTACTCATGTGCCTGAAGGAACTCTGTCTACCACTGCAGGGTACTCTTCCCCTCTGTCTGGTTTTCCTTAGTTAGAGCTACCTTATATATAGCACAAGTGGGATCTTCATAAATATTCCACTACTTTGCAGATTGTGGATGGAAGTATTATGACTGTGGTAAAAAAGGATTGAAACTGCTATAAGAAAGATCTGGCCACTTGATATATTCCAAATTATTAATGCTCTGTATTCAGAGAAGATAAGGGCAGATAAGAAGATCCTTCTCCTGGAATAATTATTTTGGGCTTACTTCATGCAACAACACAAGTGAAAGGTTGGATGGCTTGTCCATATATGTCAAAGGAAGAGACTCCTGAAGCTGCTTACCTTCTCTGAAGAAGCTGGTTTAGGACTCTTATAATTTTGAAATATTTATTTAACACTCTTTCCCAGAGAGAGGAGACTCCTGTATCCTCATAAAGTGAAACATGACACTCTTTTAAGAAGATTTGTGTAGGAGATTGCATTCATCCTCAGCAACAAAGAGCAAAGCATAACTTCCTCCACACTGTGGCATCTCCATAATTCCTTCTAAATAAGTCTTTAGTTAAAAGGAATGTTGATACCCACAAAATCAAGCTTCCAAGGTTCCAATTTCTTTGAAAATCCCTATTTAAGTATCAGTAAGATTATATCTGTCATGTGCTGATCAACTTATAGGCCTCTCTTAAAAAAACTCATGTTACTTCAAGAATTGTTTATCATAACATGTTTCTACATGCTCCAAAGCTTTTTATACCACTCTGTTCAGCATACAATAGGCATGGTCAATGAACAACTAAATTAAAAAATTGTTAACTTTTTATTTTGAGCAAGGTAGAACAAAACCATACATCCTCAAAATACTTCCAGATAACCCTTCCAAATTCAGGTTGAAAAAAACAAATGAAGAAACTTCAAATACAGCATTGTCCAAGTCCCCAAAACACATGTGCATATTCTACTTAGAAAATAGAGATGAACCACCTTCTCCATATCAATAAAAGATACACTCTGTATTGCTAAGAATTCTTGCCTTCAAGTATTTTTGGACGAAATAATCCATGTAACAGCAGAACGCAGTATATTGTTCCACTCTTTGGAATAACCCCAGCTGAAGACTCCATATGGAGAATCAGTATATTAATAATTTCCCTCTTTATTCAAGGGAGAATAACTGTTAATACAGACAGTAACGGCAACAGGAATTCCCTGACCTAGTTGTACTACATTGTCCTAAAATATTTAAGTATTTCTATAGATTTTCTAACTTGTTTTTAAGAAACCACATTTTTAAGGTCTCAAAACAATCACCTGAACTAAAGTCTTTTTGTCAGAGTACACAAGTCTATATACCTTCGCTCAGGTATATCTTAATTTCTTATCTTCCCAAGCAGACAGATAATTCAAAATGCTACAGAGAAGTTATTGAATTAATTCTTTTTATTATTACTATATTTTTAGAAGATTCTTTAAAACAAAAAACTTTCTTGTTGGAAAATTTTCTGAAACATCGTGCTGCAGGTGAAAAGTATGAGATATCAAAGGATATGAAACAATTTATGATAGTATTATTTTAAACCATTTACCCACTATGTAAAGTACTGTTCTGAACCTGAAATGCTCATTGAAGCTGTCAAATGAAAATTCAAACTACGGTAACTTTAAATTAAACTACAGTACAGTAAAAGAAATCCTGATTTTCCAATTAATTTAAATAACCCATAATACTATAAAATCTTCCTATGTCAGCCAACAGGTATAAGCAGTGAAGTACTAGGGAAGTTCATCAGAAAAACAAGTGAGAAATAAGGAAACTGTTCCAAAGTGGGCAAGCAGTACAAAAAAGAAACTAACTCACAGACAAACAGCCAGGTAACATTACCCAAAGAAAGCATGATTAAAGAAGCTTTCTAGATATTGATGGGGGTTTTTTGGTTTGCTTTTTTAAGCAGTGAAAAACTAGAAGGTTCCAATAATTCATGCAATAGGAAATATCTAAATATTGTTAATTAAAGATATTGGAATTACTACTAATTATATATAATGGTACACTTATTTCATACCTTGGAAGACCGAAAACAGAATGCCGTAGATTTTACATCCGCTTTCTCTTTGTCTGTAAGAAGAAGACTCTTGTCATCCAGGAGACTTAAATATTTTCCTGTTGTTATATGTCTTAGTCTGAATGGCTGTCCCCATCTAATGTGGCTGCCACTCCACCTAAGAAAGTTCATAAGAAATGTTTGGGTTTTTTAAAACAAATCACAGATTTTAACTACTGGCAAAAACATTTTAAAGTACATTATATTGCCAACTAGTTGGTAAAAGGATAAAATTCTAAATGTTGGATTATCAGCAAGAGAATGGCTGTTTTGTGATTATCTCCTCTAAAACCATTCTAATAACTGATCTTAACCTCTTCCTTTGCACAGGCTGCCTCGGTTCAGACTGAATTTCTCCTGAGAGAAGATACAGACCGCCTACAGAAAAGGAGGCTTATGCTGTACACAAAGAGTTTAGATCTGCCAGTTCCCTCTCCAACAGTTCATCTACCAGCAGCTGGGTTTGTTCACTCTCCTAGAGCACTCTCCTTTCAGCAGTTAGTACGCATTATTACTAAACAAAGACTGGCGCACATTCACCATATTGTATAGGAGGAAATGAAGGAAGAAAGGTGAAGAATTTCTATCTAAGCTCTCCAAGAACTTCTCAAGCTGAAATACAGGTTGCAGGTTTTGAACTTCTTGCCTTAAACTGAAAATCCAGTTTTCCTCTTCCTCCTGAATAACTAATGAAGATAAACTTGTCTAGGGGTTAACTAAGGAGGATGCATTTCACGAAGCCTTTTAAGAATGCTTCTGGAATATTCCTTAGATTGGAAAATTGCCAATGCTAGCATGTTTTCCTGGATCTTCACAAAGCTTTCTTCAGTCTTGTATCATCAAAAGTTTACACTTTAGATGTATGCACACACTGTTTTTTGAAGAAGTCATACATTTATTTTCTGTTTGCAAGATTTCCATCATAATGGAGTTATGATATACTGCTGAGGTTCTGCCATGCTTCCACAAATACTAGTAATTCTCTATGCTTACTGTAGCTTGAAATAGCTTAAAATTATCAACAAGTGATAGTATCATTGAAATATACAAACACATCCCTATGAACCTAAACTGATTATAAACTTACTCCCATATCAGAATTTTGTATCTTCTCACTTGCATTTAATTCCAGGTAGAACGCATAAAACCAAAACACGTATTTATACAGAAATTTTATATAGATTCATATAGTATACTCTGAAAATCCTTTAAGTTAGTGCTTACACCAGCTTAAGTAATTTTTGTTTTCCTTCAACCATATGTGTAGCAGATTAAAGCACTTACCTACTCAATAAAAATATCCACTTGTTTAAGCATGTCTTCTTAAGATTTGGCCACACTGCATGCAAAACTGTTTTATGCAGGCATTTTTTAAAGTGCAGGAGCTTTTAAAATACCAAAGCAATACCCAGCTTCTATATTGCAAAAGGATTTGTTACACTTCTCCAATTAAGCTTCTAAACATTTTTAGATATTGATTTTAAATACACCAAAAGAAGGAAGATGTTTTCCCCTCAGCTATGTTCTTTTGTAAATTAAGTAGTCTCTTCTGATTGAGGGGAAAGGACTTGGAGGAGGAAGAAAATATGGAAGCTTTATATCTTATAAATGCTTTTTTTCCCCCGTCTTCTAGACAGCGAAGTCAGTACACTCCATAAAAGCACCTCTAAGTATCAGTCTTCTAGCACAACTTCTGCTTGTCATTTAAGTAAAATGTCATGCCACAAAACACACCAGCTCTGCACCTTTCTGCACCTTCCATGCTGGGGAGCTGCCTTCCCTAGAACGATTCCATTTTCTCTTGGACTCAATAGCTAGGGACCATATGAAAAAGAAAATAGTAACTACAGTGCAGTTCACCCATACCCCTAGTTCATGCCTGCAGGATATGAAAAAGGACAGTTCATGTGAACTTACAAGAAAAACCTTTTGAGCAGAAAATATCTTATGAAGCCATTTGCTACTACTAAAAATTCTTTTTTGCAATCTGAGATTATGACCCCTGTCACCATTTGGGAAAGAAAGCAATGCAGAGCAATAATATCTCGCGACCCATGGCAAGGCATCCCAAGAAGCAGTCTGCACATTGCAGACTGCCCGGGCAATTTTTCTGACAGTTTTCCACTAATGAGATAAGTTCAGAAACAATGATTCCTTCAGAATCATAAGAATTAATACTCTATCTGTGGTCATTCTGGAAGGACTAGAACTGATAAGAGGACTTCAGGCAGACACATGCTAAGTTACAAATTGAAGCATTTGCATGAATAGGATTGTGCCTGCAATTCAGCAATGAATAGCTATTAGAATATTAGAGGAAGAAAGGGAGATGAGGGACTTGTAGAAGAGAGTGTTATTCTTGGGATTTTATTTGGTTTTTTTCCTGGTAAGAAAATCATGTTCCTTAAAAAAAAAATATTACTGCTGCCTTTGCTTAGATGTTTTGACAGTTCTCACAATTTCTCTCAGTTGTATATGTTCAAATGTATACACTTCAAAAGTTTGTATACAATGCCTGTCAAAGTAAGATACATGACAGTCGTAATAGAAACCTGTAATTTCTCAAATACCCGCGTTGCTCCAGTATCACTGCTTATTAGGGAAGTAAATGCAATGAGGAAAATAAAAAGCCAGAGATCCTTCCACAATTTCATCGTGGTCACTTAGGCATCCTCACGGTCAATTTCAGTCCAAAGCAAAAATCTCACTGCTCTACCAATGACATTTAACATCATCCTATTAAATAAAGTGCACACACAGAAAGCAGCATGTTTGGAGTGCAACCTTTCCCTAAACTATACTGATTTAATCTCTAAAAAGCAATCATTTATTAGTCACTAGAAATTTTATCACAAGTACATACTGTAATACGATTGTAATACAATTTAAGTGCAACTTTACAGCATAATTACCTTAAACAAGGCACAATTCCTTACTATCATTCCAATACTTCCAACAATGCAAGGTAGCATTTTTTCTGTAAATTTTTTCCTTTAAAGATTTCCAAATGGCTTAAAAAATTGGTGGCACACATTAATTATTAGCTTTAAGGAAAACAGTTCTGTTTGTCACATATATGTGTTAAAAATGTAAATTGTGAATTCATTGACAACAAAAAAAATCAAAACATAGCATATGTCTTAACACACACTTTCATGAAAGAGTTATAGAGCACTTTGTGAAGATCATTTTAATAATAATATTAGTGTGGTTCTATACTTATCAATCTGATTTTATGTCAACGCTCTTACTATGTAAAAATTGCCCTACCAAACTAACTTCTTTTTCTGAGGAGATTTTACTTACGCAACTCTTAGCGTCTCTAGTCGCCAAAGGGAACGAGCGTGAATAGACACAGCACCACCTTCATAATGGACAGTTCTGAAAACCAAGCAAAGGCACAGACTAAATGTTCAGCTCTTGCCAGAGTTCATCATAGTTGCCTGTTCTAAGACCTCCAAAACAATTACTGCAGCTCTCAGATTCATAGTCAAAACCAACACTTATAAATTAAAACTTCAGATCTAGTTACTTTTATTTTTATTGTCTTTAGCATCCACTATTGTGATATCATAACAATGGCATCTACAGAGTGTTTGCTTAGACATCTTTCTTAGTTTTTAAGGATAGAAAAACCAGGGGGAAGGGGAGGGGGAAGCAGCAATATCCTAGTAATTACCTTTTTTCTAGGTTCTAACAAAAAACAAATATGAAATTATGACAAAGATTTGTGATCACTGCATATGACTCACACAAGGACAGTGCATTCTTAGAGCTCAGAGCTATTAAAATAACCATGCAATTTATTACAATGAATAATGAAGATTTACCTAATTTGCATTGCATTTTATTACCACAGCACCTGAAGTTTCACAACCACACCGATAAAGTCTTCACACTGCCCAGATGTTAACACCTACCTATTTCTAATTTACCATGTAATGACCCCTCTAATTCCCTCATATTATCCAGAAATTTGAGTGCTTCAAAAAGCCAACTGAACCTAAACAAATTATAAAAGTTTGGTTTCTTTATCTTCACTATTCTACACAAAGATAAGTGATATATATTGGATTCACAAAATAGCTTAGATTTACGGTCACCAAAAGCTCTGAGTTGCATAATGTGGCTTCTCTTCAAAGCAAACACTGAAGAAGGTGGAGTGTATTAAGTACTGCCACTCTAGATTTAGGCATCTGTTCTTTAGACTGCTTCCTGCCTGCACCTTTATTTCTGCCCTAAGACAGTGCCAGCATTTAAAAACTTAGGTCCTTCCTTTGGGAAAATGAAGAACGGCGTCACGTCAGCCAAGGAGTACTGTCACTGTGCTTATCAGATCAAGCATTTCAGGGAACACTGCCAAACAATGGCCTACTTTTATGGATCCTGGTAGAATTTATGGATTGAGTAAATGCTGTGATCTTCAGCCAAGATCAAACACTGCCAAAAGCAGCCAGAGGCTTAACTTTAGAGAATATTAATATTGAAATCATTGGCATTTCCCGTTTCTTATTAGAAGCAATTTTTTGAGAAGGACAATTTTGGAATCAGGTAGCTAGCACATAGTACAAAGTCCTCTTGTGGATATAATACAGAGGGACTGAAAGCTTAGCGCGGAGACGAACACAGCATTGGAAGAGGCGATTGAAAACCAAAAGAAATACTGACTTAGAATATACTTCTCAGCACTGTTAACAATACATGAAACTACAGATGTGCTAAAATTCATCTTGGAATATAATAGGAAGCATTAAGTAAAGAAACACTCCAAGACATTGCAAATGAATGAAGACAAATTATACACAGGGAAAAAAAAATTAGTCAAAATACATAATAAATATCCCTTGCTGCAATTACAAAACAACCCACACTGAATATTCATGACCAATGTATAAATAGAAACTCTGGTACACGCTCCATGTACCAAAAAGCAGCTCTAGGTGCATATATAAACACATGGGAAGTCTTCCCCTTGACCTTCTACCCAGTATTTTCTACATATATTATCTTAGTCACTTGCTGCAAATGGTTGTAGTGCTAGGAGCAGCTGACAGGTATTAGTAAGTCTCTAATATCTCTCTCACAGAAGGGAATGAAATTCAAAGTCAACCTTATCTTTTATTGAAATTGATCTTCATTAGTATGGTGAAATGCAAATGCTAAAACAATCTTGTATTCAGCTGCCTCTTTGTTCAGACTCTCAATTCTCTTCAGGCATTTGTTCAAATTTTTGTTCTGCAATGAACAGACGGGGCTTGTGCTGTAACGTCTACACAGTAACAGTTCAGATGTTACCCCGGTTGGTTAGTTTGAGTTGGGGGTGGAAGGGTGGGGTGAGGGAGTTGCTGTGTTGTTTTGTTGGATTTTTTTTAAAGTTGAAACACTGTGATTATATCCTGGTTTATTTCAATATGAATCGCACTGACAAAAATGCATTCAGAATTCTTGCACTCACATAATACAAAATTTAACAATTTTATTCAGCAGTTTTCAAGTCATTAAATATATGAGAAATCAAGTTAAAGAAAAGGCTTAAATTAATCAGAATATTTCAATGTGTTACTTTTCAGATATGAATTTCTTTCTCACAACGGAAACCCAGAAGCTATCACAGTTTCTCAGTCTGAGTACTCTTCTGAAGCTAGCTTTGCATTAGGCCTAGTAGTGTCAGTGTAATTTTCAGCATCTAAAAACCTCCCATTGTGAACTTAAAAGAATGGCTTCTAATGGGTGAAGTAGCTCTCTTTTATGTGACTGTCCATCCGTTACTTCCTTCCTCTGTTCTTTCAAAGGGGTGCTATCAGTCTTGGGATGGTTATGTGGATTGAGAAAATGGGGGAGATAGAAGGGAAGAAATTTTAAATAAAAACCGTGTAATTTGTTTACCAAAGGAAATAAGAAGGATACTGGGATTGTCCCTTATTTCCATATGAATGAACAGGTACACTAGCAACAGAGGGGAGTGAAAGCAGAAAGACAGTGATAGCACTTTGTTGTGGATAAAAGTCAAAGGCAGCAGCAAAGCCTCAGTAAAGGAGCGACAGCAATCTGGAGGGGGACTGAGAAAGAGCTGGGGACTGGAGGTCTGGGGATCAACGATGCCTACAAAGAAGCAAAAGGAGAAGCCCAGAGACTGGGGTCAAGTATGGAACAGCAAGAATTTGTACGGGCAGGAGAGAAGATGCATGCTACAGAAAATCAAGTAGACACAAAGCACTAGAATAGTGTGTAAGCTCTTGTGTCTTTAGTCAGTCTTCTCTACAGAAAAATAGTAAAGAAAAGGTAGCTTTGAATAAAAAGATCTCTTCTTCATTGAAGAGCAAGTCACTTTCCCTTTCCCATAATAGCATGCATACTGATCATTGCCTCAGAGCAGCTGAATAAATTCATAACATAGACCTTCTCATACATTTTTATTCTGCTAAAGAAATCTAACGTTCATTTTTAACTCCTTTCATTAAAATAAATGTAGCAAACCACTCTGAGATTGCTCAAACTAACTTCCTTAGCACTTGCTCTAGATAAAAAACGGTATTTGATAGGATACACCTCATTTCTTTTTATATACTCTGGACAACAGTGCTGAAAAGGAAGTATGATTCATAACATTTTAATCCTAACTGAAACTGACGCTGGTAAACCATATGCGATCCTGATATTACTAGGTCAAATGAAACATTGTTTTTAATGATGTGTGAATAAGCTACAGAAATTCTCTGACTGTCAAAGAGTTACTAGAGATGTACATTGATAGAATGGAAAACACACAAGTTTGAGTTGTGAGGTGCACAGAAGATGCACATTACTTGCCAGACAATAGAGAAAAATTATGAATTACAAAAACTTGTTAAGAAATTAAAAGCAGTGTAAATGCATGAGGAAAGTACAAATAGCGGCAGGAAAAAAGAGAACAACCAGAGCTACAATGAGAGTAATTCTTCCCCTAGAAAGCACAGAATACTTTGTACCTTCTGAGCCATAACCATAACACTAAATCTTGAAATTTCTTTCTATTCTAACCAAAGCACTTTATTTGCAGATGCTACATTTATGGAATAAGGATATTACCCACTTTTATTTCAAATTAATATAAGCATTTCAGAGCAAGTTCATTTTGACTACAAACCTTAATCTAGGTAATTAGTTGGCATAATGAAGTAATTTTTGGTCTGACCTATGGCTATATGTTAAATTTAAACCATCATTCTCTTCCTGACTATGCGTTCATCAAATTTCCCTTCACAGAAACAGTGGCTAGGATGTACCCTGTCCCCCTGGGCTTGGGCAGCAATGACAGGACCAAGGACAGCGCCAACCCACTGGCCACAACTCCGGGCAGAGCCAGGGTAAACATCAAAGACAAAGCTCGAGATTAAGAACCTCTCATCTCCAATTAGAATAATGAATTAATTACATAGGTTTAAAATAAACTACCATATATAAAAAACCCAGGAGAATCATTATCTAATTCATGTTCTTCCTAAAGCATTGTTGAGCCAAGACAGGCCAATCATTTCAGTGAAAATCGCTGACTACAAATGGGCATTAAATGAGGATAAAATAAATTACATTGAGTGACAGCATTTCAATACTGTTGAAGTAGTCTTGGTTCAAGAACCTGTAAATCCTAAGTTCCGCAGTGAGGAAATAATGGACTAAAACTCAGTAACTTGGAATGAATCAGGATGACATAATATGGCATAAATAACAGCATTGTACCTGGATTATGCACAAATTAATAAATCCAAATATCAAATTTAAAGTTGAAGGAACGGTTT
This sequence comes from Zapornia atra, assembly GCA_013400835.1. Taxonomy (NCBI): domain Eukaryota; kingdom Metazoa; phylum Chordata; class Aves; order Gruiformes; family Rallidae; genus Zapornia; species Zapornia atra. The sequence goes on along the minus strand of VZTU01029548.1, from coordinate 33,569 downwards.
CATTCCCTGCAGTGATAGGCAAGGCTTTTCTGGTTTCAATTTGAAAAAAAAATCAATCACTAAAGAGCTCTTTGGATTTCTTTCAAATCACTTTATAAAAGTAAAACCATTACTATTCAAGGCTCGTGTGTTGCTTTAGGCATAGGGAAGAGGTGATTGATTTATGCTGGGCGAAAATTCTCTGAGTTCACATTTCAGTCATAAATAATCCTTCACACATGCCAGGTCCCAGCCTTTCTGAGGTACAACAGGCCTTGCTAGTTCATAATGCCACGTCAAAGAGTGTATTTTACCTGTCTAAAGAGAATGGCATAAAAAGGACCTGGGATTGGGTAAATTACACTACTTAGCCAGTACTTCACAACCCTGTCTATCCATTTCTGAGACTAACACAAAATGTTCAGTATAATTTACAAAAGCCTTCATGTAATATGTTTAATCAAAAAAAAAAAAATACTCAAAGGCAGGAATAACAAAATTGACTTCTGGAATTAGTTAGGCATATAGATTCCCTCATGAAGGCCTCTTCTGACTGGATGTTTTGAGAAGCTTGAAGTATCTTCCACCTCGAGTGATACTTTGCAGAAGTCAGGAGCACTTTGCGCTCTCACAGGTAATTTCTTTCTGTAACGACATATTTCTGAAGGGTTCAAATTGCACTGCAGTCATCACTTTCAAATACATACTGCAAATCAAAATGTAAAATAGTTGCAACAGGAACACTCATGGCCCACTCCTACACTGGGAACTATGAATACTCACAGCTCTACTGCTGTGCGGACTTTAAGTTCTAAGAATATAAATGATGGTGGTATAATAAAGAGCAAGCATCACAATTCAATCAAAAAAAAAGCCCAAATAATCTTGATTACAAACTTCATTGCTGTCTACCATTAGTTTTTGCAGACTTCTAAGTTTAAAAAAATACATTAAAAAAAAACTCTGAAGTAAACCAAAACTCTACAGCCATGCAAAGCACTGTTTTAATAACTAGCTGACATTTTGCAAGAAAATAAAAATAATTCCTTTTAACTGAACAGTAAAAAAGGGATTAAAAAGGGGGGGCTGCTGACTGATTCAGTTGTGATGGAAGAAAAAGTCAGCTTATTTATTGCTGCACAATCCAAATTTATTCTGAACATTTCTTGCAAAATTTATTAATTAAGAGTGAAACAATAGTAAACAATTTCAGAAAAATGCTTTAATCTTCTCTAAATACTGACTTCCACCATAATTAGAATAAATGTATTCATTCCTTTGATATTGTAAGTTCAAAAGCGAAGACGCAGTATTGTAATTAGTGAAGAAGGAATTATTTTTTTCTTTAAGTGTCACAATTTCAACAGGAGATGATGCCAAATAAAAGCAAAGACCATTTCAGGCTGCCTGCAGCAGGAAAAGTGATTTAAATCTTCTGCTTGATAATTGCGTATTACCCCAACCCCAAAAAACCAAAGTAGTAAAAATTATTAGCAGATTTCTCATGTTTGAAACAGGAGAAAAAGTGTTGGAAAGGAGACTACACAATCCCTCATTTCAAGAAAATTAACTCCATAGCTCAAGGAAACCCGCGCAGGTCTGCCTCATTCCCCACGCACAACTAACAGACCGCTTCTATCACCTCGGATGATGGGAGCCAGGCCACAAACCATGCAGGCAGAGAATGGAGGAAAAGGAGTCAAGATAAATACAGACTCCCAGCTACTGCACTCTGGCAGATGTTTCCCCTGGCTTTGAAGATAAATAGAATCAAAGTAATCACCAGAACACCACCAAGCTGATTATCCTATGCTTTCTCCTGTATATCTATACATGTGTTTATTTTTTAATCTACCTAGAAATACTTCTGGAATTTCAAATGAAGAGCTACAGAAACAACACTGCAAATTTAGGTCTAGCTTGCTATAGATGACTAAGGCATTTTACATAAGAACAACACAGTTTAAGGATCCTTTGAGCAAGGCTTTAAATGCTGTTCTTAAACCAGCAACATACCTAACTGAAATGTTCAGTAAAATATGTATCATTCAGTGAAATGGCAAATATTTAACCTTTTGCCTGTTCCTTTTTTGTTCTTCATTTGGGTCAAAGGGCAACGATCAGGGTCATGCCCACTCTGCCTGTGGTGTTTTAAAAACAATACCATATTTTTTTCTACTGTAATATCAAGTAAACCAACATGCTACCACAAACATCTCTATTTGCACTGGTTCCAACAGGAATGCATTTTATTTACAAAGCAAAGTCTAGCAAGTTGAAAACTGAGTCCACTTGAAATTGGAGAAGGACATTTCTGTGCAGCTAGGAGCCCCCCAGCCTAGAGACTTCTGTGGAATGAATAAGCCACTACAATTATCAAAACTTGTTTTAAGGTTTCTGATTCCAGCTAGATCTATCTTTGGGGGAAAAAATAAATATTTTGGGCAATAAAATCTGTTTCACTCTGTTCCTTGAGTTACTACTGCAAGACTGTTTAAATCAGTCCTCTAAGTCTCACACTACGCAAATACTCAAAGTAGTCTTAAACTATTTATAGTTCAGATATGTAATCTTTGAATGCTGTCTCACTGGCATTACATCAAGAGCCAAGTATCCCTACATAAAAGGCAGCATTACCAGAGAAAAAAAGATTTCTCTCAGCAATTTTGGCCAAATTCAGCTGGATAGCAGCAGCAGCCCGATTCTTCCAGGCAGCATCTTCACACAGATTTAGATGCCTGAAGACCCAACAGCCTTGGCGATAGGTAGCCCGGGCACTCTGCCTCTGTGCTTATCCCCACAGTACACTTGCATCTGCGGCTACCAGGGCAGAAGCTTTTTCTAGGACTATTTCTGCCACTGTATTAGGCCTCTTCCAGTGCAGATTTGGATGACCTTGCCTCAGAGCAAGCTGAGTTAGGTACTGTGATTATGAATACAGCATCTGCACTGTCACAGTATTGTAGATCTCCGCTGTGCTAAAAGCTGTTCCAGGTGAATATAAACAGCTTGAGAACATGTGTTTTATTTTGCACTTCTGGTAGTCTTCAAAACACTTTTATACTCAAATTTATGTAACTGTATCAATGCTCTAAGAATAGAGAAAAACAGCAGTTATTTTTAGAAACTGCCTAGTAGGATCCTTCACATCAAACCAATTTATTCATTTCCAGGATTAGATACCAGGTGACATTACAGAGTGAAACTGTTATTTTAGGGCTGTCTGATCTGTTATTTATTTGAAAAGGCATAAAGAGGAGGCCTTTGCAGAAAAATAAAAATTAAATAGAGGAATTAGAGAGTCACAACAGAGATGGAACTTTATGCTGCCATTCTGCCTGCTCTTCAGGCATATGCTGGAACAAAACAAACCAAGCAGAACCACAATAATCTATCACCAGACTATTTCAAACGGCAATGAAAGGACAAGAATTATTATACTCAAAATACATCACACCTTACTATATCTACATGCTAAAGTTATGGAAATTCAAATAAAATGAAAGACAAAAGAATTTATTTTACAATTTCATAGCTGCAAATTTAACCATTTTTTTAATATCATGCTACCAGCAGTTAAACACCATCCAATAAAATAAGGAAAGGAAAACTGAAAGGAGCCACAAATTATCCTTTTACATACTATTTTCAATAAGCAAGATTCCTAATTAGAGATGGAAATATAGTTTTTAAGCATTTTTAATAATTTAAAAGGACAAAGTGTAAAGCACAGAGCAATTCAACTTGACTCCATAAAATTAATCACAGATTATATTCTAAGTTTATAAGTAAAAATCATAGAGCAGTTTGGGTTGGAAAGGATCTTAAAGATTAGTTCCATCCCACTGCAATGAGCTGGGATCCACTAGCCCAGGCTGCCCACAGCCCCATCCAACCTGGCCTTGAACACTGTCAGGGAGGGCGCAACCTCTGCCAGGCAACCTCTGGGCAACCTCTGCCAGGGCCTAACTGCCCTCAGAGTCACGAATTTCTTCCTCATATCTACTCTGGATCTCCCCTCCCTCAGCTTAAGGCCATTTCTCCTTGTCCTGTCACTCCCTGCCCTTGTAAACAGCCCTTCTACAGCTTTCTTGTGGGACCCCTTCAGACTGGAAGGCTGCTGTAAGGTCTTCCCAGAGCCTTCTCCTCTCCAGGCTGAAGAAGCCAAACTTCCTCAGCCTGTCTTCATAGAAGAGGTGCTCCAGCCCTCTGATCATCTTCATGTCCCTCCTCTGAACTCACTTCAGCAGCTACATGTCATTCTTAACATAAGACAACAAGGTTTGTTGGGTTGGGGTTTTTTTTCAGAAAAGCAATGACAGAACTTCAGAAAAGGAAAATACAAAAAAAAAATATTCTGTTTGATTATTAAAGAAAGCTCCTGAACAGCAAAAAAAATTTAGATAATCAAGCCTGCACTGAGAAGTAATGTTCTTCATTATTGCTATCACGGAATATAAAGACAAAGTAGAGGTACTATTTGTTGTCTACTAGCTTTGCTTCTTCTGGGGTACTAGATAGATCGAGGAAAAGGTAGACAATGCAGAAAGAAGACCTGGTCTGTTTACAGCACTGGTCTGCAGATTAAGAAATGAACCCTCATCTCCCTGTGATATGGGATACAAATATGCATCACATGAATACACAATCAGACCAAATTAATTTATTTTTAACTTGTAATTTCATGCTCCTTTATTGCAGTTTATATATAATATATATATTGTAAAGAGGCATAGTTTTAGAGAGTTTCTAAGAGTTCAAGTTCATTACTGAAGTGCTTGTTCATGGTATAAATCTGCAATTACACTACAACTACAATTTTTAAAGGGAATTCTGCAGGACTGAAATTGAAGTAAGAGCAAATACTATAGGAGCCCTATTAATTTATCATCTTATCTTTTCATCACCTTCACAGTGAGGATAATAATAGCAGTAATAAGCTCCAAGCTATAAAGGATCTATTACACAGTAACTAAAACTAAAACATGAACTGATCACATTTTAACTCTCAGCATTTTGAAATATTTTCTGTGTTCAAAAACTTATTTCCTTGTCTAAAAATCAGAAGTAGCCAGGAAGGGCTGGTTAGCAGCTGTGTAAGAAAAATTACTTTTTTCTCATTAATATTTAAAAATTCATATAATATTTTTGCAATATTTTATGAGAGCTTCCAGTGTCTTGTTCATATCTTTACAAATAAGAACAAAATAGAATTAAAAATACATTTCTATTTACAAATCAAGAAGGAAATTAATAAATAGTACTTTCTCTGTCATGGAATGGAAGCTACCCAGTATGCTGCATTAAGCAATCTATTCCAAAAATCAACATTATCATTTAGCAATCTCCAGGCTGAAGGCATGAATCAATCACATGGCACCACTCTACTGAAAAGAAGCTTAAGGTATATTTTATTGGAGTAAATACACAGGACTTATATTCACCCATGTAATCACTCCACTGAGGCACGTCACTTTCAGTGCCAGTGCCATTTGGATTTATTAGTTAACTGAGACACATACCAAGCTGTCATCACTTCTCTACTTCCGTTCTCTGATTCCTTTAGTCAAGAAAACAAATACAAATTAAGCTCTAGACTACTGTGACAGCTATACCTGAGATCAATACCCAGATTAGCAGCCTGGAAGAACTGGGCACTAATATTAACATATCCTGTCCTGACAAATTTTTTGTGATTACAGAAAAAAAATCGCAGTAAAGAAACCAACACATTAAATTCCCAGTGCTTTTAAACAAAGATAGCAGTAAGTTATCAAAAATCACTATTGTTTTTACACCTGGTAAATTAAATCAGACTTGAACAATACTGAAAAGAAAATGCAAGAGGCTCACATCCAAAGGTCATCTTAACAATATCCCATGAGTAAAATATATCATCCCAATATCATTCAAAAATCTGTACTACCAGTGACAATACTCATTCAGAACATTCATCATTATTCTAAAGTGGAAACCCACCTTCTTTGTTCTTCTCCATGTTCACCCGAAGGGACTGTCAAACATTCATCCATGTGACCATGCAATAACCTCAGAACATCGCCTCCTATCAGATATCCTTGAATAAAAGTAGAAAATAAAGTGCAATTATCTGAACGCAGCAACATGTAAAACTATACTTCAAACAGTAATAAATACTATCAGTTTGATTTTCTTTTTCCTGTTGGTGTTTTATGTTACTTTAAAAAAAGAGTCAGAAGAAAGGGAAGGTATCTTGTACCCAGGGGACCCAGGTGAACGCTGACAAGTGAGAAAAGCGCCAAGTCAGCAGCGAGTGGAAAAGGGTGGATCGAGAAAGAGAACCACAGACTGGGGGATTGTATAGAGATAGGGCAACTCTGGAAGCTGTTCTGGCCTGTCTCTGTCTTTCCCCTCCTTTTGTTTTTCTTCCCAACCAAATGGTCCCCACAAAACCATTCCCAGTCCTTACTCCTAGGATTTCACATCCTGCTTCTTGCCCACTTTTCCCTCAGTCTCAGAAACAGGTATGACTGCATACTTCTGAATAATCTGAGATATTTTAAACCTGGATCAAAAGCCTTTTAAAACAATAATCATTAATGTTATACTATCTTTAGCAAAGTGAGATTTCCATGAGCTGTTCAGCATGTAGAAAAAATTACACAGAAAACTCTCAGTATCTTTCCCTCTGTTTTCAGAACTTTGCATATTTATTTATTTATTGGATTAAATGTTTACATAGGAGAAACCCACTCCCACACTTGGCAGAATAATTTTTCAGATATTTCATTTACAATCAGTCTTTCGATAATTAAAGTTGAGTCAGTCTTACCTTGGGCAACTTCACTTCCTGAACTGATTGGTGCTACACTCCAGAGTGTTTGCTGGAAGGCTGCATCAACATGTAAGCTACCATTGCCGTAAGAGAGATGCTAAAACCAGGAAAGAGAGAGGCTTTTACTTGGAGTTAATTAAAAACCTCTTTACAGTATACAATAATAGTATCAAACATGCTCTTCTTTCTCTCATATATAAATTGTTCCTATGACTGTGTAAGTAAACATAAAGTGAGACTTGGGTACTCTTCAAGGGAGAGTAGAAATAAAGCTAGAGTGAGAACAGCACATTTGCCTCCAAGAGACACATATAAATGGCACAGACTGGTCAACTGTTTGGGGTCTTGGGCCACAGCAAACACTCTGAAGAAGCGATTATTAGAGGCAGAGGGGTCTTATGCTGTAAGACTTCTTCCTATACGCAATGGGATTTTCCACAAAGTCCAAATATCAGCATGTGTCAATCATCTGTATTGCAAGTGCAACTCACCACTTCATTATTTCTTGTGGGCCACCAGCTTCCTGAAACTGTCATCAGATCAAAGAAATCAAGTAATCAAGTGATGGATTTTGTAGGGCTCTTAATGGAGTTTCCAAAATACATTCTTGCACAAAGTTTGTCATTTTCAAGCAAATCTGAAATGATCTTTCCCTGAAACGAGTGCTCTTTTATTTACTCCTATCCTCTGCTGATGCTGCAGGTCTTTACAGTGAGCAGCCACATGTGCTTGCTCTTCTGAGAGCTCTTCACATCTCTGTGTGCACACGCGTGCACCAACTAGTTCAGCAGCATTATTGTCTCAGAAATTCTAATATTAAGGCATATTACATATCACATCCATGCAAAATCCTTTGTCCCATACTGTCAGTTCCACTGATTATGGAACCAAGTGTCCTATCAATAAGCAGCTGCTTTAATTATACAATTTATCCTACCAGGTAATAATTTTTCAAGTGCAGTAATATTTAGACACTTTAATCAAAACTTTAAACTATTAGACAGTAACTGTGTTTATACAGTAGTATTAGTCTCTGTTTTTATACGTTGTGACCAACATTAACAATTATCCTTCTGGATAAATTATTAACCATGCAAAAAGACAAAAAAATCTAATGGAGTTCAGAAGGGAGCAGATTCCCAGTGACGTGTGCAGAGTCAGTCTTCCTGCCTGTGCATCTCCTAGCTGTACAGTGGTACAAGAAATAGCACATCCGCTTGTTTAGAGGGCTCCCAATAACAGCCAATGACATGCAGTGTAAGAGATCTCACAAAAGCCATGTTTTCACTGCACCAGGGTCTTTCAGCACATATAACGGAGTCCATGAACAGCCCACCATTTCACCACTTACTTTCCACTTACTGCAGTTTTATAAACTTAGTGGCAGACAAGGCTGAGAGATTACAATCCCCAACACACCTCCAGTCCCATTCCTGTGGACCTTAATTTTGCTAGGTTTCCTATGACGTCACTACACAGATTCCAGTTAGGGAGAATGAGCAATTGCACTTGTACAGTGAAGCAGGAATATCACTCTGATGAAAACACATCACTCAGGGCAGGCAAAAGAGGAAGAAAATAACTTCTCTTACATTTAGATCTTCCATCAACAACATGCTTCTTGTAACTGTGTGCTTTGTTAACGATCTTATTTTCACATACAGAGGTATCAACTGAATTAGCATTCCGTCTTATAGATAGAACACTGAACAAAAATACATTGCTGACATCACTCTTCAGAGCATGTTATTTTTATCCATTGACTCCAGTTGCAGCTCTGATTATAACCCAGATGTCTCAAGTTGAGTCACCAGAGAATTATACCTTTAAAGGATGGTTTAAATGACCTAATACAACATGACCACCACAGCAGAGAAATCAAGAGTGTATCTCCACAATTCTCTTCTTTCCTTCACTTCCCTAGATTGCTTCCTGCATCCTTCAGTTTACAGTTGAAGGCAGAGGTCCTGACATTTACAATTCTGTCAAGTACAATGTTCGTACCCTGGAACCATCCATAGCAAACCATGAAATGAAGCTTTGATCATGTAGACAAAGTACTCTGTCAATGAATATTCAAGGACTCAATTACATTAAAAGTATAGAAAAAAATCCCAACAGATTAGAGATGCCATTCTTCATCCTGGCAACTTTACAGTTACTTTACAATCTCAATGTTGGTTGAAAGCAACCTGCTACTTGTCTAGAACTTACCTGGAGCTTGTCTGCCTGATTTTTGTTTTATTTTCAGCACAGTAAAACTGTCAAAATGAAACAAATTTCATAAAGCCATGTCCAGGATGTGGACATGACACTCACACTGATGTTGAACAGCATCCATACATACTACACAGATCTTCCCCAGCTGGCTTAACAGAGTATCTGGCAGTATATAAGTATTTAAGTAGTGGGTTGCCTTCATTGACAAGGACCACAGGTGTAGCACATATCTTTCAGGTATGTAGTAACAACATTTGCAAAGCCGAAATATGCTGGTTTGGGGAATGCCACTACCTGTTCTAATCCCAGCAGAGGTCTTCACCATTCCAGGCAAGCCTTTCAGTTTCAGCCTTCTGTCTCGCACAAGTAACTTATTTTCTGTGCTGGAGTTCAGACTCAACCAAAAAGCTAGATTTGTCTTCCCTATTAATAGACTAACAATCGCCTAAACCAGCATTTAACCTGACATAGAGTTTTAATCACTTTTCAGAATTAAATTATGGTATTTTAAGAATACAGTACCATCAAACACTATATGAACACACTAGAGTCTACAGGCAGTTTCTCAAGGATAAACTGCCAGACTCAAATCTTCCAGAATACTAGAGCCTCTCCAGCTGAACTTACTGTCATGTTATAAACCCTGTACTGCTCTGCAGAAACGGAATACAATCACATTTCTTTTCCTAGGTTTTCAAGAAGAACACAGTGTAATCAAATTCACTGGAGAGCTTAGGAATCAGATGGTAATTTCTACAAGAACCCTTCAGTGGTGATTGCAGCAGCATAGCTGCATTTACAATAGCTCTAAGTAACTAGAGGATGTATTTTAAACTTCACAGTCAGTCTGAATCAAAGTTTCTGTTCTCCAAAATGCGCATGCGTGTGATGAGAAAAACAAAGAAAGGAAAACATTTGCTTCAGGCTTCTTCTTCTTGGGAAAGGTGTGTCAAGACTGACACCTCACCTAGCAGTATCAATTTCTATCTGCACTTTACATCATGATGTCTCTGCCTTCAATCTCAGGCTGTTTCAAATAGCAAAAACAGTAAAAGAAAAATCTCTGAAGTGACTTAAACAGTTGGCCAGCAAATCCATAAGCCAAGAGAATTTTTTCACTGATAAATAAAGAGAATTGCCGTCTCTATACTAACCAATTCCAGCCCCTCCTCTCAGGATACATGTTCCATTAGCAAAGAGAGAGCAATAACCAAAACTCAGAGATACACAGAAATTACCATTACTACTCAAGCCACCAAGAATCATGTAGTCCACTGTTACAGAAGTGGTGGCAGGTAATCACAGATGCACATCAGGAAAGCATAAGGATCCCACAGAAGGTGGATGGGGGTAGTCAGCATTCCTTCTCTTTGTATCAGTTTTCCTTCTGCACTATAACCATGAAAGGCCTAAAGCACATCAGCAACTATGCTTCCAAATGATTACCATTTACTGTGATCAGACACCAGTGCTTTCATTAACAAAGTATTAATTCTGCAGAAGCAAGCATCAAAAGTGAGGAAATGTTGAACAAAGTAGCCTATGGAAAAAGAATGGCTTCTGGTGAATTCACTGCCTTACAGTCTTTAATGGCATGATACTATACAATTTTTCCCCACAAGTGCTGTCTCATTGTATATAGGGGATAAAAGAGCTCACTCCATGAACAGCTGCTCAGTGCTTTGTTTTCTCCTCAGTCTTCAGTCTGCAGCCTCATGCTTTATTCAACATAGTAAATTCTTCAAAGCTTTGAAAAGAGAATTATTAATTTCTTCATAGGCTTTTCTCTCCCTACCAACAATTACAACATTTTACAGAACACAACAAATATGAATTAATTCATTTTCTCAAAGACCCAAAGGGCATTATAGACCATTTTCCAATGGGGACTGGAGGTACACAGAGTAGACTAAGAAAATTTAATTAATCTAGGATGTCCAAGTTGAGGTGACAAGGACCTGTTTAATTCCCACAGTTGTCCACATTATATGCTGTTTTAATGTTCATCTTCCCTCCAACTCAGTTGCAGTCATCAAGACTGAGCAACTCTGGGACCTCAACCCCTAGCAGAAGGAGGAGACCTCAAAGCCACAACTAAGGTAAGGAATATTCCTGGTAAGGAATGAAGAGTCAGTGACCCCTTGAAAGTAAGCCTGGCATAACAGAAGATCTGCTCAGCAAATTTCACAGCAGATTCTGGTACAGACTCTAATTATCCGGGAAAAAACCCTAAGCATCATACCACCAATCCTCCACCTGCAATTCCCAGCTTAAAATTTCATCTTCAAAGTTGCTTCATTCTACAGCATCTCTGCTATTCAACCGCGATACATTCATCAAACTTTTATTGGCATTGAGATAGTGTTCCATAAAAAGCAAGTGTGACTGTATATTTATGAGATTTTGTAAAAATATGTGAGTGCCATAATTTTCTGCATTTTTGAATGTCTGTGGTTTTTTAAATTTAAGAAAACTATTTCTGTGGTATAATTTATATACCACATATATAGGTAATTTCCCTTTATTAAAAAAAGGCCAGAAAAAAAACCCAGTTATAGTAGGTGGCATCACAGTCACACCCACATGAACCACAGGTAGAGGAAGAAACTTTAAAACCATTTTTTAGATATCTGCCACCTCAACTAACACAAAATCAGCGACAGGAGTAGGCTGTCAGTGCACCTTGGGTGACTACTGTGTCTTAATACTATGGTTTTCCTAGACAGTTGCTGATAGCAGTTATTTAGCCCTAACTGATCCAGGCCTTTCCCACTCACTTTTTCTTTCCAAATCTTCATCCTAGTCCTATATCTCTCACCCAGCCAATCAAGCTTCCCATCCCAATTACAGACGACTTTATCAGCCAGAATTAGGGCCGCCTCCTTAAAAATGTTCTCCTCAGACCTACAAAGCTTCAGCATGGCCTTTTGGCTTTTCTATTGCTCAACCTCTTCCTTCCCATGCCAGACAGCATAAAACTTCTCTCCAGAAACTCTCCACAACTCCTGCCCCACAATTCTTTTCTCATTTCTTGGCCCCAGACTTTGCATCTCTGGACATTTGTTCAGCAGTTTGGGTCTCCCCAGGCAGCCCACTCTACAGACCTCTCGTCATCCTTCATTCCCAGTCTCAGTTCACTGGTTCTCCTATCAATTCTCCCTGACAAAATGGCACAGGTTTTCTGTCCTAATTTTCTAGCCCAACTTTAACCAGCAGGTACCCACTTCTCCCTTGTCACCAGCATTTTTGTTCCAGATGATTTATTAGCCGCTCACTGCCTGCCTGCCTTCAGCTGCCAATCTTTTCAGCCAGTCATCAAGTCCCACTCAGCTTCCCTCCTTCCCACTTCAGTCCCAGGCTCCTGTCCCTGCTACATCACCTGCCTTTTGTTCCTTCTACTTTCTCACAGCTTCCTCCTCCACATACCTTCAATGACAGCAGATCACTGGTAGCACATAAAACACTGAGTTCTCAGCTGTCAATACAGCCCCTGACTTCATCCCCGCCTTGAACCACCCATTACAAGAAATATCTGGTCCCACCAGGGTTGGGGTGTATTTAATTATTCACTGTAGAGGGAGTTTAAACAGCTCATGATCACACAGGAGGTGCAAGAGGTCTAGGTTATGAAAAATAGACAAAGTCATGAGACTTTAAGCTACTGAAAGAAAAAACCTTCCCTGGGCATGATACCAAGCATAACGCTTTCAATTTCCTTTGCTATAAAGCATGGGTTGCTCAACGTTTTCAAGAATCACAAAATCACAGAATGTTAGGGTTTGGAAGGGACCTCAAAAGATCATCTAGTCCAAAATGAGACGAATTTCTTTAATTATGTGAAATTATTTTTTCCTTCCCTGTCTTCAAGTTCAGTGACTTGTGACCTCTTGTGGATGAACTAAAGAAAAATAATTATCTCAGACTGATAAGAAGCCCCAAAACCAGAAATAGATGCCACTATTTCCAGTAAGTTGGTTCTTTTTTTTACATTACAATCACTTGATTATTATCTTGGAAGCAAGATTTTATTAGGCATAGCTGCTTGACAACCTTAATTATCAGGAAGATCTACAGCCTCCACAATAACATTTCAAATTGTATAAAGACGGTGGAAATCACAATATGATCAGTGTAAAAGAGCAGCTCAACACTACCTTGTTCCACTAATTTCAGGCTTCCTTATGCAGACTCTAATTATTTTTAAGAAAAGACTTACTTTTTTACTGTTAAAAAAAATATCACACACAGCTATGCTCCCTGGAACTTTTGCATCAACAAATGTTACAGATATTTAGAAGCTGTCCCAAGTATTTAATGATAAATAAGAGAATTAGCTGAAAATAAACAATGTACTTGATACAAGAAGATGCAGAGGGAGTGCCATTCCAATACTCAGGATCCTGTATTCTTCAGGACAAATGACATAACAGATCAACCTTTCAAATAAATTGATTTAATTTGGACAATATTTTTGAAAGGGAACTCTGTCATCTGTTAACCATGATAAAAATCTTCCAGGAAAATCTTACATTTCAAAGGAAAGTTTCCAGTTAGTTTCCTACTGTTTTCCAGTTGTTTGGTTTTTTGGTTTGGGGTTTTGTTTGGGTTTTTTTTTTTTGGGGGGGAATGGGGGGAAGACTAGCTGAATCTCATTGAAGGGTCTCTGGGGNTGTATAGGAAGAGAAGAAGGTAATTTACGTCACAGAGGTAACCTCGAGACTTATTCACAGATTTGCATAATGCAGCTGCAGATTAGCATTACATTCAGGACAGCAACTACATATTGTTGCATTATACTGAAATCTCTACACTGTAGATGCAAAGTTGGGTTTTTTTTTTTTACTCTTTCCTGACTGCTCTGCCTGAATAACACTGACCTCGTTGACACTTTTATCTTCATTAGCATTTTACATCCAACTTCATGTCTGAGGATTTTTCTTGAATTAAGTCTTAAAGACTAAGCTACCCAGAGGCTTCATGAATTTGAAATAAATTTACATTAATTGAATTTCTAAACTATTGAAAAATGGCAATTTTGAAAGCTATTGTTATATATAATTAACACGAGGCATAGACAAACCTCAGTGCAGAGGTACATGTTAACGTATACAAGTGGGGAAACACATTGGAAATATTACATCTGTTCATTGGCCTGCACTGCCTCAAGAAAGGAAACAGAGCAATGCTGGCTTGAACTTAAACAGTGGCAATATTTATAGCTGAATATCTTTTTGCTGTGCTAAGAGGGTTCAGCAGAGACGGGTTTCATCTCTGAAGGATCTGGCAGTAGCACAACTCACATATTAGGCAACAGCACAAGCACTTACGTAAGGGTTTTTCTTCAGAAATGCTACAAAGAAAAATAAGTGTATAAAGCCCCACTGCATAGTATGGGTAATTAAAGTCAGAGTAACTGAATGACTTGCCCAAGGACATTGCTGTAAGTGAACAAGCAGCCAAAATCCACATCTCCGGACCTTTAGCTAACTATTTCAACACCAGTCTTCCTATCACTTTAGCACATGTTCACTGCAATTAAAAAGATGACTCTTCAGGGCAAAAATTGCCCCAAAATCTGTTTTTTGATGGGAAGAAAGGAAGGCGAACCATAGGAAAGTCCTGACATTTTGTTAATGTTTTAATAGTGGTTGCCAACCAAATTAGGTTCAACCAATCTGACTACATAAAGATCATAAAGTCACAAAGTCAATGTGAAAAAAGATTAATTAAGCTGCACTCCAACACTAAAAGGTTAACCTGTGAAGTAGACACAGTTCTGCTTTCCCCTTGTATTAAACAAACTAAACTAAATTCTGACTACGTTTTTAAAAGCCATGACCCATAAATGCACACTACTCATCTGTTATTTTTACACACATATCTGCCCCAGCCCTGTTAACCTGTTTGTCTCAATTTGGAGACAATTAGCAAGCTGCCTGAAAACATAGTTCAGTATTGCAATACAAATAGGCAACGTTCCAACCCTACAGCAGCATACAGACATAGAATATTTGACAGAAAACTTCTCTTGCCCTAAAGTTTCAACTGCAAGTACACAATGTATATAAAGTGCTCAGCATCCTGCTGAACAATACTCTCTGTCAAGGTATCTATCTGAGGAACTCTTCACCCTTGGAAAAACTGTTCCTCTACTGGATTGAGTAGAGTCTATTTGGTCTCACTATGCAAGTGGTTTCATAAAAAACAACATCATGTCTCCACAGCCCTAACCATTGTAAAAGGTACCAGTTGCTACATCTCTAAGTGTTGTGGAAAATAAGGGCTATAACATGACACTGTACTCAAAATGAAAACACTGTGATGATTTTCAAATTGCATACTTTGGAGTTGTTTTGCAGATAGTCTAATGAATTAAGATTAACAATTTAAGATGTAGTGACATCTTTCACTGGCTAATAGTCACTATCAATATAAATTTTCATAAAAGTATTATTGCTTTATTTACAGCGCTTATACATCTAGTGAGTAGGTAGCAAAAACCCACAAATATTTTCATGATTGTGAAACTGTGTAGTTCACCAGCTCTTAATTTAGTCTGGGAAAACATCTGTTCATAAAAATGTGGGGGTGAGTACATATAAGAGCAGAGTTAATTTGCTGAATCCTTGCTCCTTCTTACTGTCAAACTATATAAATAATGGAAAAATGTTTAATAACTATTCATTAAATTCTAGCTCTAAACTATTTTAAGACTATAATATGGAGATTAAAATATGGAGAACACAGATCTGTGTCATTTCTTTCTCCACTGAAAATATAAGTTTAGTAAATTGATATTTTGCATGGAAGGTGTGGTATCCACGTTACATCATGTGTTGAAGAAAATCAGTCTCTGCAGTCAGCATCATGTCTCTCTCTACACATGACAGCCTTGAGAATCAACAGTTGGGACAGAAACCCTAAATAATAGAAAAGGCTGAGCTGATTTACTAATCCGAGGGAAGAAAGTTTGAGTTCAGGTATATACCTACACAGAGACACCATTTGGAGAAAAATGCAACTTCAGCTATCCAACAGTAAGAGATACTTCAATGAGGAAGACAGTTACTTAAACCAATAATGAAAAGCAGCTACCACAGACAGCTTTAAAATACTTCATTTAAATTTAATTATATTTAATTATTATTTTAATTATATTTAATTATGACATGTCAGTACGTGTATCTACTACACTGTTTATTATGCTAAGAAAATATGAACCTTTTAAAGCCCACAAAATTCTATGCACCTAAATTAAACATTCCAAAATCTTAGTATAAAGTTTTAATTTATCTCTGATAGTGCCATTAAACTGTGAGCATTCGCAGAGATTTTAAACACCTCCATTATGCAATATGAACAGATTTCTTTTTTCTATATTTGCTTTTCTTCTTCCGTAGTAAATTTTCCAACTTCTGTTCTGTTTACTGTAATTAAAACCAATTGCATCAGTCACATATCAATGTCACACTTTTGAGACCTTCAGTGCCCGGAAAACCAGGACAGTATCACATACCAGTTTAAACACCTTATACTGTACCTTTTTATAGTAAGCCAGACATTAGTATAACACTTTTATTAACTGTTGTTTTCTACAGAAGAAGCAACATGCAGATATTCTTACAGAACTTACCAAGTATCTTTCTGAAGAGACACTGACTAAAATAAGATCATCTCCAACACGTACTTTTTCTCCTTCTGATCGTTGCTTGGAAGCAGGATGGATGGTCCACCAGCATGCCTCACCTATGTCATTATTGAGAAATAGCAGAAAACGAAACGAGAAAGAAAATGCCTGGTATTATTGCCATTATTTTCACGTTTATCTCAATTCTAAAGTTCTGATCCAATTTTCAATTGGGTAAACCAATTGACCGTGCGTTTTCAATAACTAATAGAATTTCTGCACCACTTTGTCAAAAACTCAGCTGGAAATACTACACATGCAGAAGTCAGCAGGACCTCTGGAACAGTCATTCCACAGTTAAGTAAGGATGCAGCTCTCTCTGTTCTCTAGGCTACCAGATCCAGGCTCCTTTTCCTGTCACCTTCATTCAAGGTTCCAGGAAAGATATGAAAGAATATTCCACCAAGAATTACAACAAAGAAGCAGAGCAACCCATCGCTAAGGGTAATAAAAATAAGCATCTACAGCCTCACTTAGAAAAGATCTCATAAACACAAATTCAACTGCATTCTTCCACTTCTACTGACTTAGTTTCTCTCATTCCCCAATATTTGTAAGTATTAAAGCCACACATTTTGGTCCCCGATAAACCTTGCTTTCAGATATGCTTCTTGAACAAAAAGCATTCTTTTCAGAAAAAATCTCTTTGATCTTGATACTGTTCAATTCTTGCTTTTATCGTTATTACTCGTAGCTACAGCAAGGCTTTAAAAATCTTATTATTTCTAGTTAAATAATTACACCAAACTGATGGAACTGTAAGAAGCTATATCAGCCTTAGAAATACAAATGAATTCAAGTCACCAGCAGTTCTAAAACTTTAATAGAATCTTTATTTAAAATAATATGAGTTTTAAAAATTTTCAGCAGAAGGCTTATACAGAAATAGGAATTCAGGAATATTCCTTTACTTATATTCAATATTATAAATTTCTTTTGAAGTATTAATATTAAATTTTTAGATCTCATAGAAAAGTGATTACATAATCTATTAGAAAATGTACAGATAAGATACTGAGTGTGTAAAACACAGAAACACTAAATTTTGTTTCTTTAGCCCTTACAATAGTCCTAATTTTATCCGTTATATATATACATTTACACATTTTTATGTATGTTATAGGCCTTTGCTCTGATTTTTAGACCGAAAGTATTCTTCATTATACAGCCTTTTAAACTAGTGTTTACCTGTTGTGTCCTCTTGCAATCCTACATCAAATGCCAGCTTATCCATTGAAGATCGAGATGTAGAGAGGCAGCATAGATACTATCAAAAGAAAAAAACTATGCATTGATAGTTCTGTTTACATGTGATAATCCACTTAAAGATAAAAGCCATCAACCTACCAACACAGGATTAACTATTCTTAAATTATCCCCAGTAGTCACTATCAAGAACATATATATGCCAAATAGACTGAATCAAGGAGACTCAGCAAAGCTTTATGTTCTAAAATGACCTCTCAATCTACCCAGATTATTTTTCCACTGGGATGGAAATAGTGAGAGTGGAAATAGCTGGTTGGAGCTAGTTGCATGAGAGTTCAGCTCCATGAAGTTTGGAGTTTGCAACCCATGTAATTCAACACAGAATTGAAGAGCAAGGCTTCTGTCCAAAATATGTGCAAGGAATTTCCTTTTCCACTTAGATTCCAACATATGTTCAGGTTGCCAGCCAGATGCCAGCTGTGGATTTAGTCGCAGCTTATGCAATATGCAATATCCAAGGGAAAAGAAATGAGAAATCACCAACTCAAAACAGACTGACAGAGAACTCATCACTATGGAGCCAGACTTAGTTTTCACACTTACCCAGCTTGGTTTCTTATTTCCAAGCATCTACCCTTCACAAAGGTTTCCATTAACCACGGGTAAAATGCCTGTTTTATGTGAATAATTCTCCAGATATCAGTAAATGGCAGTAGCCTGGGAACTTTCAAACACAGCTTGCATAGAAAAAACAAATCATTGCTGCTATCAACCCATGTTACATACCATGCCACTGTAGGAATGGCGCAGCAGGATCGCATGCCCATAGAGTAGTGTTCGATGACCGCCACCTTGTGCGGACTGAAAGAAAAAGAGAAGTGATATACTGGTATGTTGTGATAAAATCTGGCCTTTTGAGAAAGAAAAAAAGAAATCCTCATCAATTTCTGGACAATCTGTATTTGCCCTGTGACAAAGAAAGCTATTTCTTGATAAAACACTCAAGAAGATAGTTCCATGAATGCGTTCTCTTTAGTTTTGATTGGCTCTTAATATACTGAGCGTTTAACTCTTTGGGGTAGATCCAAGGTAGAATGTGGACAAGTGAATCTAGAAGCTACTGACCAGACCCTATTAGAAGCACTCAATTCACTGATGAGGGAAAACAGTGCACTCCGTACTGTCACCAATTTGTTATAAAATATAGTCTAGAATTTTGTATCCTTCCACAGGCTGAAAAGCAGGTGGTTTCTAAAGAGTAGCTTTGATATGTGCCACACTACACTCAACACCCTTATGAATTGCTAAATATTTCCATATTTATCAATTTTCCCTTCAAATAATAGATTTTTCTATATAGAAGGTCCGTAGAAGTAGCTTCTGGAGTATCATCCCATTTTACCAGAAAATATTAATGACATATCAACTGCACTAAAGATCGTCAACCTCCAGACTGCTTGCCCCACAGTGTTTAAAATTCAGATGGAATTCCTTATCTACTAGGCCAGGGAAGTCCTCAAAGACACCTAAGCTAACTCAACAGGATTTGGGCAAAGATTCGATTCAGAAATCATGCCCAAGTAAATGTTCCTCTTGAGAAATGCAGCCTGAATCTTGAGTGAAAGAAAATTAAAGTGATAAAATTCACTTTTATCCCAAGAAACTGCAACTATTTTTTCCACAATATCTTTCATTACAGTTTCTATTTATCTATAATCACTTTATCCGCTTTTGAAAGAATAAATACATCATGTTAGAGCATGAGCAACCTTTCAACTTCTGCTAACGATTTATAAATTCCTTAGACTGAGATGTAGCTGACTGACATTGGTCAGGAGCAGACACTGGCAGACAAGACACTGTCAAGATTGTAAGTACATATTCTGTCAGACCATCGCACATCATATAATGCACTTCACACTCTTCAAGCAACATCAATAAATATATATTTTTGAGTCTATAAATGTGACAACTCCATAAGTAGTATTACTCTTTCATATAGGACTCCTAATTTAATTTCTTACATACAGCATTTATACCCTTTCTTTTACCACAGTAGACTGACCTTCTGTTTGACTGGAGCATCAGATTCATTACAGAGTAAATTGGAAACAATCATACTATGTTATCTCTCTGGCAGCTTCATTTCAGTGCTGAAGATCAATTTAACAGAATGGCTATGGTGGCTACACACAATAATTTCCCTTCTTTGTTTACTGGTTGTCCTTCCTTATCTTTGATCCATTAGCATAATATTTGTTATCTTTCAGTAACTTGGTCAGGTGAAAAAAAAAAAAAAAAAAGGAAGTAATAGTGAAAAAGCAAGAACTTTTTTAAAAAGTTATCACTTTTATAAAACTGCCAGAAATTTATGGCTTTTATCTTTATTGACAAAAGAGCATCCCGATGGACACAAGGTATATTTTGACTTTCAACAAACTGCATAGCAGTCATAATGCAGGGAGGCACGTTCAATAGTCTCTCTGGAAGACTGAATTACATGAACTTTTATTAAGAAAGAATAAAAGTCATGGTCTTTGTCACAGAAACAGTCTTGACAGTAAGCCATGAATATTTAGCTTTGAACTACCACTACTATCACCACTTTTTCCAAAGGCATGAGGAAAGAAAGACCTACTTCACCAAAGATGAATGCTGAATCACTGCTGCACATCACACTGGGGAAGAGGGGAAAAACTGCTGTGAATGTACTGCCTTCCCAACATCTCAGATTTGCCCAGAAGCTTTATCAACAGCAGGCATAGCTACCCAAGCAATAAAGTCACAATAATTATATGGACAAAAGGCTGGAATGCCACTGATATTTTTGTCAAAATTATTCTTTGTTACTTGCCTTTAATCTGACTTCTGACACATAGATTTGGTTGATTGTTGTATGAAAGATGAGAGGAATATTGTGTCCAACAAAATCTTAGCTGTGGTAGCTCACCCTGTTTTGGACTCATTGATTTGTCTGTCTAGCATCTATTTTGTTTAACACTCATTTGTAGCTGAGCAGGAGAAAGGTTGGCTCAAAAGAAATTCAATCTCTGTTGTGAAAAATCTGAGTGGTTTTTTAGATATTTTTCTCCCAGGAGGATTAAAGCAATTTTTTTTAACCAAAATTATTTTGCCCATTAAAAAAATGCAAGTAAGTTTGCTGGGTTTGTTTCTTTGACAGAAAGCAGAGTTGCAAAAAAATAACCCCAACATTTCAAGCATTTTCCACTTAAGGGTTGCTGAGAGGCAAGTATAATCAAGCCATCCACACGGAGGGTAAGTGAAGAGATGAAATACAGGAGAGGCTGGAAGAGAAAGCTGGTACTATGCAACTGCCTTCCAGGATATGTACATGCCCATAAGTTAATTTCCTATTTTAAAGGCACTTTTCAAAACTAAATATTCAGAATTTATCTTTATGCTAGAAATTCCATAGTAAGTAACTGTTGGGCCATGATTGTCTCCTGAAAGAGTCTTTGATTTTAAAAATCAAATCAATCCTAGAATGCTTCAGAAAACTATATATTTTCCACATTTTAAAAAAATAAGATTTAACAATTAACAGTTGGAGTTCCATGGCAAAGATGCAACTTTCTAAGATAAAGTGTGATACCAAAGTTTTACAAGTTTCTAATAATAGTAAAATACCAATATTTCAGAAGACATTGCAAGTAAGACCTCTTGGAAACCAGAATCCTGATTAATTCAATCCATAATGCCCACGGACATTTGCACAAATATACAAATAGCATTATAATGCAAGCAAGTTTCTGAGAAGCACTTTATCATGAGTCTTTTTTGCTTTATGATTTTAGAAATTACACTGAAAATTGGAAACTACATTGGACAATACATTCCCTGAATAAAACCAGGCTGAAGAAAAATAAATTTTTGTTGAAATAATTTATCCATTGAAGTTCTACAAACTATGCCATTCAGGATTATCAATTATATGAACGCAGAATTCTTCTCATTTTCTTCTCCAAGAACTTGGGATGTAGAAGAAGACTTGAAAAGCCTTCAGACTGGTAAACACTACAGTTAAAAAAATGAGATTGAGAGCATATAGGCTAAATTCCCAGTGTTTGTGAAAACCATATAAACTGCCCATCTCGAATATTTCTGCAGCTGGAATACAAGATTATGTTGGCATTATCTCATTATCAAAAACCATTGCTGAAGCAGAGGCAATTTAGAACACAACAACACCAATTAGAACTAAAGAAATTAGCATTCAAAATATATAAACAGCTTTCAAGCTCAATGCATTGTTAGACAAGGCAATAACAATAGACTACTAAGATCTGAGCTGCTTAATTTGATGTAAACCGTGTTATCTTGAAACAAAAATAAAGATTAAAAATAAGTTAAAATTAGGAAATACTTCTTTTCCTTGTTTTCCTAATAGAAATTGAATTAAAATACAAAAAAAAAAATACTTAAAGCTTACAATTTAAAAGCTCTCATAAAAAGTACAAATGATGGACGCAGCATAAGATTAAATATCTGTAAGTAGGCTTAACAAAAATTTACACATTTTGCTGTGAATACCAATCCTGCAGTATATATATAAATAACCCAACATATCCTTTATACCTTTAGAACTTCATATACATACAACTGCCACATGTACAGACATGCAATCACCTGACAGCCTAGAACAGGTATTTCATTGGCAGTTCACACAGTAGCCCATGGCTGCATTACTACACTTGTGGCCACACATGAGAAGCTGGAGGAAATCAATTATGATGACATTGAAAAAGTTTTTTGGAGGCATTTCTGCTTTTAG
Organism: Zapornia atra; assembly: GCA_013400835.1. Lineage (NCBI taxonomy): Eukaryota > Metazoa > Chordata > Aves > Gruiformes > Rallidae > Zapornia > Zapornia atra. The sequence continues at coordinate 10,868 of VZTU01029548.1, read as the reverse complement.
GAACCTGATATGTGATGAGAATTTTCAGAAACTAGTGAATACCCTGTGGCATCCAAAGAGATTTTGAGTCAAATAGCCATCACCTTTCCATTCTTTTCAACAGAACAGCACTATTTCTACTAGAGAAAACATTTCTTAAACCAATGAGTACTCTACTGCAAGCAAATGCTGATGTTTCTTTGCTGACTTTTCTTCGCAGGTCTACACAATTTCCAAATGCATGAAAAGGAAAAAATCATTGAGCTTCAAGGAGGTACCAGGATAAAACAAACATGTTAAAAGCATGTAATTAAACAGGATAGATATTTCATTGTTTTGTGTGTGTATAGACAAAGCTTTCATAACACTGTCATTATTCAGAAATCTAATGCTTGAGAAAGCCTGACAGCAATTGCATTTAGCACATGGGTATTCAAGCAATTCTAGTCATCCATGAAGGCAATTTAAAAATACTGAATGTGTCACAAGAATACAGGATCTGAAGCACACTCTCTAGAAAAGTCATACAAGATAACCCAGTAAGTTTTTAACAACTATGCAATGGCTTTTCCTGCCTCATTCCGTGATGAATCCATAACAGCAGAATGGAATTAGTGGTAGATGTAATAGGGAAAATGACACTACAGAGACTAGATTGTAAAAAAGTATAGTTTTGATGGAGTAAAAAAAAATTAAATTAAATAATCAACTGAAAGAATAAGGTGCAAACCATCAGTAGTAAATCCTTCAAAAGTGAAATCCATATAATTTACAGTAATGGTAAATTATGACCTACTTGATGCAGCCACAGAAAACACCAGTCCAAATGGTCTAGATGGAACTTATGACCACTCAATATTGCTCTGAATGGATTTCTAAAAAATGCTACATTATTATTTTCATAGTACTGAAAAATTTTAACATGTGAGAGCAGCAGTACAGTAAAAAAAGCAATGTGCTCCCTGTTTTTCTTCACAGATGTTTTCCAAGGCAAATGTTTCAAGATAAGGTTAAGACTTTAATATATGACTTTTAGTGGCTATTCATATGTGCACTGAAATAAAACAATGTCCTTTAAAGCTCTGAGTACTTACACTTTATTAAAATGGAGCAAGCCTCTGAAATAAACCCTAAGTTAACTATTCATTGCCCAAGCCAACAAGGAAATAAATGCTTACTGAATTTATTGTCACACTTTTGGAAGAGGGGAAAAGCAAGCTGCTTCTACTAACGACAGGCATCTTATAGATCCTGGAGAAAACCACATGTCAAACAGAACACCTATATTTCCATTAAAACCCTTGCAAATATAAATACAAATTATTTTCTTCATCACGAGTTCCGTGACATTCTATAGTTTATTTACAATGTTTATGCAGTTAGAAAACTACAGAATGAGGAAAAAAATCCTATCTCTAAATCTAGACACTTTTTTCAAGTTAATAAGCAGAAGTATATAATTTAACACAAAAGATACAACAGTTACCTGCTTTGAACCCTTTTTAAAATAAAAGATATCACCACCATAAAAATAAACCGAGCAGGAAATTGCACCCACCAGCAATGGAATTTTGTTAGAGTCCCTTCCTTGGAACTCTCAAATTTCCCATTCAGGAGCAGTCATTACTGTCTGAAATTGTGTTTTGAGCCATTAGAAAGAGAAATACAGGAAATGTGGGTCTGATCACAAGTACTGGCATGAAAAGCATCAACTACCATGCATGCTGAATAAAAACATATTTAGGCCTTGGACTACACTGTTCCCAGTCAGAAAGTACGTGTGTCATGACCAGAGATGTAAGGCTGCTGGTGTCAGTAAGGCTCCTAGTGTCACTGCCCTTTTCCAAGAAGCTCAACAGGCTAATACAAGTATTTAACCTGAGCTGGTTCTTTAGAAACAGTGAGTGCACAATGAGGAACATGTGCTTTGTTTATATATAAAGTCTTTAGGGCTTCCTGCATTTAGGAGAATTAAAGGCTCCTATGTAGTAATCTGTAAGACATAATGAAAAGTACTGAAAGGATGTAGAATAAACGTAGACCTTGAAAGATTTTGAGTCCTTACTCAGGAAGAAAAACTCCATGCCAGCAGAATTAAAATACAGTGAAAGAAACTGGAAAAAAATAAAATAAATGGTACTGTGAGAAACAGGAGGGAATGTTGCCCCACAATCTAAAAGCATCTCACTATGGTTCTACACATAAATTTTTGAATGATGCCACAACCATTTCTGTAGATGAGAGGATGCTTAAAATTATATTTCCATACTAATGTAAAAACTACCCACCTCCTAATTTCACTATTAATATGCAGTCCTGAATCTGTTCTAGAACAATGCTGATGGAGGCCACTATTTATATTAAAAAATGCTGTAATAATGCCATCCTACAAGCTGACTAGAATTGGAGACCACCACAGGTGTTCCATGAGACCTCTTACTGTAACTATATCACTGTATAAATTTTTTCACGCCGAACACAACTTCAGATGACTAATGAGAGCTTCTTTCTAATACCAGGCAACAGCCAGCTGGAAAACACACAAGGCTCATTCTTCGTATCAGCGTGATCAGTAACAGCTTGTGAAATGCTAAAAGAATTTCTCAGTAACAAAACACAAACTCAGATTAATTTAGCCTAAGGCAACTAAACAGCCAGTGGAGAGAAAATAAAGCATTTCTAGACAGTAATTCAGCCAATCTAAAATCTGAGCAACTCTTCGATGGTACCTATGCTTCTGCTTTTGGGTATGCAGGGAGCTTAGCACTGGTGATAAAGAATGTGTGGAAACAGGCTGAGTCTCTGCAGAACTTCTAAATAATCTTTGGATAGAGCTAGAAGGCTTGTGAGACAGGTGTGCTGGTTTTGGGGGGGAGAGAGTTAATTTTCTTCATGGTGGCTATTACAGGGCTGTGGTTTGGATTTGTGCTGAAAGCAGTGTTGATAACACAGAGATATTTTCCATACTGCTGAGCAGTGCTTACCCAGTGCCAAAGTCTTTTCTTGCCCTGCCAGCAAGTAGCCTGGAGGTACACAAGAGTTGTGAGGGGACAGCTGACCCCAACTGACTAAGGGGTAGGAAAAGACCTCTAAGATCATCAAGTCCAACCATCAACCCAATATCATCATGCCAACTAAAGCATGTCCCAAAGTACTACGTCTACACATTTTTTGAAAACCTCCAAGAATTGTGACTTCACCACTTCCCTGGGAAGCCTGTTCCGGTGCTTTACTAGTCCTTTCAGTAAAGAATTTTTTCCTAATATCCAATCTAAACCTTTCCTGGCACAACTTGAGGTCATTTCTTATTCTAAGAGTTTCTTCCATACCAGAATATAAAGCTGGAGAGGAAGAAGAGGAAGAAGGAGGAAGCGGGGGATGTTAAGAGAAATGGTGTTTGTCTTCCCAAGTAACCATTACGCATAATGGAGTCTGGTTTTCCTGGAGATAACCAAACACCTGCCTGCCCACAGGAAAGGGCGAATTCCTTGGTTTGCTTTGCTGGTGTGCACAGCTTTTGCTTTACCTGTTAAACTGTCTTTATCTCAACCCACAGGTTTTCTCATTTTTACTCTCCTAATTCTCTCCCCCAACCCACCAGGGAGCAGTGAGTGAGCGGCTGCATGGGGCTCAGTTGCCAGCTGGGGTTAAACCACGACAATCAGTCAGTCACAACTAAACAATTCACACTTGGAACAATTATGCTGGGAAATTACATCTCCAGCAGCATCAGAGAATTTGAAAATGCTGCAAGCAGTGCAGACTGCAAAAACAAAGCTAGAGAGTGTGAGCCAAGGAGATTTACATGTTCTTCCTGCTCAAATAAGTAACATTTTCTTTAAAAATCTTGACACAAAATTATTTCCTTTCCAAAGTAGCAGCAACCAGGCCCAGAATCCTTGAATTCTTCTACCAAAACCACTAATGAGACCCTTCTGAAATTACTGTGCTCTTGGGCTGCCATTTCCAGTGTCTGGCACCAAACCTACAGCATTGAGTTCCTGAGAATTTAAAGTTGAAAATTAAATCAATTCATTGGCATGTGGTAATGTAATCCTTCATTCTGCTCATATCAAACAATGACAACACTAAAGGGCAAATTCAAACCGGTCTAAAACCCCTTTCTTTGTCTCACCGCGGCCTACACACCATGTTACAATGGAATAACAAACAGCAAGGTGAACCTATCAAGACTTTACATATGCTATAAATATTCCAGTCTTTAGACTGCTTTGAAATAATTTTTAAGGCGATCAACTTTTAGCCATGGAATTCACTACCAAACAGGTATGGAGATTAGTACGATGGATGAATCTGCTGGTACCTACTCTTATGCAATGGTAGCCACCATGAGGGAAAAGAAAATTAATAAAAATTAACTTCTTTCATTGATATGATCAGCAGTTAGCTCCCATCTCATGCGTTGTGCCAAACTGAAGAACCAAAAAAAGTCAAGCTAACCTATAGGTTTCCTCAGGGTTTCTGTATTACAATGTGTAATTTTGCTTTATATAAATAAAAATCTGAACCAGTAGATGTCATCAACTGGCCCATAAAAATCATTACTGGTTTTTTCCATTAAGAACACAAAGATAGTTTACTATCTATATTAAAATGATTGGAATCATCGGTAATGATGATAAACATTTGTGCAGCACCACACTACATGATCCCAATTTGGCTTGCAATGACATGTCAGAAGGCAGAATAACCAGCCACATAATTAGAAACACTTCAAACATCCCTCATGATTAATATCCCCAACACTACATTTATGCTATTACTTTCCCACCAATGGGAAACTTCACATCAAAGAAAAGCAGTGAAAATAAATAAAAAATAAATTATATTGTGTTTTCAGCCTTCTATGTAAAAGAAACATTTATATTTATGGCTGAGACAATACTTTCATTACAAACTCCTACTTTCAAGCACTGATTTCAGCAGTATGGAAAAAAAAATTGCTCAAGAGAATAAAATTTATTGATTTCTCCCTTAGCCTAGTGAAGATTTCTCTTCCCCCATACTCCTCCTTCACTGCACTGGAGATAGGAAGAATTAATAAAAATCTTCCTGGTAATTTTAGAGCTAACTACGTGGAGGAGGGAGACATTTTTCACAGGTTAAGGATTTTGCCTAAGCTTTTTCGGTTGCTGTATGATACAAGGAAAGTGAATCATCCTTGTCACTTGAGAAAGAAACTCACAGATAAAGAATAAGACAGACAGCCAAGTGGGAAGAAAAGATGGATCAGCAGAGGAGTTATGCTAAGAAAATTTCTCTGACATCATTAAATCCAGCCCTTAAAATAGCACTGCTTATCTAGCCCAGAATTCCTTCCTTTTGCATACTGACAATGAAGCAAGACCATAGCAAAGCACAGCAAACTCTTAGGGCATGAAAATCAGTAAACAAATTATTTTAGAAGATGAATTGGAAATAGACATTAATAATTACAGCAAAAAGTAGAAAACAGATAACCAACACACCTTGGCAAAAATCACCACCAATTATTCAAATGTCAGTTATTCAATATATTTGGAGGTTCAATAAGCAACTTGTCATAGTCTTAATAAAGAAACAGAGTGGAAAAAAAATTAAAAAATAAAAAACCATGAGAATCAGAGCTCCTGCTCATGCTTACTGACTTGAGGCAGTGAAGGTCCAGTAACCTCCCAGACCAAGGGCTCCACACTCACCCCACTGAAACACCATGGCATGTGATGAACAGCATACTTGCAACTGAAGAAACAGTGTGCTGTCCCTGTTTTCCAAAGTGCCCAAGTTTTTTATTGGGACTTTTGTTATTTACTTATTGTCTCAAGAATTCTATTTACCAGACAGTGTTGTGTTCTCACTGAAAGAGTAAAGATGAATTAAGAATTAGAGAAGCTGGCCCAGAGTCCTCTTTCCACAAAGGTTCCTGCCTTTGGTCCTTCATGATCTAAACAAACCATAACCCAAATCCAAACTAGAGTCACTGAGGTTTCTAAATCCAAATTTTTACAAAATTCTAGTGAAGGCAAGATTGATGCTGATGTTAAAAATAAAGAAAAATTTAAAAATTAATTGTAGGAATTCACAGGAAGTTCAATATTTAATGTTTAACTTGCTTACCTTCATCATAAATTTCTGTAGAGCCACAAGAAGGGGGGAAAAAAGAGAAAATGTGAAATGAATTATTTGCTTTCAGGTGCTTAAAAATGGGATTTGTTTTCCCTGAGAAAGTGAGTGGGATACACAGAACTACAAACCACATTTAAAAGGAACATTTATCATTGCAATTAGCATAATTATTGCTCGTGCTAGAAAGCAAAACAGCTGCTCAGAACAAGGCTTCATTTTTTTATGCAATGATTTTCTCAGGTTATTTTTTTGGTTTTTTACTTTAAATGATATAGCATATTAAACACTTATTGTTTAAAGATAAAACCCAGTGCAGGTAAAAACAGGAGCCAGGCCTTATCATTTTAAATAACTTGCTCTGCAGATAGCTTCTAGCTAAGTACAACGGAGGTTGTAGAGTCCCGTATTCAAAGTGCACTGCTGGAGAGAAACATCACTACTGTAGTAGCACATCATATGTGAATGCACAATAAATTAAGAAAATTAAAATGTTACTAATATTTTATGCAGTGGTTAAAAAATTCAGTGCTACATGACTGACATCAGAACATTACGGGAAATTTTAGTTTCATTTTCATGGAGGTGCTCAAGAATAAAAGGAGGGTGACATTTTACATTACATGCAGTGATCTCTTTTCCTCTGTGTGAGTCCTATGACCACCTTTTCCACTTTTGACCTCATCCATGCATGTTTTGATATCACAAAATTTGAAGCTGAGGACTGACGTTTGGCAGCAAATCTCTATTCCACATAAAAAGACAGTCTGGCTGGAGAGCTTCCAACCAGAAGACTGAGTGCTTTCATCATCTCGTACATGCTTTTAAAACAGAAGTAGCTGTTCTCAAAGACGTACAAGATGTTCCAGCTACCAAAAAAAAAAAAAAGTACTATAATCTAATGATCTCAAAATGTTCAAAGACTTCTCTCCTTAAAAGTATTCTAGGTCTAGTTGGTAGTTAGACATTTGGGAACAAATTGAGCAAAACTAAGGATCATGAGATCAGGTACCCTGTCCACTATCCCCATAAAGCAAGGATTTAAAATACAGTATGATCATTTTGGTGGTATTATTCATCCCATTTCTTCCTCCCTCACTCCCCAACAATATTTTCTTTGCTTTTACGAGGTGGTTCCAGAAACTAACCAGAAGTCTTTGATGAGCTGTCTACAGTGGTGTGTGTGTATAAATTCATTAATATAGAAACAAGTTAATTGTATGATTAATTCTAATGTAACCTTTCCTATATTTGTCAATACTGAATTTCATTTGGCATCGTGCTGTCAGTGTATCAAGGAGATTAAATCCATCAAAGATCTCAGTCTCTTCCAGCTGTCATTCATTTATGAAAATTTATTCTGAGAACTATGCAACTGCACAGCTTCTTCCATATTATGAGTACATTAAACAAGAGTCCTTCTGTGAAACCTTCTGGCTCTCTTCTTGATAATTTATTTTAACTGCTTGATTGTAATCTCTTAACTAGTTTCAAATTAAAGTGAGTAAGTTTATCTTCATTACTAAAATGATACAGCAGCTTTTTGTGCTGGATTTTTTGGAAGACCACATTTAACAGTTCATTCTGACATATTAAATAAACTGCAACAAATAAGAGAGAAACAAGTGTCATCTGTTTGTATCAGTCATATCATGTTCTTTAGAGTTACTGTGGTTCCTCAACAATTTTGAAGATGATTTACAAGTCATTCTTAGAGACAGAAAGTGCCCTCAACAGCCCCCCTGAAGCTGGAAAAGCTGACACACAACAGTGGGATGGGGTAAGTCTGAACACATGTATCTGCCTACTGCTTCAAAACCACCAGGGGAAGAATTACTCTGAAATTTAAGTGTTGTAAAGATGCTTTCCCTTCACAGGAAACATTTAAATGAATGTTATGTCCATGAATGTGAAGAGAATACCCCTGTGAAACTTCAGACCAAGTTAGTGCCATGAACTGTGATGGCGTCAGCTTCCCAGCTACTGAACAGGGCAGAGGGCTCCAGGCACTCATCACCCTTCTGCAAGAACATTCTCCAAGGTTTTTAGACCAAATCCCTCTTTGGCTAAAGGAGAATGAGTTGAAAAACATTAAAACAGCCTGGAGAAAAAATCCAAAACTAACAACCTGCCATGAAGCAAAACAACAGAAATTATGCACTTTGGGCAGGCAACAGGCTGTTCCACAAAAAATTTCTCCACGTCAACCTTTTCAGAGGAAAGAACTTTCTGCTCCTTCCCACTTGCTTTCTGTGCCTCACCATGACAGCATATATGAGTTTCTGGAGTAACATTAGGAATTCAGAACATGCATTTGAAAATTACCAAGAGAGAAAAGACCAGTAACTTGAAATTTCTTAATGTCATTCCAGCTTCTATTACTCTTGAAAAGTATTGTGTGCCAAATGCTAACACCAAAGTGTTACAGGGATTCAAAGACAGACCAATAAAATCATTAAGTACAACAAATAATTCTTGTACACATAACTGCTAACTCAGCTAAAAAAAGAGATCAAATTGTGATGACAGCATTTCAGTTATACACAACTCTCCTGATGCATCAGTGGAGCTGCGCTGATAATAGTAGAGCTTGGTCATCTTTACATGTTGAACGTGACATTCTGCACACCCTAACAAACCACATAGAAGTATGCAATATCCACTATGAAACTATTCAAAATAATCTCAGTCTTAAGAGTTATTAACAATAAGATTTACCTACACTACATAGCTTTCAGCTAGTTGTGTAGACTTTGCAGTCAAGGAAGAGACAGTTAATTACTAGAATGCAATTAATCTGATTTATTAAACTGACATTTTCTGTAGGACGTTAACCCTACACTGTCTAGTTTAAATGCCTAAAGCACTTTCAGCATCTGAAGAGTTGACCACTTCAGAACTAGTATCAAACAGCTACATTGTATCAGACACTAAAAGTCAAGAATCCACTGGAAGAGCTCTACCAAGCATTCAGAAGCAAGGTAATAAATGGACTTCTGATGTACTTCTGCACCTGTTTCCCTAGCATCTAATTTTCTCAAAAGTTATCCTGAGAAGTAGGACTGATAATCAGATGTGACAAACAACTGGATAATCATATTCCACTGACTTAAGTCTTCAACTGCATGTGCTATATCGTCTTTTGGGGACAAAAGCCTGTATCAGTGCTTGGTGTCACATGAACATCACCATTGCAGAGGAATTAAACTCAGCACTCAGCAGCCAGATTACCTGGATGGTTCAGAACATGAATTTGGGGGAGGGGGTGGGGACCAAAAAAAACCTCCAAAAAATAACCACACACACAAAAACCTCACCTCTGCAAAATTTCAAATTGTTATATATGAGGCACATAATAGCAATTATTCTGTCCATCATCCTAACTGTTGTCTAGATTAGTAAATAAATAAAATTTAAAACCCTATTGAAGCTTTATCTGAGGACACTAAGGAGGTGTTTTAATGTAAAAATTTACAGCATTTGGGAGCTATTATATTATTTGGATCCTTGGACAGACTACTTGAGCACCTTATTTATCATACTCTCGCTTTAATTTTTGGGCACTCTGGCTAGATGAAAAGAGCAGTAGTAACGTTATTTTAGCTGGCATTTTTAATAGCAAAGCTGCCAAGATTACTTCTAAAATCCCTTTAATTTAGAGATTACCTCCTGACTGTCTCTTTCATGCTATTCTTGTAGTATTGTATTTGCTTACATAGAAATATCAGATCTTTACACTAACCTAATAAAGAATTACTGAAAACAAGTAAACTGAAAGTACATGATTTGCTGCAATTCACAGTGACTACTATTGACACAGAACACAGCTTGAAGTTCTCAGATCTATATTATGAACTGAAGGAGAAATACCAAAGGAATCCTACTGAACAGTTCTATTCTATTACAATAAGTTCCAGTCATATTTGCACCCAGATTTCTTCCAGAAAAGTGTACATAGAAAATGTTTGTATTACTTTCTCTTGATGATGTGAATTATGAATCATCATTAAACTTCATTAGATTTGGGCTGCAATTAGGATCTGCTACAATAAGGATGTGGTTGAAATCTGTCTGTGTCGCATTTTTAGCAGTACTCCCATAGTCGCTCCATTTCAATACATCTCTTCATTTTAACATCTCCTCCCATTTTCCTTCAAGATCTATATGAGAATAATTGAGTTATTACTGCAGTCAATACTGCTAACATTATTCCCTACATTGAGTCATCTCTGCAGTCTATGTTATACCTAAAATTTGATGCAAGTTCTTTAAACTGGGGGAATCAAATATTTGTGTAGATTACCATACTTTGCCACCACAGTAATCTGACAAATAAATCTCTTATAATAGTAAGTGAACTTAGTGTCAACAAAACATTATCCAAAAAAAAAATCAAGTCCTTAGATAATTCATTTAATGACTGAAAATCACACTGATCATCAAGCATAGATGTCCAATAAATTAACAGCACCAAAGACCTATTACTGCAACCNNNNCCAAAGACCTATTACTGCAACCATTTGTCTTGATGAAGCTTTGTTTTGTGGTTCACTCCAAATTCTAGATCAACATTAGTTTGTTTCCTCTAGTCAAAATCCACTTGTTATATTTATCCAAGCCACACTATGCTCAGAGCCAGAATTTACTCATTTCTCATCTCAGAAGTCTCTGTAATGACAGGAACTCTTTTGAGAAGTGCCTACAGTGAACTTCCTTACTCTGCAAGTTTCTTTCTCCAAAGAAACTGAAAATTAGTTTTACTAGTG
>VZTU01029546.1:0-79853 GCA_013400835.1 Zapornia atra | reverse complement strand
AGAAATAAACAAGCCCACTGGCTAATTCAGCAGACAGTGGTGAACACAAGGTGCAGGTTATCCCTGAATACATATTCCATTATCAGGTCTTTTAGCTCGGTATTCTCTGCCTTGCTCTCAGAACCAGCATGTCACTCCCAAATTCTAAAGTGTCCTTTATTGGCAGCTACATTTGCACATAAAAGAAAATATATTGTTGAAACAATATCATTATAAGAAAACACAACATGTAAATGTTTATAAAAGATAGAAAGAAAATCCTGTTAAGAATTATTACAAAATTAAGATACAATATTAATATACAACAAATGAAGACTTATAGCATAAGATTTGAAAAATATCCTTATAAGCTACACTGAAGAAATGTGCTATTCCATGTCTGTGTGTTTCAGATTATCTCTAAGACTTTAGCTAATGTCCCAAAACAACTGATAGTGACTGGAAACAAGTGGCCATCAGCTGGAGGTATAGTAGATGAGAAAAATAGCAAACATTGCCTTTATTCCAGATCTGCAAAACATGCCAACAGATCTATGATAGTTGCTTTCTGCCCCAGCACCAACACATACAGCCTTGTACAAATCAACTAATTTTCTGTTTAAGTCTTTCTATCCCTTCACTGCCCTGTGACAGAGCACTTTGCTATCTTTTAGAACAAAATTGAACTGATGACCAGTCAAGGCAATACGTTTGTGGATTTAGGCTGTTCAATACCCACTTTTCCAATCTCTGTTACATTAATAACATGGAAGTTATTTGAAAACATAGTGTTGGTGATCTATTGCACTAGCCGTCTTTAGGATAATAATATTTATGCTATGCTGATAGCCTAATGTTAATAATTTTCCACTAAACAATGTAATTCACTGTCAAACAAAGATTCTGTTTGCCTGAGCACTGAGGATCTTGCTTCATCTTCAGGATATCTCGCAAGTTTGGGAGGCATAGGGATGTGGGGGGTTTTTTAATCATCGTTTGTGTTTTTTACAATATGCAACCACTCCAGCATATGGACCAGTATAAATTAATTAATTGCAGCCATTACTAAAGAGTATAAAAAGCAAACTTATTTTGCAATCTTGTTTGCTAGCCTTCCAACAGAATGCTAAGTGTATCATTTATTTCATTGCTTTTATATAGTTCAGATAGTATTCACTACTTATGCTAATTTTATCTCTAAATGATCTTGATGTTTATAAGCAAGTTCTGTAACAATGAAAAGCACAGAAAGAGACAAGCTTTTCACAGACCTCTAAGATATTTTAATAACTTCAGTTGGAAGCTGAATGATGTCTTCTTGGCAGTACATATTATGTCTTTACAGTCCTTTAAAATCAAGTGTTGGGAACAAGAAAACATGCATTTAAATAAATAAAAGAAATAGTTAATTTGTCTTGTAGTTCTCTGTTCAATGAGCTCAAAAACTATTGATGGTAATAGGTAAACTATCTAGAAATCTTCTGCAAACAAGACATTAAAATGTCAGACAAGCAAGATAATTTGCAAAAAACCTTTTTTTTCTTCTTTTATATAGACCTATAGAATGCTGAAAATAATCTTTCAGCATGTTCAAATGCCATAGATTTTATATAAGCAATATCTTTATGAATATCTACATGAGCTACATTCAAATATACACTGAATCTGTTTCATTATATACCAAACAGAAAATAGGAATTATTAAAATAGATTGTTTCTGATATGACTGTTATGATTGCATTTTTAATAAGCTGCAGTCACCCCAGTGGATTTTCAGGCATAAAATGGCCAAATGAAATGGAATACAGGGCATAAATATAGGTATTTCTTCCTACAGGACTAGCTGCTCTCACTGTTCCAAGGAAACAGAGTAGGGCAATCCTTTTATGAGTCCCGCTTCCAGTTTACTCTAGGCAACCACTCCCCCATTTTATGGGGAAAAATACCCAACCCCTCTTATTCCACTTTCATTATTAGGAAATTCTGAATGCCTTGCATTTAGAGACTTTTAACTCCACACCTGACTTAGACATTTTACGAGTATGATTTAAGTTTGGCAGAGTTGTGCTTGTTTACTTTTGAAATCCACTTTGAGCTTTTGATAGAATAAGGTGTTTGCTACAGAGGTCAAATATCCACAACGTGAAACACATTCTCATCCTCACAGTAGTATCAGATAATCTATGTATTTATTCTCTTTGCAAAATGAGAAATTACTATTTCAAAGTATTCTCCAGTCATATATTTAAACAACCTTTATTTTAAAAGCTATTATTCACATAGATAAAGAGATATTATTTTTTATTTACCTTAAACCTTTTCAAGTTTCATAAAAGTTTTCACTAAGTCAAAATACTGAAGAGGATTGCTGTTTATCTAAACACATTACCATTAAGAAGGAAGATTTTAATATCGGCAAGTTCTCTGAGGCAATATGCATTTCTGATCACTTGTATAGTGATGGGTAGCTTAGCCTATGTGGTACATCTGAACATTTTTATGAAACTTTGAAAATGCAGGAAAAAACATATCTTTAGAGATGAAAGAAAACAGCAGTAGAGAATGTGTTTGTGAATATATGCTGGTTTCAAAAAAGGCATGCAAAGATAACAGGGTTTTTTTCTCCACATAAAACATTTGTTGCTGAGTTGTGACATGAAAAAGCCAGAGGAAAAATAAGGAAAAAAAAAAATTTTAAAAGTAGTAATATTAGAAACAGTTTCAGACCTTAATCTTTTTTTCTTCTGGTTTCTCCCACCTCCCTCTTCCTTTTCCCCTTTCTTTACGTCTCCAGTTTCAAGCTGTTTTTAAATTTGCACAGGAATCCATAGCTAATATTTAGAGTTAAGAACTTTTTTAGATATAATGCATTCTGTAAAACTGTATGAATTAGTAGCTATCTTAATATCTCACATTTTGTTTTTTAGAAATGCTAAAGTTACCATTCAGTTAACAGATTTACAATGGAGCACTGGGCAATTATGGACAAGGAGAAATTTAAGAATTTATGCTGCATTCAGACCCTGGGATGATGTAACAGTAGGCACAAGTACAGATGGGGAGAAGACGGGCTGGAGAGCAGCGCTGCAGAAAGGGATGGAGGTGCTCGGGGGTTTGGACTCGATAATGTCTTGAGGTCCCTTCCAAACCCTACAATTCTGTGATTCTGTGTGATTCTGTGCTGGACAACAGCAGTACTGCATGCAGTGCTGGGCCCCATAATTCAAGAAGGATGTGAAAGGCCCTGAATGTGGCCAGAGGAGGACAACACTCCTCCTATGAGGAGTGGCTGAGGACTTCGGGTTTCTCTCGTTTGGGGAGAAAGAGGCTGAGGAGCCACCTTGTGGCTCTCTACAACTTCCTGAGGAGGGGACATGAAGAGGGAGTGGCTGAGCTCTTCTCCCTGGTACCCAGTGACAGGACACGTGGGAATGGTTCAAAGCTGCACCAGGGGATGTTCAGACTGGACATGAGGAAGAATTTCTTTACCAAGAGGGTGGTCAGACACTGGAACAAGTTTTCTGGAGAGGTGGTGGGTGTGCCAAGCCTGTCAGTGTTTAAGTGGCGTTTGGACAATGTCCTTATCTTTAATAAATGATAAATAATCTTTATTATTATCATTACAAATGAGCATTATTATAAATAAGCATTATGATGATAATGCTTCATCTTATGTCAGCCCTGAAGTGGTCAGGCAAGCTGGATTAGGTGATTGTTGTAGGTCCCTTCCAACAAAAATTTCTATTCTATTCTATCCTATCCAGTCCTCTCTTCTCCTCTCATTGAACTTTTGAAAAGACACATTCTAACTGATGTCAATAGCAAATGAACTTGTAGATTGTAGGCTATGAACTCACAAATGAGTCTTCCAAAACATTTGAGAGATGACAAATAAAATTATCATAAAGGATGCCACATGTATGAAATCAAACATGCCCACATGGAATTATTTCCTTTGACTTTTCAGTGTAAAAATAAAGCTTCTTTTAAATGAAAAAAAAAATCCACGTTTTTCATCATTATGATTTATTGAAGCACTGAAGTGTTTTTTGGAATGAAAGTACGTCTTGAATTACATTTCATATGATCTACACAGATCATTCTAAAGTCTTTTTGGCATCAGAGCCTTCTGTCATATATTACATAGGGAGTAACCTAAGAGAAACTCAGTCACTTGTATGTCATATCAATAGCCTCTCCTTTGCAAGAATTACAGAGGATATGCCAAGGAGTGCAAAGCTTAGGATTTGTCTGTATTTGTTTTCTGACTTTAATGTTGGCAGATACCACATAAATGGTGCTTTTTCATTCACTGACTTGCTAGTTTCCTCCCAGCTCATGCCCAAAGCCTTTATATAAGTATTTTAAAAGTGACCAACCTGAATTCCTGTGGATCTGTCTCATGGACTAGCTCTCAACAGGAAAAGAAAGGAAAAGGCTCAATAGATTAGAAGTATTCCTTTTGACATCCCATGACACATCTGTTTTATGAGCAGCTTTCATCATTCAAAGGCACTTTATTCTGGAACAAAGTTCACCCCTATTAAGCAACTCAAGCTGTGTTAAGCCACTCTACGTTTGGCTAGAAACTAGCTTCTGAATTTGATTTAGTTTGTGTATATTTTGCTGCTGTTGCCCATAGGTTCAAAAGTTACTGACCTTCAAAAAAGCCACAATCAGATCCTATTAATCCAAAGCAGTAGGTTCACTTCCTTCAGAGGCATACCTTCAGTTTCTAGAATACTGAACAGACGTACATCTTGCAGTATCAAGAAATTTTTGATCTCCAGAAAACAGATTTTTACCTGTGTAAAGATCAGATTTAAATTAAAAGCTAAAACTTTATTATTATTGTTTACTTAGCTCACAGATGGGTTTTCAGTCAAACAATCACATGTGGGGTACCTTTATTTTTTTATTGTCTGCTAATTTAAATAAATGCACACTTACCTGTAACATTATATATGATAAAGTTGAAACTTTCAGAAATATATGTATGGTTGTGAAAAGCGTAGAAAATTCAATTTTCCAGAGCAGTACTTGGAATCTCTAAACTTTATTATTGCAAGATAGATGTTACCTCATTTCTTTCCAGGTTCGTGCATACAAACGAAGTCTTATCGCTCGCACTTATTGGCTTTCAGAAACATGGGATGTTAAACTAATTTCTCTCCAATTCACTGAATCAATAAATAGTTTTATGTTAAATTACATTGTAATAGAATCTAGAGGTCCCAGATTAAAGTCTTAAATTCTGGGAGGTACAAGGGGTTTTATAAGTAAATAATAATAATTTTTAAAAAACAGAAAAGGAAGGGAGAATGGAGAGTTCCTCGGCTGTGAAGAAGAGTGGGGAACAGAATTAACAGCAGATTTAAGAACAGAAGCTTACTTTATTTTTTTAAGTGCTTAGAATTAAAGGTTCCATACAACGTCTGAGATGATCTATTTCAGTGTTTATGTCTCTCATGGGTTTTTTAATTTTATTTTATTAGGAATTAAGAATGAATCCTACATTCCCATTTTCCCCAATAAGGAATATTCAAGTCTTTCAATGTACCACATTTTCTAGATGTATTTTATCCCATCTAGCTCTCCCCAGTCTTTATAGTTTATTTTAATAGGGCCATGATATCAGAAATAGTTGCATTTCTGGACCACCTACCAATTAATTAGTGCCAAGCAGGCTGGTAGTTCTGCAGATGCTCTTATTAACCAATCACTTGTTGATTCATTCAGGTTTTGACTGGCAGTCTTGATGGGATGTGGAAGTGGTGTTAGTCTCAAATTTGTTTCCCCATCCTCTACTCCCATGATACTGTTTTGTAACCAGACTACGTTTTATCAGATAATTTATTGTTTCTTCCTAAACTAAAAGAGCGTGTCTTGGGGGTTTTTTTGTTTGTTTGTTTGGGAGCTTTTTTGAGTTTCCTTTTTAGCTTGCAGAAGGTCAGGGAAGATATCACTTATATACTTATATATAAATATATTAAAAACTCACCAAAATTAATTTTTAATCTACTCTTCATAGGGCTGACACCCCTTGTTCCTTAATACAGTAGAAATATTTGAAAGTTACATTCTCATTTAGGATAGTTATCTGTTGTCCATGCACTACTAACTGTTCTGTGAGTGATTTCTTCCCTACTCCCTCTCAGTCTGGATATTTAGGTAGGTTAGCTTATAACCCTTTTTCTTACTTTCTAAAGTTGGGGAAATGCAGTAACCCACAAAAAAATTGAGAAATAATAGCTAAAGTAACCTCTACATGACTAGCAAATTTTTATTAAGGTTGGTACCTCTTAAACCCTTTTGTTCTGTTTTCTTGCTATTTTCCTAAAAGTCCTTTAATTCTGTACTGCTTTATAAACAGAGTTACCTTTTGTGGGGAGGCTTAAATACAAAATTATTTATGTCTTCTTTTTGCTTGTGCAATTCATGCATTGCTTTTTAGATTAGCAAAGATCTATCCAAGTACATTTTATAAGCACACATAAAAAATAGTATGATCATTCAACCTCAAAACAAGCAATGGTTCGTAAAATCAATGACTGTTTCTGCTCTTTTTTCATATCTGTCCTTTTTCTGTCTTCAAGTAGCTTCTAAATAGCTTTTCAAGATACACTGTAAGTGAAAACTTTGATTCTTGAATAAACTACAGGAATTGATACACTGAAAAAGTGGAAACTTTCACCTAAAACTGAGACTTTCTTGTCTCTTAGCTTTACACATCAACCTAGGGCCTGTTAGGAGTCTCACTGTATCTTCATAGCAATGATTGTTTTGCCTGAGGAATGATTTCACAATTGCAGCTGTCTTTAGCTTCATAAGGAGAAAAGTGATAAAGTTTGGGTAAAATGTTGTTTGGTTTTGGTCCACTGAAAGAAGTGGCCAGCTCTCCACCACACAGAAAAAGAACTAAAAGGATATACACTGCCCTCAAAAATTCTAATGGATAGATATTAGCCTTTATCCTGGGCTCAGCTAGTCTGCTAGCAGCCTGAAGAAATTATTTCACTAGTCTCAAAATTTTTGGAAACATATTACATCTTACTTCTTTATTCTTGGCTTATTTTATTGTTTTTTTGGTGTGTGTGTGTCCCCCTACTTTGACTTTTTTACTTATTGACTGAATCTACCTGTACAGGTCTTTTTTTCTTTTCTTTTTTTTTTTTCACAGATAAAATTTATGACCAGTTTGTGAAGGCTGGTAGGGGTAGGAAATATTTAGCAAAATATACATTATCCTCAGCAAAACAGGAGTCAGAACTTCTATGAACCATGCTCATGAAGAAAGTAGCACTAATGTATTTCACCTGACCTTACTTTACTCTCAAAATTAGTATCATTTCAAAAGGGGTGTAAGTGACCTTGACATCACAAGGAAAACAGCTTATTAACTTATTATTTTTTAGTTAGAAATCCTTAGCTGTGAGAGTTATGGTCACATAAAACAAGATGAAATGAGGTTACATACACTCCTAATGTGGTATGGATTTTAGAAGTCAGATTTCATGCTTTTATCTTGTTGTCCGGTACTTTGTATTAGACCCCAACAGGGACTTGGAGGACACAAGGCAAGGATTGCCAAATTTAACTTTAAGAGGCAGCTGGCTCCAGGGTAACACCAACAACTCTCAGTGCAAAAACTATGGTTTTGAATGTGTACCCATGCTAAGTGTTAGCTCTTCAGCTAAGAGACAAATAGCATTATAAACAAAAAAGAGGGAAAAAATTTATGGGTAAAATGAATTAAAAACTTATTTCAGCTGCTTAAGAGGGAAACAGTTAGATTTATATCTATTTCCTCTGCCTTTGGTTGTAATTCCTCCTATCTTTCAAATAGAAAAATTCTCATTCTGCCATTTAGACAAACCAAGATTTTTCTGGCCCAAGGGAGGCAGACTTCTGACATGTTTTTCAAGTATTATTAACATCTTACATGAGATGTACAAGCAGCCATAGGAAAACCATGTGGAATCTAGGACTTTATAATTTTATGGAAAATGGAAAAAATTCACTGGGAATGTTGTAAAATCCTTGACTGCAAGGAATCTAACAGTCTGAATTCAGTCTACCGTATAAACTTGGGTCTCTGCTTGATATCCTAGGAGATGTTATTGATTCCTTTCAGGAAGAAGACAAAATGGGTCCTCCAGGTGAGAACCCTCACCTGTTGGATGATTCTTCCCACTCTTCCCACAGTGGGGCCAAGCAGATGAACATGCTGATAAATATATACATTAGTAAGTGTACTACTTTGGAAAGGGAATGAGAGATCGGAAAGGGAAATTTAGTGTGAATTATTAGTGTGTGGACTGTGGTAAATTGGTTGATGAGAAAATCTCCAGGTATTATTATTGATATTAAGAATAAAACATACAAGATATAGTGATTTGTGAAGAGAAAGAACTTAAAGGTATAGACAGAAAAAAAAATCTATGACACCTTAGTACCAAATATATAGGTTGAAAGAACTGTCTAATTCTCGTGATTTGTGAACTGAATAAGCTATTGAATTTCAGAATACTCTGGGTGTAAAATACATGCAAAAACCACTGATTTAAACCTTGTAAAAGTATAGTGTGAACCACAAGGAACATGAAGCAGAGATATTCAAAGGAACTGTTTCCATGACAGCAGTAGTTGTAGCAAGCATTAGCCTTCTTCATGTTGCTTTGAGGGCAGCATTGTTGTATTGTGTGATACAGTTTCTATCCACCTAAACATCTCCTCGCCCACAGCAGCCTGCCAAATTCTGGTAACATCATCTGACACCAGGAAAACCCCAACACAGAAATGTACTCTGTGCATACAAAGTAAAATAATCTACAGGGCTAGGGCTGCTCTGGAACAAACCATCTCTCTGTGATCTTAATGAGCTAAACATTCTGTAGTGTATCTTCAGTGTGGAGTGCTCGGAAATGAACAAGTTTGAGATGAATGCTTGTGTTCCATCCAGCTATGAGGCGTGAAAGAAACCTCTAGTAAATTAGTAATCTGTTTGAGGTTTAGGCCTATAAATACTACATAGAACTGTACAATAGCTTCAAATTTCCCAGATATTCTTGCCATGGTTTTATCTAATCAGGTTGGTCTCATCATTTGTACAACGCTATAACAAGCATCTGAACTGCAATTAAACTTAAAGTGAAGATGATAGACACTACTGTTAAGGATTGAGTCATAAGGAAGCTATCACCAGAAAATCTGATTATTTAAAGGCATCATATAGAAGTATCTGTTTTTTACACTCAAAGCTAGTCAACTTATATTGTGATGCCATGTATCCTCTTCCTTTCCTATATAAGAGCCCTTCAGATAAAGTGACCTCATTTATATTTTCTAATTGAATTATTCTAGTACACCCCACAGGACTGAAAAAAGGAATTTCATCAGTTTATATACCAGCCTGCATGAAAGAGAATACATTTGAGCAAATCAAACATTTTAATACATAATAAAATAAAGGAGATATATATTTCTAAAGTGCTTTTGAAGATAAGATACCAGAAGTGAAAAGAATGCATTCATGTTTTATGCAAAATCTGTAAGAAAGGAAAAGGTTTTCCTATGAAAATAATGTCATCAAATAATGTCTGAATTCTTTCTTTCCTCTCTCTAAAAATGATATGTAATTTATAGTTGGAAAAACTCTTTAGAATCAATATCAAAAACGCTGAGGGTGTCAGAACAGACAGGCACTAGGATCTTCTGACACTAAAACCAAGTAAACTGCACAGTTTGGATAAAAACAAATCACAATGTTATTACAAATTAGACAAATAACACCTTTAACTGGTTTTGTGTATTTGGAAAAAGGCTCTAAATGTAACTCCATAAGTGCACCAGCCTCTGTGGATTTCCATCATTAAATAAAATTCCATTATTCACATGTATGCTGCAATTGTAGCTACAGTATTAAAGCGTTTTCCAATCCAGGAAAAAGACACACTTCTTGTCCAGAAAACTTATTAAACAAAACAAGCAGGCAGAACGATGGGAGAGGAACAAGGAGTAAGTGCAAGAAATACAGTGATAATTGCTCCCCCAGGCCCTTCTAGGGCATTGTCATACAATATTTTAACTGTAAAGAAAAAAAAAAAAAGAAAAAAGAAAAGGAAAAAAACAAACATCCAAACAAACCAAACAAAAAAAACACCTCCCACAAAGAAAAAAAGTCAAATGGCAGTCTCTTCTCTCCACAACTGAGCCAGGGTCACTGACACTGATTGTACTAAGCAATCATCACTGACAGGAATTATATTCCTGTGGCTGCTGTGGATTTTCAAGATTATTGTTTCAATAAAAATGGGAACGAGAACTGGAGATTTCATTTTGCGTGAAGAAGAAATTATGTTAGTAACGCACATTGTGTTAAGGGACTGAAAGTATTGCAATGATATTTGACAGATTAAGAAACCCAAGAAAGCACTTGTAGATCATTTTGTTGGCTAATAAATATTTATAAGGCAAGGGGAACAGTAAGTTGCTTTTTAATTCCCATTTTTGGTGTATTATGACACAGAGAAGACGTGATATCTAAAGCATGCTACCTATTAAGCCAAGGGTGTAAGAATCATGATAAAGTGATTCAGTTCATCGGTAGACACTGCATTACATCCTACTAGCTGTTACAGAGGGGAATAAACAAGTTTGCTTCTGTTAGACTGAGCTGTCACATCAGTTCTCTCTGCTCTCTTATCAACAAGGAGCTGTAAAATTCTCTGGTTTTCAAGGTGAACTTTCCCTCCCATTGCCCCAAAGAGAGAAATCTGATTCACTGAAACTGAAACACTTGGTAATCAGATTATAATTTTTTCAAGGGGTAATTCAATTAATTTAAATAAAAATAAATTTAACAGTTTCAACCTTCATTTTATTCACATGGCTCTTTTTGGATGTGTATGAAGTTTTTCAAATGCTAGCTACATTTCTTGCCTATAAAGGCAGTCACAAGCAGATTCAGACTGCACAAACATATATATATATATATATATATATATATGAAAATTCCTCTGATTAGCATTTTCTGCAACTTTTAATATTACGCTTCTACTCCTCCTGCCAGCCCCTCCATTTATTTTATTACATGCACAGTGGTCTAGAAAACCAAATAGCTCAGAGAAGCCCTTAAATAAGTCATCATAGAAGAACTCATAGCCCAGACTATATGAGTGAGCAGCAGAAAACACAGATACTCGGGTCTGTTTTCCTTGTTTGAATTAAAACATTTTTGCCTTCACTCTCCTTTGTTTTTTTCTCCATTGTGAAAGTCTCTTTGCACCAAATAAACAAATAGCTGTCAATCCAAAACACAACAAATCTAGAAGTGGAGCATGAGATTTAAATTGAGACAACTGAACCCTAAAAAAAAAAATAATCTTATTTTCTCCAGATGAAATATTCAGTTTAAAATGGATGCATTAACCTTCCTAAAATTTAATTTTCAAAGTAGATTAAATAACAGTTGCATATCTCATACTGTGATTCCTTCTGCCTTGCAGTGCTGGATCACCTACTTGGTCTCTCAGTCATTGAACATGATTATACAGACATAGTTATGCAGTAAAACCAATCAGCACAGCTTAGTCCAGTGCAAGAACTGTAGTTACTTAGTTCTCAATGAATATCCCTGCCTATTGGACTAAAAGAAATTTAAAAGGTTTTTTGGGTTGGTTTTTTTTTTTTGGTGGGGGGGGTTGGTGTGTATTATTTTATTATAATTTAGTTTAAACCACCTGTGAATACAATTTCTTAGTATTTCATAAAATCATAGAATGTGTTAGGTTGGAAGGAATCTTTAAAGGTCATCTAGTCCAACCTCCCTGCAGTGAGCAGGGACATCTTCACTAGATCAGATCACCCAGAGCCTCATCAAGCCTGACCTTGAATGTCTTCAGGTATGAGGCCTCCACTGCCTCTCTGGGCAATGTGTTCCAGCAATTTACCACACTGATATTAAAGAATTTTTTCCTAATATCCTAATCTCCCATTTTCCAGTTTAAAACCATTACCCCTCATCCAATTGCTACATGCCTTTGGGAACAGTTCTTCCCCAGCTTTCGTATAGGCACCTTCCAGATACTGAAAGGCTGCTATAAGTTCCCCCTGGAGCCTTTTCTTCTGACCAAGCCCAACTCTCAGCCAGTCTTCATAGGTGCCCTTTGATCATTTTTGTGGCCCTCCTCTGGATGTGCTCTAACAGGTCCATGTCCTTCTCCTGCTGAGGGCTCTATTTGTGGATAATGCTTTTTTTTTTTTTTTCAATCATGTCACAGCTTTAGCTTGTATAATACTATTTGCTTGGGACTATATGAAGGATAAGATTTTTTTTCTCTACAGAGAAACTATAATTTTCTCTATAGAGAAACTATAATGAAAAAATTAATAAAGCTTTAATTTGTATATCTATCATCTGTAGACCTCTCCTGTTCTATTTAGCAATCAATATACTCCTGGCTAAAATAGAAATGCAAGCTTTTACTACAATTCTCTGGTGACTTTTTTAGACCTAAATGGTGCCAGTGTACATATTTAGTCAATCTGCAAATTGAGTTTGGTAAAAATACAGGTTTCTTGAAAACTGTGTAAATAATCTTCTTTATACATCAAGATCAGTTAGCCCTATGAAATCAGACATTTGATTTACTTTTTTATTCTAGGCCCTGAGTTAGGCTTGGTTCTGCCTGCTTATGAAGCTCCCTTGCCTTACTACATTCACACAGCAAGCATATACACACACACACCCCCACACACCCATACATGGACAAGGCCAAAAAAACATTACATCTTGACTTAAAAGACGGGAAGTGAAAAGTACTAGAATGGGAAGAACGTTGCGGATGTTTCCATTGTTGAATCTGATTTAGTGCTGTGTTGTTGTATCGTTTTGTAACCTCACAAGTGCATGCCATGTTTCAGCGGGGGTGGGGGGTGGGCTGGGGACAGAGAATAACGGCGCTGTAAATGCAGGGGAATGTGACTGAACAGCAGACGGCTGCTCCTGCCCTTTGGGTATTCTGCCGCAGGGCTGATCAGCTTTTATATGTAAATTAAGGGCACGGAGGAGGAACTGTTCTGCAGTCTTATGAGAAATAGCAGTGATTGAACTCCAGGGAGAGAGTTGGTGCTCGGTCTTTGTAATGCCCACTTTGAAAGATGTGTCCGCACGAAGGGCAGAATCTCCAAGGCAAAGCTAAACCACGGTTGTACAGAACAACTGTTAGACTAGAGAAGGGAAGAATTTATACTGATCTTTGGAAAAACACATGTAAAACAAGTCTCCCTAGAGAGCTGTACTATTTTATATTAGCAGCTGGCAGGGAGTGAGTAGTGTGAATAGCAGGAGTAAAGTGCACACACACACCCTCACCCATATGTTGGAAAGAAAGGAAAAGAAAGCAGACCACAACATTTGGCTGCAGCCAGGAGCTGTCAGAGGGGAGATCAAGGCCTGGTTCATCTAGACAAAGGAAACACAGAGAAAAAGTATTTAATTTCTCCATTGGGAATTCACAACCTAAAACCCTGTTATAAACATAAGCACTTGTTGCAAGAGAAAGTGGCTTTCTTGCTGAAAACTTGTTTTGAAGAACTTCATATCAAGTGACCCTCCTAGGTGATTTGGCTTATGGCAGGTAAATTGAGCTGAAAGACAATCTTGCTCTTTAAAAATTTAAAAAAAAAACCCAAGAAACATGGTTTTATCTCAGAATAAAAAAGGAAAAATTATCCCCAAAAGTTTGATTTGAAATCAGACTATTACAAATTCAGTGGACTATCAGAGTCTCTGAAGATATGAGACTGTGACTTGAAACAAGAAAATCAGATTCCAATTGGAAACAAACAATTAACTACAATTCAAATGAAGCATGAGAGATGCAAACATTTTTCTTTCAAGAAAACTTGCTGTACCCAAAGCAACTAGTGACCTGAAGATGTTCAGAGTTACTGTACATTACACATGGGTTACTTATAATCGGTATCCTGGGTGCTGGAACTACTTCATGTACTCTTGGTTCAGTTGCAGTACCATGGAGGTCACAAGCAAAGGCTTACCAGAAAAATGGATTTACTGTCTCATAACACCATCATTGCTGATAGTTCAAGGAACATTTCAGAGAGTGGAAGGATATCAACTTACTTTATTATTTATATCATGTGCTTGATAATTTGATTCTAGATTTTCTAAACTGAGTGCTGCCCAGATGTTACAGTTGTTTAATTTTGAAAGCTCATTGTTGGGCTTTTGGGTGTGGCGTTGTGGGTGTTTTTAATGTGTTCGCTAGTGCTAGGTGGAGTGGGAGAATACTAGTGAAATTTTTCTTAAACAAGTGGTAAGCCTTGGATAAACAAAAGGATTTATGGTTCTGCTGGGTGAATTAGAAAGATGGGCTTCAAAAAGTATTGTGTTTAAGAAAACGATTACTATCTTCCTCCTACGTTCTCCACACTATAGCCTTGTTCCGCTCAAAATACCTTTGCACCTGATGATTAAAGGTTGTCTGTGAATCAGTCCACAGGATTTGTGCATTATTTCTAAATGCATTGGAAAACTGTTTAAAAAATTAAGATTTTGTAATTAAGGCAGCATAATTTATTTTTCTCTGGAGAAAAGGATACTGTCCATGTTTGTGACTCATTTAAAAAAAATAAGATTCTTAGATGGTCACTTAAGCAAGACTTTCAGGTCAGTACTTTTGTGCCAGGCACAGATAATGCAACTAGGCATCCAGAAAATACAGTCCTGGGGGCCTGATGTGCAAAACTGAGAGCGCTTAGAGATAAACTTTAGTTACATGTACTCTCAGCATATATCTGTTAGTTTTACATCCTGCTGACATAGACTTATTCTTAATTTATTTATCTCAAGCTAAGCATCTGCTGAAATGTGCCTTAATCGATGTGATTTAAGGTGTACTTGGGAGTTTCCCAGAAGATTATTTTTAATTCTTAATTTCTATTTTAATCCCTTTCCATTTATCATTTGGTGGCAGAGCACCTCTGCCTGAAAAATGAAAAGGACAAGCAATCAAATAGCTGTTCCTTCCTTGGCTTAGTTTATATTCATATATATAGAGAGAATTTTAAATGCACGTAATGAAATGTATATATTTACAATATGTGAACCACTTAGTAGTCGCTCTTGAAAGCATAATGAATTATAAAGGAGCTTAAAAGACCTGAAAAGTCCATTGCAGTTGTATTAATACCGGAGTTTCCAAGCAAGTCTAGTGCAGGAGGAAAACAAACGCCAAAGAGAAAAAAAAAATTAAAATCCCAGGCCACTTATCTCTAGAGAACAGATTATTCTAAGACCCTATTTTTCTATATAAAACTGCTTCTTCAAGGGGAAACAGAATGAATGCTAGCCTTGCAAATACTGCATGGGGCTACACATGGAAGCAAAAGAAATGGGGCCCTAGGAGCCTTCTTGGACTTTCCTGCTTCTTTTCCAAGGAAACTAAGCAGTGATGAAAAGGGGTTGGAATTATTTAGTTCTAAGATCAGTGAATCCTCTTTCTTAAATGATTTTCAAACTTTTTTTTTTCACTAGCTCAGAAAATGAACCATGAGAGAGAGCAGTGACGACTTGCTGAAGTTGAACTGAAGACAAGAGTGCACTTTTCTGAGTGCAGATGAGAAAGAGACCAAAATTCTAAATGTAAAGTACAATAATTTAAGGGAAATGAGGTAGTAAAGAGAAATTTGAAAGCAGGCAGTTTTACATTGAGATTTAGAAAGACTAAATCTCAGATATTGGCAGGATTCAAAAGTCAATACCTCAGATTCATAAAGACTGGAGTTCAAGCAAAGGTTTGGAACTCCACGAAGGATATTTCAGCTGAAATTCTGGAAATATAGAAGGCCCAAAATTGAGAGGAGGATGAGGATGATATGAAGAATTAAAAGCAAGTTGCGATGCTGAAACCATACTAAATGAATCAGCTATAATGGGGGGTGGGTAGGGGGAAACACACAAATGCATTTTTTATTCTAGTGATGAAACAAGCAGAAAAGCTGTTGAGATTAATGCGATAGTTCTTCAAAATCAGACTTTTTATGTATAGTCCTTTATGGTTTTTTCTTATGGAAAACCTCATAGATGAAAATTTATTTTTTTAATTTTTGCCAGAAGGTTATGGTCAAGGACAGAATAGACATATGGTAGATAGCATAAACAGTCAAACTGAAGCCTATCAACGTTGTATGTAACTTCACACAGCATTAATTTTTAGCATAAAACATCTGTAATGTACTGTGAGCTAAATTATGAATATTCAATTACATCTTGCTTTAACTTTATTAATAGTATCAATATTTACTATGCCATACACAAAGATAATTAGAAAAATAGCATTGCATTAATATACATGAGCTGTCTTCATTTGCACGGATCATGAATGCTTTATAAAGCTTAACCATGAGAACACGTAGGTCAAATTCTCTTTCAATTATTCAAGGCAATTTTACATTGGTCGAACTTGCTTGAGTTTCAAGATATGACACAGAATATACCTTGTTATGATACACACAGGAACCACTTTGTTCCCAAATGAAGTGCAACCATCCCTAGAGTGAACATCTGCTGGTTTTAGTAGCATGCTACAACATTACACAAGGTAGGAATCAAACCATAGACCAAACTCTTGAACGACCAGGCTGTTTAATAAACAAAGCTTATCCATCATGTGATACTTCTCCCTGTTTAATTTCTTCTTGATATCTGGTCGGCATAAGAAGTATACACAGCAGTGTTTAAAACACTACTGATCTCCTAGTGCAAACAGAGCAAAATAAAGTATTGCTATACCCACTCACAGATTGCATTTTCAGAAGCGCCGTGTAACTCATTTCAGAATTTTCAAAATCACAATGCTGGAGAGGTTAAAAACTATTTGTAAATAATATTCCAGGAAAAAATATCAGGTAAGAGAAACACTAATGAACAAAAACCAAAAAACAAAACAACAAAACATTCACTGTGCAACTTGCCCCTTTTTTCAAAGATGAGATGTGACATGTCATTGGATTCAACTCCAAAATAAAGAAAACCACAAATTTAAGATTTTGTGAAATATTAAAGAAATAGGTTTCTATTTACTTGCCTGTTGGTGTTAGAGACACTGAACATAGTGCAGATGCTGTCGTGCTCTGCATTCATTACCATGACAGCCTCCTTCATGAGGTAATTACTCAGGCAGTGAAATCCTCAGCATCAGCAGGCAAGCGTTGCTTTAACTGTGATAAATACAAAGGAAAAGTGTCATTATCTTTTGGGACTTATGTTTATGCGTTCGCTGTAGAAAAGCATGTAACACAAATTAATGCCCCCCTTCACACAGCACACCCACTTTCTGAATTTTCCCACATCCAGAATCACATTTCACTATTAATTTCCCTGTCCCTATATGGCTGCCTTTCTCCATTCTTGAACTCCACAATAAACTTTAAGAAAATTATATGGACCTATTTTTAAGAATTGGTGCAAAATAAAGTTATTCACATCTTAAAAGTCTTCCTGTTCTTTTATGACTCTCAGCTGTTTTACCACTCTTGACTATGTAGAAGACCACTTGAATATGGACCCCAAGGGAAGCATATAGCCTTAGCCTTTCTGCAATCTTCTGTATAAATGGTGTAATATTTTTTAATTATAAGATTATTTAATATTTAATGCCTTATGAAATGTAAAGTTGCAACATGACAGCTTATTCCCAGGGGGATGTCACAATTTAATCACTAGACTGCGGGGGTTGGGTTGGGTTTTGTTTGGTTTTGGGTTGGGTTTTTTTCAAGAAAAAGGGATTTAAAGATGGCATCAAAACTCTTTACACAATGTTCACCTAACAATGGGACAAAAGTGAACAAAATGGTGCCTGCATTTACAGGGGAGTCTCTGAAGCAAGAACCCTTCTATAGTAGCCTTGAGCTTGCTCCAGCAGCATGTTCAGTGTCTTGGTAAACTTTTGGAGGTAGTTTCACCCCTTGTACAGGTGGCTACAGGTGTCTTGCTACAGTGTGCAACCAGTCGAGCACCTGAGAATTTGAATACTGGTTAAAACATCAAATATGAATGTGTTGTAGACAACTGAGATATTGAACAGCTGCACACACAGGGAACCTGCAGTTAGTGTGTGCTGTTTGCAAGGATGTATGGCGTGTGCGAGTCAGATGACCCCGTTACCTCCTATATAGAAATAACACACACAAAAAAAAGTTGAGGTTTACAAAGCTTAAAGTTCAGTAAGGCTTATGAATGCCACCAGAAATTAATATACTGCTACTGATTGCAACTGGGACTGTGTTCAGGGTGTGTGCAAGTACGCAAGGAATCTTCCAGCATCCTCTAAAATGACTGTTTGAACATTGACTTTTTTTTCCTAAAAAAACAAGTTTATGAAATATGACGCAGAGTCAGACCCAAAAAGTGGCTCCCAAACATACACCAGTTAAAGAGCCACACTGGACATGGCCATTCTTGACATCAAGTTATTCCTGAAACGCTTTGAATTCTAAAAAGGCTGAACAAATCCTTGATCCTAGAACACGTAAGTGTCTGAGCATGGAAGTTTCATCTTACCCTGGCAATTTTTTTATTTTTTTTTTTCCCCAAGCCAAGTGCAATTCCCACCATCCTTCAGATACTCAAATGTGTTAACAGTGAGGAAACAGCTGGGAGCACAGAACAGTCAGCCCAGCATAGTGATGCGCTCAATGTCAGTATAGACTGTCAACACAAATCCAGCCTTACAGTTATGTGTTTATCCCCATGCCTGGTTACATGATTGCATTTCTGTTAGCTAATATCACTCCTGATACTAACAAAGATATGTTGACGGTAAAGGAAGGGAATTTGGAACCCACAAAGGCGTTACATAATACACAGTATCTAGGGTGAGCTTGGGGAGACTGAGGGACTATTCCAACTTCTGCTCCCTCAAGCCTGATAAATTTCTTTGTTTCTGGATAAGCCTAAAACAGCTGAACACAGGAAAAAAAGGGAACATTTTACTTTTTGTTCGTGGAAGAGGTTTTTTTCGAATAGGTCTCAAGTTCCAAATGCCTTTTTACACACGTAGCTAATACATTTGGGAGATAGTGGTTGTCTACTCTATGGTATAAAAAGAGTACTAAATTATGGATGAACATTCTCATTGTAATGAAAACACTGTAAGCTGCTGCAAGAAACAGCACTAATAGTAAATGAAATAGCAACAGTAATAAACCAGTAGAAATTACCTTAAAGAGACATTAAAAATATGCCGATCATACTGTGGCTGCAGTTGTAATCATCATAACTGTTTGCCTCCCAGAATAGTCCAGAAAAGCATAAAACACTGTTGGGGAGGGGCACGACACACACGACACAGGACAATGAAAACAAAGACTGTTAACCCTACTTTTAACAAGCAGTTTAAAAAAGTTGTTTGAGTGTGCCAATAATAAGAGAGAACCAAAGGGCAGGGGATGCAAACCTTAGAGAAGGCTGCTGAGAAACTGAACAAGTTGCTGAGCCCCCTCCTCCCCTTAGTCTCTGAGGGACTTCACAGCAAAAGTAATCATTGAATTACAAACACTTGTAAGGAGAGGGCTGTTAAGTGTTCTCACAAAAGCACAAGCAAAATTAAAAACCTGTTTCTTTTCTGCTATGGGCATGAATGAAGACTGAGCATCCGTACACTCAAATTGAGAAAGCAGCTTTCACCTTGAGGGTTAGAAGCCATGCTACGTGAGCCCCTTCCTAGCTCAAAACCCTTAGCTGCTACCAGTGAGGGAGACTGTAACTAACAGTGTAGAAGTCCTGTCCCCGACAGCCCTCATGTCCCTGCGGATCATGCCTCTCAAAATCCTACAATCTGAATAATCACTTTATTCCTTATTCAGCTGGTCATTATCTGTATTCAGTAGCTCTGGAAAATAAATCACATTTGTTCTGAACAGACCCTTTTCTAAGTCACGGACAATTGTATGGATTCTTTTGCTTAGTTCTGTAGTGAAATCATGTTTAACCTGCTTCCTCTCTATTGCTTGGTGTTCTAAAAGTAAATCAAACAAAAATACCAGAAAGGTATTTTTACCCAAAGGTATTTATGCCCAAGACAGAAGACATACTTTGCACATGACTTGCTTTTAGCCTGCTTCGCTCATAATAAGCAGTTCCCTAGAAAACTCTATTTTCCTTATTTCCAATAATTGCGTGAGAACATCAGGCCACTGTTGCATGGGTAAAGGTCTTTAACAGCCACTAGCCCATCCCTTTCTCCTTCTGCATCTATGCTACAGAAATTGCAAGAATCCTCAAAATAACCATGGCTTTCTTGGGGCTAAAAACACTGTCACAAAAGTTTCACATCTTAAAAGCATTTATGTGCATAATTGTAATGTCTTTTTGTTTCACAGCTCTGATGTAGAAAGAAACAGAGAAGTGTATACTGATTATATCATAAGTAGCAACTCCAAGGTCTGGATCCAATATCCCACTATGTGGCAGAGCAGTGGATGCCTATTTCTTGTCTAATCTGCTACCAAAGAGAAAGTCATACCTGCCTCACAGTCCACAGGACCAATAACTTACTCCATGACCTGTTGTCCAGTCCTGCTCAGTGAGCCACCCACATTATAGAGGTATGGGATTTCAGCTGCCATCTGCACATCATGTTAACAGTGCATTGTAGAAGTGACATAGTTATGCTTAGGATTCACTGTGGACAGCCACAAACTCCTACTGAGGTCAGTGCTCAGCTCTGAGGTCAGTAGCAGGTACCAATAGGAGGTATATGAGGAGGACAAGCTTGTAGTGATATGGTTCCTGCTACACTGCTGATTATGAACTTCCTGATTTTATTTCTTTTACTTTGGATAAGCACATTTGAAACCCAGTAACCTAAGAATCTCTGTGGAATGTGGCAATTATCATGGTGTATCATTGGCAGCAAATAATTAACTCAGTTACTGCTAAGTAGAGCAAGTCGTGCTTTCTCCTTCACTCTCTCAGTTGTGAATGCAGCCCATTTGTGAGTTACCTGAGGCTACAGCTGCCACATTATGTCTTTGCTGATCTGTTCAATAGCTTGGGATGTACTGTGCTAAACAGATAAAATGTTTTGAAGCAAGTAGTTTGGAAAAAAAAAATCCAACCAACCCACAACACAGTTATATAACTGAGAGGGTGAGGAAAACAATAAAACAAAATACAACAAAACTAAGCAGCAAAAGAATCCTGGAAATATGGAGTTTGCTTGGATTGGCCACTTCCATGCTAAACTATCAACAAAATAAAAATGTTTCAGATATCTATGCCATGTAATATGTCTTGTAATAAAGAAGCAGGGATAAAAGCTCCATGCATAATTTAAAAGGTCAGTGATATTAGCTGCAGAAGTTTAAAGAGCGTGCACTTAAGATGAGGTGAAAAAAGATCCATTTACAATTATTTAGAAAAATATGAAAACACTCTGAAAGTTTTTATCTCATCAAAGAAAGAGAAATCCCACCTGCCTGTTTTTGTTTTTCGTCTTGGGGATTTTTTTTAATTAAGCCTGCAACACCGGCATTGCGGTAGATTAAACTTTTTACAGAAACAGCCACATTGTGTTGCGTGCCTCTCAGCTTCAGGGTTTAAGAATGCTCCCACAGTATTTATTTTTACTCTCCTTAAATTAATGATTTGCTTCCTTGGAAAACAAAGCATAGAACTACATGATACAAACTGAAAATTTACAGACTAGCACAATCATGTGGGAATTTTGGCTTCCTCCTCCTCTCATACTTAATCTTTTTGAAAAAAAACCCAAACAAAAAAGTATCCCACAATAAAAACCATAATTCCCTTTCTGCCCTCTCATGCAGGGTTTTTTTTTTGTGATGGAAAACTCTGTAGTAGCTGCTGAGTGGTCTTATGCTACTGCACCTTGGGCACATCCCAAATCACATACTAAAAAATGTGATATAAAAATATCGGACAAAAAATGCTGAAGATTCATATAATGTGAAATGGCTTCTCTAGATTATAAGATAAAAAAATCTAGCCTAAAATGTTACAGATACACACTGTCATGCATGTACATATGCACGCACATACAAATACACAGTCACAATTGCAGAGCTCATGCTGCTCCCCATCCTGTACCAAAACCTCCATGACTGTCAGTTTAATTCTTCACATATCTAACCTCTGGCAAAAATCAGATTTTAAAAAGTGTACTCATCTGTTTATCTGCCTTGACTGATAAATGTGGGGGACAAAACATCACCAGGTGTAATTCCACTGATTCCTAATGATTCTGTGTTGTGCAGACAATTTAATCTCATTCACATTGCAAATATCTAAAGTGCATTGTTTTTCAAGGCTATGAACATTTTGAATAATCTGAAAAACTTAGAGAGAAATAAAGGCAAAGAGCAAGACAGGCGAGAGAGCACGGGAACATCCAATTAAGAATGTCAAAAGGATTTAAATGCTCTGTTTTCAACTGCTAGAACTACTTATGTATTTGGAAACCCTGGCTGAAAGCTTGTCTACCCTCCTTTAAAACACATCATTAAATGTCACCACCCTCAGACTTCACTTAGAACACACCATGTTTTTGTTTCTGATTAATGGAAAACTATTTAAAGCTACTTCTAAAATATACTTTACAGAAAGTAGCTTAGGAAGCATTAATTGGCAATTAAAAAAATTCTCTTCAGATAATTTTCAGCTATTTTCCAACTTTTTAAAATTCACAGCTAAAAATTATGAGCCTGCTTTTAAAACACAGCTGACACTATCCTACACTGAATAATATGACTACAAAACCAGAATAGTTTTCAACTCAATAGCAGAGGAACTTGTTTCGTTGTTTATTACACAGACACAATATGTTTTAATGTGTGTGATGTGCTGAAATATTTCTTTAAATTCTTTGGATTTAAAGAAATATTTCTTTAAATAACACAAAATGTCACATCAGTCCAACGATCTATGGTCTACTGAGGAAATAAAATAGCATGTACACTATAGCAATATGACATCACACTTGCAGTGCTGGTTGCACTCATCCTCCTTTGTGCTTCAGAGTATGATTGTTCAAATGGAACTGTGCATTTCTCCCAGCCTCATACAGAATAGCCTAGGTCTTTTATGGTGTCCTACCAAACACATGAGGCAAGTTGTCTAACTAAGATGTCTCTGAAAGACCTTCTTAACTCTGCCATGCAGTAAACAGGAAGCATTTCCAAAACCAAAACATTCTCTAGCAGTATGATGCTAGTCATTTAATCAACTCTGAAAAGGAACTGGCATTATTCATTGGATGATTATAATTTGCATGTGTTTTACAACTCTGCAACCATATTTTAAACTAACATCTGCTCACTCTAATGTCTTCACCATATTCTAACTTGTGTTTGCTGAGTTTTGCCAGCCCTGTGTTTTAGTTTCATTTACTTATGGCTTTGTTCCACATCTTTCTCTAAATATTGATTTAGGGGATGAACACCTCACTGATTGATCAACAAACTGAATCTCTTATTTCAGTGAAAGCATTTCCCTTTATGAATACTCATCAGACATAGGCATACCTTCTCTTTGGCCTTTCTGCATGACCTCCTGATGCTTGCAATGCTGCCTTGTTCCCATTTGTAAGGTGTGGATAATGGTTCTTTCCTATGGTGTGAAGTACTTTGAGATCTGCATATGAATCATACATTTAAAAAGAGTTATCTCACTTTGAGGTAATCTTTCCTCTTTTATCTGTAAAGGAATTCAGGATTCAGGGGAGTGAAATGAGTTAGCTGCTTCTCTCAGAATGAAAAATGCCTCAACTCAACAACAAGTAAACAAAGTTTTAGGTGAGCAGAAATTAATGTCCAGGCTGGAATTTTGTCAGGACTGAGACTGATATGTCTATGTCTAAATTCTTATTTCCAGCAGCAAATAGACTGGATTCTTATGTTGGATGTTTTAGCAAAAGACAGCAAATCTGGATTTAGAACAGTGACAAAGATTCAGACGTAAAATGAGAGATGAGTTTATCTGCTGCTACTAGATCACCCTGTGAGATAGCAGATCCTTCATCAAGTATTGACCTGGTTTTATCCTATTTTATTAGCTTAGACAGGAAAGTTTACAAATCCAAAGCTTTCAGATAAAAAATGGTTACCAAAGACTGCAAAGTAGAGCTGTGAAGTCTGTCAAGACTCTAACAGACATGTTTGTGGTGGAAAAGCTCTGTCTATGAAGTTTATAAATTCGGGTTTAGTTAATAATTAGTTAAGGAAAGGTCTTCTGCTAAATGACTTTGGGGTTGATTTTTAAAAAACAAACTCAACTTTTTCATTTTGCCCTTTGATTTAACATCAACAAAATACAGTAAAAAGGAATAGGAATATTCTTTTTTTTCTGAATTCATCTGTGTACACGATAATCATTGACCTAAAAAAAATCCTACACCAACATATGCTGTAGGAAAAGCTTCAAACAACCTCAGCATCACCATGCAGATTTCAGTAAAACATCTGTTAAATAAGACTCAATTATGGGAGTGACATGATTGACATGATAACATTATTTTCATAATAAAAATTTTATTTCTCAACTTCTGTTAAAATGAACGACTGGCAGCTTCTATGCTATCATTATCACAGCACTAGGACACCAGTTTTTTACGTTCATTTTATTTGCTTCCTAAACCAACAACTGTAGTATGTGCTAACGACGCAGGATAGAAAACAGTTCATTGCTATTTCTGGCAGTGCAGCAAGTTGATGAGAGGTTGCAGGTATTTGAAGCATCAGGGGTTTTTAACTTGAATGTTTTCCTCAGAGTAATAAAGGGAAATTGGACTGTATTGGACTCATCTGTTAGGTGCTCTACAAAATCAGGGTTTGGATAGTTTTTCCACATAAA
The DNA here is from genome assembly GCA_013400835.1 of Zapornia atra. Lineage (NCBI taxonomy): Eukaryota > Metazoa > Chordata > Aves > Gruiformes > Rallidae > Zapornia > Zapornia atra. The sequence continues at coordinate 54,979 of VZTU01029546.1, read as the reverse complement.
GCATGGGAGACTTTTGGTTGGCTCAATATAGCTCTGGGGCAACGGATTCTTCTGAGTACATATAGCTCTAGTACTTAAACTGCTTCATCAAGAGATTCATAGGTCACTCTGCTATATACCCTTTTGTTGGTCCTACATAGTAGGGCCATGGCAAGGACTACAGACAACAGTTCAACACAGTTATTGCACAACAGGATGCCGGACTTGTCACGCATAAAAATATCCACTTCCTTACTCCTATTTTGTGTCACATAGCACTAACCATGCTAGGATAGCTTTTTTGTATTTCACCAGCTCTTTCCTCTACCTTCATGTTTTCAACACAATCTGTTCTTGCCCTCAGCCACAAAAAGGTAGAGTAGAACAAAGTAGTTCAGGTTCCACCTGTTTATGTAGTTAAGAGCTCCTGCTGGGATATTTTTCATTCTCAAGTGAGTGATGTAGAGGTTGAGACTATACTGATTTCTGTGCACAGTGATAATCTGCAACACCATAAAAACTCTAGGGAAGGACAGAAGGTTCATATAAATTCCATCAAAGAGGAATTTTGTTCACTTACAAACAAGTACTAAAATATCTACTCTTATTTTTAAATACAGATTGCAAGCTCAGGAAATGTATTTACTTTCCGTTAAAAAAACCCAAACAAACCAAAACAAAACCAAAACTACATTTGAGGAGAAACTTGTAAAAACCCCAGTAATTAAAAAAAAACCCACAACCTTTTATAGATACTTGAATCACATTTGCATTCAGACTTGTCTACCTGCAAACTCCGAATCTGTACTTGTAGTTGGAACCATGTGTTTTTAAAAAACGTTTGGTGATATAGGACTGCATAAGAGGATCCACTAGAATAATTTTTTATGACACAGGCTAACCATCAAGTTCACAGTAATTTTGACTGGAAAATAGCAGCTTTCTTTCAATCTAAGCTCAAAGTCTGAAAGAATTTAAAATTATCAAGATGTAATGGGTGACTATTAAAAACAAACATCTAATGAACTAAAGGAAAGATAGCTAATATATTAAAATAATTGAGCAGAAGCATGTGGCCGTATGAAAGTGGCCTAATCCAACATTTTATCTGGTCTAATCATGCCAAGTGTTGTTACTAATATGTATTTCAGTTACATTGAGATGAAGAGGGTGAAATACATAGTAGTGATGTACAACTGATCCTTCTGTGAGAGCCTTTAATTATTACAGTTATGGCAAACTCAACATTGAAATAAGAAATTCTGGAAGCCAGGTGAGGAAGCAGCATTTTCTCTTTCCTTCTTCCCAAAAAGTATGTACAATTATGCTGAATGACTAACAGGAGGTCTGGAGTAGCTACGGTCTCCTGTAAGAGGGCAGAGCTGTTCCCAGCATCAGTGTATGAAGAAGCTCAGGACAGATTTCACTCTGTCCTGCTTCTGTGCCAGAGCTAATTCTGGAATTGGCAAAGCAAGAGGGAAGACTGTCTGCAAAGTGCAAGAGACATCTGTCTCCCTTCTCCCATATCATGAGTGCTCTCTCCTCACTCTTGCTGAGTACAAGAGCCCCTTATGAAGCCTTGCTGTATGCCTTGCAAGCTCAAGCAGAAGGTCCCAGCTTGGCAAGCACCAAGTTCTATCTCTTCACGAGGCTCTATAGGTACGAAATCAAATTCTAACATATATAGATAAAAAAATACAAATGACAAAGTTCCTTCAGCAAATTGTTATGATTAAGTGGAAACCAACAGAACAGGCAACACACTCTGCATTCAATGTTGTAGAAAATATTTTTTCTGTTCCTCCCATCATAGATATTTTTCATCCCTCTTCTTTCAGGCTCAAGTTAGCTCCTTGACCTGTGTGGAACAACACACTTGAGGCTTTTGGGCCCACTGCTGCCGCTGTTGTTGCATAGCCTAAAGCAGTTTCCCAAATCTTTGTTGCACTGAACTTTAGCTTTCACCAGCCTTCCTTCCAGTGTTAGAATACCCTCACCAATTAGAAGACCTCTCTGAACTTACCCCGTGCTACTTTCAACAAAAGCTAGAGATGAGCTCTGAGAAGGGAAGATGCTGGGTGGTAAGGGGGGAGGGGGAGGTCATGGTCGTGACAGTGAGTTGTTGTCTCTGCTGGCATTATCCTTCAGTTTTCCACATCATTCGTAGTCACATAGAGATCCAGTTCTTTTATCCTATCAAGTCATTGCTGAGATCCATCATGTCCTTAAGAAAATATTTTCCTGAAGCCTTCCCATCAAACAGATAAACATTAGTTTGTTATTAAAAATAGAACCTGATTAGTTACCTCTTTAGCAAATTATTCCTGGCTACATTAGTGGCAGAAAATTAGTAGCAATAGTTTCTGTTCCTCTCCCCAGAACAGATTCTACTCTCTCTAAATATTTTCAAGTACTTTTTTCAAAAAATTTCAACGTACCCTGTTTTTTTAAGCTAAGAACAATTTCCCTAAGAAACAGACTCTTTATCTTGCATAAATGTCATTTCCTTTCAGGGTGTCTTACAGCATCATAGCCTAGTAAAATAACTCCCAGTTTTGAAACTAAATGCTAGGCATGAAAGAAAAAAATCAAACTAGGGGTAACAAAATTACAGAGTCACTGTTAATTGGAGAAACAGAGACTTCTATAACATGTCCATGAAGCACTGTTCAATCTTCCAGAAGACAAATGGTAATATTCTAATTAACACTTTTATTATTTATTTTATTACCAAGTATCTATGAATAAACCCTGAATGCAGTCCCATTTTCCCACACAGAATGCACAATAATAGACATCTCCCTCGGGGGAAAAAAAAAAAAAAAATTCTTTTAGCAAAGAAAAATCTTCAACAGCCATTATTATGGCTTTAAAATAACACTCCAAAAGAAAAGCTCTCCAATAGAAGTATATTGATAAATTATCAGTTTGCCTATCAGAGAAATATTGCCTGGAAATAATGGATTAGACTGATTAGACATTACAGGCTATGTAAATTTTTTTACTGAAACAATGTTATAGCAAATCATTTAGGTTAACAATAGTTAAAACCAATTCAAATTAAAAACATAACTTAATGCATATTAATTCTTTCTGTTAGATCTATGTATGATACTTGAGTACTTATTACCACCTGGCATTAGGGCTAAATGCTGAACACCCTATTTCAAAATCTTAAACCACTGGAAATTTCAATAATCTTAAATATTTGTTGCTTTTAAATATAAAAATAAACTATGATGAAGTAGCTTCCTGTGAGATGCCTCTTCCAGCTGTGAGAAGTTTATACTGATGTCTTGAAATTCTGTCAATATACTCGATGTTTCCTCAATAGAAATCTTCAGGAAAAAAAAAAAGAAACAAACCCCACAACAGAAAGCTGAGATCTTCAATTATTTTCACATCATCATCTTTCATTATGTCCATGCATATAAAAATTAAAAAGACAAATAAACAATTTTGTGATAGGACTGCAAAAACTATCAAGCTGTTTCTCTAGTCCATTCCAAGCTGACGCACTTTTTCTATGGCTATTGCTAGCATTCAGTTATAAGTATTTCCTCTTTAGATAGTGAATCAGGTAGATAACATAACCCACTGTTCAAGCACATGAATAAATCAGGTGATGTCACATCTCATGTTAAAACACTTGCTTCTACCTCCATCACCCTCACCCCGAGAGGACTACACGCCAACTGTTAAAGGGTTGTCATGCCAAATGCCGTAACCTTTAATCAGTTTTCATGTTGCTTTTAATGTTACTTTCCTGTAATAATCACAATTCCTGTGAAACAGGCTGTACAAAAGTGCTTGCCTGACTAAGAACTGTTCTGTACGATAGTGTGTAACTCTGACCTGGCACTTGTGGCAGAGTGTGTGGCTGTTCCAGAAGCCCTCCGGTGCATTCAGAGAGTGAGACCCCAGTGTAGTGGCTGGCTCCCAACAACAGTGGGTTTGAGAGCCCATATCCAAAATTTTTTTTCTCCTGCCTTTTCTGAAGCACGGGCGTTGCAGTAATACACAGGTAGTATTTTCATCTCATTAGTGCATGCAGTAAAAGGAAAATGCAGCACTTTAGTGAGAATTGGAGCATCTCTAAGGTTGGAAAAGGCCTCTAAGATCATCAGGTCCAATCATCAAATACCACCAAGTCAACTAAAGCATGTCCTGAAGTGCCACATCTACACGTTTTTTCAACACTCCACCACTTCTCTGGACAGCCGGTTCGAACGCCTGACAACTCTTTCAATGAAGAATTTTCTCCTACTATCTGATCTAAACCTCCCTGACACAACTTGAGACCTTTTCATCTCATCCTATTGCTAGTTACTTGGGAGAAGAGACCAACTCCCACCTCATTACAAGCTCCTTTCAAGTAGTTGTAGAGAGTGATAAGGTCCCCCCTCAGCCTCCTTCTCTCCAGGCTAACAACTCCAGTTCCTTCAGCTGCTCCTCATGAGACTTATGCTCCAAACTCTTTATCAGCTTCACTGCCCTTCTCTGGATGTTCTCCAGCGTGGCCCAGAACTAAACGTATGGCCTCATCAGCACTGCGTACAGGGAGACCATAACTTCCTTAGTCCTGCTGACCACACTGTTTCTGATACAAGACAGGATGCTCTTGGCCTTCTTGGCCACCTGGGCATTCCTCTGGTTCATGTTCTTTTCTCATTTATCTTTTGAACTTGTGGATCAAGGACTAAAGATTATTTTTCATTGGACCTGGATTAATTCCAGTTTGAGATATCCAATTGCAACAAATATTTATGGACTTAGCTAAGGCCCCTTCCAGAGGGAACAGTCTGTGCACTTTTCTTGGAGAGAAATAGTGATTCATCAAAAGTAAAGACCATACCTAAAACACTAAAATGTGCTCTGAAACTGTCCATTTTTTTCACTGGTGAAAAAGGTTAATACCACACATGTATGGACACATGTAGCAGAAAAAAGTTGAAAGCTGAACTTGACAGCATCATCTCCATGCCATCCTTCTAAACATCCACAATAGTGCAGTGATGGTAAATTATTGCTATTATTATTCAGATGTAAGAGTACATGCAAGATTTTCAGAGTTTTGCCACTCTCTCTTTCAGCTAAGAAGCTCCGAGCTGATGTGATTGTCAAAATATTGTGGCTTACAGGTATTATAAATCAAAACAAAATATATCGCCATTGTGATTTCTATATTAGCTTTTACTGCTGCAGAAAAAAGGAAAGAACAAGATTGACACAGACAAGATCTGAAAATTATCTCTATTTTTTCCATAATCAACTTGAATTATTTATTGCTGATATTGTAGCAAAATACACCAGGCTTCAAAGTACAAGTCCAGTCAGTGGTGGCTATCTCCACTTTCTTGACAGAAATTTTTTAAAAGAGTATTTTCAAGGGAAGTTTAAAAGGAAAGAGCAGAAGGAAACATGCAGAGGAAAGGAGAGGTCAGCTTTCTCCCACCAGAGAACCTCAGCAGCTCTGCAGAAGGCAAAGGCAGCAGGAGACAGCAGGATTCTCTACCCCTGTGGCTCAGCACCCCAGACTGGTTCTCCTTTCTCCAAGTAAAGCAAGCAAAGGCAAGAAAAGAGATTTCTCTTTGCTAAGGAAGCGAAAGGAACGGGAGTTCCTGCGAAGTGCTGCGAGTAACCGAGATTAGGGGACTTAGTGCTAACATAAAGAGTTTCTCTTAAATTCTAGACGTGGGAATTTGTTCATGATATCCTTTCTGACCAGACAGCATTATCGCTGGGTAGTGCCTCCCAGCTGGAGATAAAGCCTGTGTGTGTAAATAGAAGAGAAAGAGAGACTACACAATTACAGCAACACTGGTGTGATTAATTCGGGACTTTTCCCATTCTATGATTCATATATCAGCCTCTCTAACCAGGTAACATCAGCTAGAATTACTACAGTTTCTTCATCAAACAGAAAACAAACAATGAGTTTTCAGAGGTACAACTTTTAACAATATTAAGAAACTGTATTAGTGTTTCTAAAACCGTGAGCTTATTTAATAGATTTTGTTTCTCTGACACTTGTCCTGAAGTTTGTTTCAAGTAAGTCTGTGGGACTCCACAAACTGACATTATTCTGGGAAGGAACAATATCAAAAAAAAAAGGCACATATAAACACACTAAACAAAACTTATATGATAAGGAAAACTATTACTTCTTTCTTCTCAAAAGTTACGAAGGTTGATTCAGTATTGGAAAGGAAAATCCAATTCTATTCCGAGGAAATGGAGTGACCTTTCCAGTTCATAAAAGACAGACTTATTCTTGCTATTCGTTTCTTTTAGATTGTCAGAAAAAATAGTTATAAAATGTAGCGTGATAATTTAATCCTTAACTATGTGGAGTAGCTCAAACTAGATCATGTCAACAAAAACAGCAAGTTATACTAAAGATGACATCTGATCAGAAAGATCAGCATATTGGAAAAAATAAGACCAAGTTATTGAAGATGCCTGAATGACTTTACTACCTGGCTTTCTAGAAATTTATGTACTGCTGCCATGAAAATGGCGTTATCAGTCCCATAGGTAACTTCTGCTTTATTTTTAGAGCTTCCTCCTTGTTGGAAAGAGTGTGGGATACTAAAGTTCATTTTATATTAGTCAAACACAGAATGATTAAGAACAATTAATAAGTTGTGGCTGTGAAATGGGGTAAATACCAGGATTTATTAGGCAAGTTATCTACATCCTGCTGATATTTAGAAACAAAGAGCTATTTACTTAATTTCTTCTGTTCCTAAGTTGGACTTGAGTTGTTATCAATCACATTCAAGAACCAGGAGTATAAATTTGGGACTGGTGCTGAAATGTTATTTGGAGTGACTTCAGAAATGAAAACGCTAATTCTACAAGAAATGACTGAACATATTTAACTTGTTCAGACTAGAACAGCGGAAGCTGAAAAATAAATCAGGGATTAATATTATGGATGAGATGATTGGTACAAGTTTACAAGAATAAGTGATTATACATAAATTTGCCATACATAAATTTAGTAAGTGAAACAGAAGTAAGACTCTGGAAAAACCCTATGAACAGTGGGAAAAAAAAACAAAACCAAAAACAAAACAATGATTTTCAGATGGTGCTTGGTCATGTCATGAAAGAAATTGCTGGATATCCCACCTCCCTTGCACAGGACACAGCTCCTTTCTGAGAATACTGATCTACCTTTATGAAAAACTGCATATATCTTAATTTGTATCTTAAAATGGTTATGTTCTCATTTGTATCTTAAAAGCATTTATATTTTTAAAATTCAAGAAAGCCTTTACTCATTCTTTTTGCCCAACACCAAGGGTCAGAATAGGTCCTGTAGCCAGCAGAAAGGGAACCATCTGTCCTTACAAGCAGTTATATACCCTGCAGACCTGAGGGGGAATGTGAGGGATTATCCCACCAACAGGATGGGAAAGTGTAATGTAAGTGTATTGCCTCTCAAACCCCAAAGGTGGGGTTTATAATCTAACCTGGCAAAGGAAAAAAATTATCTTTTGGTGTCTTTCCTGCCCCTTGGGATGCCAAAAGAGGCTGTGGGCTTTGCCGCAGGTATTACCCCAGTTCATTTTTAAAACTCAGAAGCTTCCTTCTTCATAGCAAGTTGGTTTTACTCAGCCTCAGCAATTTTATCATTTGTGAAATTTAAGCTCTTGCAACCAGTGCATAGCCAGTACAGACAATTCAGTAGACCTTATTATTCAGAATTGTCATTTATATAGATTAGTAGTTTATTTTACTCTCTTACCTTTCTTAAATGAGTATAACGAGGCTGGAGATCTCAATGTACAGCAAAATGAGAAGGTGTCCTCCATTCTTCAGCTCTTCAGCTCTCTCACGAAGATCACACCTGCAGCTATAAGTGGATGAGAAATATTTTATGGAGACTGAGATTAAGAGTAATTTGTCCTGGAAGATGACCTGGGTTGAGTGAATAACCCATGGATAGTTGATACACACTGATAAAGAGGCAGTCTTGTTAGTGCCATGCTCATCTATGGACAAGCAATCTTTTGGGGAGTAAAATAATGGGCTTAACAAAATAATGATCTAGCTCTAGTAAATTTTCTCCTGGAATAGTAAAGATTTTTCTGTAAAAGACCACTCTTGTACTACTAAGGGTAAACTCTTCCTCATTTTTAATTCCTCCATCTTCAGTATTTTAATGTTAAAGTTTCACTAACTTTTGCTTCATTTGTGAAAGATGTTATAACATTGATTAATCAAGAATGTTTTCAGGCCATTATAACTTTGACTAGTAATTTCCTTTCCTTGCTGGATTTTTTTCCCCCGTAAGCACTTCTGCTATTGAGATCTCACTTCTAACATCTAATAGTTTAAAACAGCATTTTTTATTACTTGCTAATTTCAATGACTCTCTTACATTTGTCACCAATGTTCCTCCGGGTTTACCAGGCATGAAGTGCTGGGCTGGAGTAACAAGGATATGAGTTTCTTCCACCCCTTTAAACTGTGGCTCCTTCAGGCAGAAGTCGATGATATCCATTTGCTTTTCATTCATGAAGCAGTGTTATATTTCCTGGACCACAGCGTGGCATAGCAGGCTGGAGCCATATCTGACTTAAGCTTTCCTCAGGATGCAAGGCAGCACCAACTTCAGTCAGGTCCTGCTCTCACTTCATAGGAACAACTTCTGTTTCTTCCTGGAGTCAAAGCTGCCTACAAGAGACTATCGTGGGACACGTTGCCATCAAAGGTAGCTTTAAAAGAGAAATTGCTCTTTACTGTAACACATTGTATAAAAGCTAGAGATTTCCAGGCCCAGATACCATTCACCCAATTTAACAAATATGCAGACTCTAGGTATTGAAAGGATGTACATTAAAGACGTGAGGTGCACCAGCACAGAGAAGTCAAAAATATCCGCTGAATATCCATTCTGTGTGTACCTCACCAGCTACAGGATGTGCTCCCTCTCTCCCTGACCACAAAGGACAGTGCTCCAAACAACTCTCAGGGTAGAAAATTACCTGCAGCAAATGGTGCTGAATGCTCAGCTAGTATCAATAATTTCAGGAGTCGGATAAAATTATCATCTGAGGCATTAGGACTAAATTTTAGAATATAGGAAGATTTCCCAGTTGTAGCAGAACTGACAGGGAAAAAAAAAAACAACTTTGCAAGAATCCTACAATAACATTAGGAAAACACCATGCTAGTTTCTGTATGTTGATGCGATCTTCAAGAAAAGTAAAGGTTTAAAACCAAATAAAACGTGTACCTTTAGAATACAGACATAGGAGTTACAATTAACTGAAACCTAAGAAAATTCAGTAAAACCAGTATTTCTGTTTGGAACTGAGGAAGCATATTGCCTTAAAAGCTGGAAATATTTAAAACATAGTATAGACTTGTGTATTAAAACACTGCCCTCGCCTCTAAAAACCTATGGCTTTGAAAGCCAGTAAAGATTATAACTAATCACAAATAATTTTTATTCTGGAAAGAGAAAAAGATACTTCAAAATTACTTTATCTTCTAAATTCAGTTATGTTATACTATGACCTGCTGCTATGGATCCTCCAAAAGTTATTTTTGGGCATCAAATAAGAATTACTTTCTGCTCTCAGTGGTTTTGGGGTTTTTTGAGGGAGAGAGGAGGAGGGAAGAGGGAAGAAGGTTATTCTTGGATTCTTTTACTAGTTCTTTCTAGAGAATTACTTTTTTTTTTTAAATGCTCTCATTGACATAACACATTATGAAGCATTGTGCTGTGAAGTGTAACATCAGCTTGTATCAGTCACACTGCATTACTGTACATGCCTAGCCTAATGTGTCACTGCACAGGAACAGCAGAAACATCCTACATAACCAAAAGCAGCAATAGCTTACAGATGAAAATACTGTAAAATAATTTTTGTACCCAGAGACACCGATTGTATAAATATGCTCCCAATTCTGAAATGTAACATGACTTACATGCAGTTTCCCCAGGACAGCAGAAGGTTATTTGCAACACAAATGCTATCAGAAAACAGACCATCAATAAAATTCTAGCAAAAGGAAGCATCTCCTATGCCTATTTTAGAAATAGCTACACGTACAGAAGCAGCTTTTTACTGTTCATATGATTCTCTGACAATCAAATCTTTTGGAGAAAAAATGCTGCTGTTACGGATAAGCCTGTCTGCACTTTACTTTGAAAACCTTATTTTCATGTAAAAAGGAAGTATATCTTTTCTCTTAATTTGTAGATATAAGGAGACTATTTTTGGATTGACTAACCCGCTCTTCTGCTCCTCCTGTCCTCACAGGCTGAAGCAGAGTTTATTTTTAGTTACAGCTTTACATCCTCACTCTACAGCAAAGGATAAAATTTAACCCTTCTGCAGTAACATGTTTTTAGATGAGGAGTAAATGCTGCTAGACAATCAAACCTCAGTATTCTATCTAGGTACCACTACACAGATAGCGAAGCCCATAGGTAATACTTGACTTCTGAATCAATATAAAAGGGTTAATAAATGACATTTTTAGAACATATGTAAGTTAGTGTTTTTTTCTTCAAGGTGTGAGATTCGCTGAAGTTGGGTTACTGACTGAAACATCTGTTGGCAATCCAAGACGTGAGCAATGAAATGCTGTCTTGCAACTCAAGGTAGAAATGCCAGATATTTAGGAAACGGGTAATTTTTTGAAGTGTCAATTACATTCTTCAATTAGAAAACTATCAATTTGCAAGGCTTACGTTTTATCGTAAGTGAGGACTGAACATTGCTTTATAGAACATGGTTTTCAATAGTATGAGTTAAGCATGGAACCATACAGAGCTCTTATTTCCTTTTTCTGTCCAAGTTATTGCTTGTATTTAGTAGTAGTCTTTCATGCATCTATTCATTTAATACTATAATGAGGGTTCGAAAATATCTGTAGGCCCATTGAACATTGCTGTCACTTGCAGTAGGCTGAACAGCCTGGTTTTCTCTGCTCATCTGAGGGACAGCAAAGCTGGTTTCACAGGTTTCCACTTGAGAAAACCCTGAACATGCACACTAAGGGCCATATAATCACAATTAAATGGTCTGTGCTCTGAGGTTGCCCTCAGTCCTCACCCATCCTCAACTATGGTTCAAGAAGGCTTTCAGGTTGGGTGATCCTGTTTTCTTACCCCATTTTCTCATAACTCCTCCTCTTGTGGTGTTAGAGAGAAAAAGCATTGTAGATACTTGGACTAGACCATAAAGAATTGATTCTTTCTTTCCTCTTTTTTGTCCTTAAGGCAAAAAGCAGACAACAAACCACATACACAGTTCACTGTAATGCTGGCTTTGTCCCCTCCCCATAAAGGGCAAGGGCTAGTATTGGAATTGGGAAGTGTGTGGCATCCTCAAGTCAACCCCCTCTCCAGATCATTTAACTACCCCTGTGATTAGCATAAGTGAGTTTGTATGTGATTGCTAAAATGTCCAGTGCAGTCAATAACATCAACCTAGCTTGACACACACAATTTGTCTTACACTATTACATTTCACCTCAATAAATACACATACTTGCCTCCAAGGATCAGAGGACTGAGTCAAATGTAGAAAAAACAAAACTTTTTCTCTGCTCAGCTTATAGAAGCGCAAAGGTTACACTACATTAACATATACTTTTGGAAACAACATGTCTTCTGTGGCCTCCTCCATAGCTAGATTGGAGCTGATTTTCATTACCTAATGTAGCAACAGAGTCCTCTGTCCATTTTAAATGGATCATTGGGTATTTCCCCTTTCCTAACGTACATCAGCTTTTCCATCTGCAGATATCAAAACTGCTTTTAAAATAATTTCTAACTTCCAAAATAACTTCAGTGGCAATGACTGAAAATTAATGTAATCTTTGCATATAATCTCACTTTATTATCTATTATATCTTTCAGCATTAAATCAATGCTAACATGTTTTTGATCAGCTCTCAAAAATCATATAAGGAAGCATAAAAATTACATTCAATTTTTATAAAAGTCCCTTAGATTTTAATTGCATATCCACGTGACACTGCCTTATTTAAATTGTTAGAACTTTAGTATGAGTTCTATTAGGTGGTAGTTTATCAATGATTGACTAAGATCTGAAGAGTTTGCAGCTGCAATTTATTTACATATGTGTAGAAATTTGGAATATGATTTACAACATACTTCAGAGAACTCTAGGAAAGACATATTAAGTCATTGACCCTCCTATTATCAACTCATTCTTCCTAAAACATATATTCCATCCATTTATTACCACAAATATTCTATAATATTTAAAATTGAAAGAATCCGTAAGCAAATTTTTCTTTTCTTTCTTATTTAAAATATTGATAATTTTGCAGCAAGTCTAGTAAAGCCAGGACACTAAAAAGTACCAAGACGTTGGCAAAGAGAAACATCAAAGAGGAATAAGATCATCAACTAAGGTTTTTCTGCTTTCAAAAAATTTACTTTCATCAAATCTTCCTTTGGAAACCAGTGAATCTCCCCACCTTACAGTTCTGCTCATTGTACAGCCTGGACTAAATTTTATTATTTTTTTTTTAAATAAGGATTTTCTGTTTCTCTTCACAGCTTGAGGCATCATTTCATCATGTAACAGTGAAAATACACTTCATAGGCCTGGCAAACTCATATTTCAGTAAACGAGCTTTCCTCCAAGGCAAAAACTAATTGACAGCTAGATACAATACTACAGTAGGCAACTTTGATTTTTTTTTTTGCAGCAAGTATACTACCTCCAAACTCTAACAGCTAGTTAAATTTCTATACCTTAGGAGCTGGCAGTTTGTTAATCAACATGATGATGCTGGCAGCAAAACCTCGGGGGTTTTAGCCCAGTGGCAGCGCAAGCAGCCTTCCTGCATACCTACCTGCCAGGGGTCATCACTACTGGCTGATGCAAGAATTGCAACATCAGGAAAGTTAAAAGTGTCTTTAAACAAATTATGAGGGCTGGCAATAGACAGGTACTCCCTCTGTTCCAAACCAGAACCTGTCCTCATGAGATAGCACAGGCCCACAATAGAAACTAAGCCAAGTTTGCTATTTCCTACTGGACTGTACATTAGAACTGAGCAGAATTTTCCCTTTTATTGACTTACTAAAAAAAGTAAGATGAGTGTATCAATATATATACCATAATCTCAAATCTTGTACCTATAAATGTTAGCACAGCCACTAACAAAAGTAGTGTGGGAAATTATCTGTTTACCATCCATATTGCAATTCTCTGATTTGAAAGCTGCCTGCGGCCCTTCCAATATAAAATTAGGAAAATACAAATATGAACAACTTAGCTATCCAAAATTTGTTTAGTTTTATTTATGGATTTGATTTTAAAAAAACAAACCACACCCAGCCCCCCCGACCAACCCTAAAGAATATGTTTGAAGGTCTAATTAAAAGCACATCCCTGTAAAGATGACTAATTTTTTTATGTTCTACCTGGCAAACAAATGTAGGTCACTATAAAAAAAGAAAGATTTTTAAAGTGTTCAGAGCAATTGTCATTAACATTTTCTGAGGAAATTTTGACTCCAGTGGACATTACTCCATAGATTTCATCAAAGACTTTGCCCTCTATATAACCTATGAAATAAGGAGCATCTCTTCTTTTAGATACAAAAAACAAATTACTTAGAATTTTTCAGCTTTTTAGATATTTCTGGAAGTAGCAAGCCAAAACAAGAGCATGAGCTACATATGAATGCCTCGTGTACCCTTTATAAAGAATTCATGATCTTACAAGGAAGCAACAGGATTTGAAAGTAAGAACAAGAACTGAAGGAGAATAGGGCCTTTTTTCCAGTGCACATGGCACAGCACAGCGTTTAAGGATTCATTCCTGCTCATAATACATTTGAAGAGGAATAAAATGGGCCTGAAGAATTTTTTCAGTACCTCAGAAATTTCAAAGTACAGTTATACTTTAACTCTTAACACAGAACATTTTCTATGATTTCAGACAGAAATAAAACACTTCAAAGCAAGCTGTGAAATCTCTAATATTTTGCCTACTGAAGAACTACATGCATGCATATGTTATGCTATACATATGCTTGGGGGAAAAAAGAAAGTAGTAACAAGCACACGTACCATAAACACATAGCACCAATAATCCAGAAATTAATTGCATTTATCACATTTCATTCACCTTCACATTGCTTAATAACCCACACCTGTTAGGAAGCACAACTTACCTTCACAAGGGGAGAAGCTGAACCTGGTTTAGTTTTCATGGTTCCTTGAATAGAAGGCTAAGAATTGCCTTTATTTAAAAATCAAGCAAACAACAGAAAAACCAAACTCACAAAGACCCATAAAAGAACCCCGAAAACAAATAACCCACACACACCCCCAAAAAACCAAGAAAAAACCCTACCACACCACCAAACATTTGGGGTGTTTTTAAAGGCATTTCAAATGTATCAGATGATGGCTTCATGTTATTACTAATTTTGCCTGAGATGAATACTTCAAAATGAAAAATGTCAATATAAGCATTTAAGAATTGCACATTTCTAAAATGTGCTTACTCCACCTCTTTACATAAACCCTTTTACCAGTTCTTATTGACAAGTACCTCCCTTTCTCACTTTAATCTTAAAATTTTAACTCTTAAGTGAAAAACTATCATGCCAATTTAATCCTTAAGAAACCTTTAAACTTTGAAACAGCATGCTGTAATAATGCACAACATATGAACATCTAACAATGAATCATTATGCACTAACAAGCAAATCGACCAGTACAAAATGGCGATATTTCAGTAGCGAAAAAACCACTGATCAAAAAGCACTTAATTGTAAATGCTAGCTTTACACATAGGTTATTTTACAAAGATGTAACTGATCTTATTAAGGCTACGTAATTTTATGTCACTAGAAAGTAAAACAAATTTTTGTTTAAATGAGCATTTCAAACATGTCCTTTTTTGAAGCATTTTGAAGAAATATGAATAGTATTTATCAGAACTAATTCCATAGAAATTTGTAGCTTACTGAGTAGCAGCTTTGCTGATCTTAACAGCTGCCTTAGGATTTAGCACTATCGCAGTAATTTAGCACCACTTACATGCACAATCTTGAGCAATTTTGTGACAGAAACACCCAAATGCTTTTTAATTTGGATTTACTAATATATTCAGAAGGTGGTGGGGTTTCTATTAGGTGTTTGGGGCTTTTTTTCACCTTTCTTTGGGTGTCGTACCACACATAGCTAGATTCTGCAGTCTGCTTAAGTGACAGTAGGGATGTTAAGCGCTCTCACCCAGGCACCTTGCACCCTTTTGTATCAGCTGAGTGGGACTGCTCAAGCACATGCTCACGACCCCAGTGACCTCTGTATCCAGAGAGAGAGATATTTAAAATCCTTCTTGTTACATTCCTGGCCAGGGCAGAATAGGTCTGTAAGAGGAACAAGGAACAAAAATTTCTCTCTGTCATTACTTCTGGACTGTTCCTACAGTGCAAGGGCAGCACAGCAACTTGTAAAGTAGAAAAGCGATCTAAAGAAACCACAGAACTAAGACACCTCTTGGAATTTGGACAATCTTTTCGCTTTTCATTATGACAAAACACAGAGTAATTTTTCTTTTTTGATAGGGAGTACCTATAATACTCTAAGCACTGTATTGTAGACGCTGTTTCTGGAAGCGTGGATGATGCTATTGCTAAATATTTAGTCATTTATTCTCCCATTTTTCATGAAGATATGACTATGGTTGTAGTACAGCTGGTAATTTTAACTGAAAAATTCTGTGATTAAGACAAGAATTGAGGTTGTGGCTGGCTTTGAAATACAGCTGATAATTTCTTCTGGTACTTCAACTGTCTCTATTCAAGCCATTATTGCTCCTGTACAACGGAGGATGTCTATATGCACTAAATAGCAAAAGAGCTCACTGGTACCACCAGCCTAAGCACACAGAGTGGAAGAGATGTTGGGTTGTTTGCTCCTTCACCAAGGCAGCCTTAGCATGGCTGTTACACTCTCTGGATTATATCCAAAAGCAAGTGTGGATGCTCACATGCATGGAAACATCATCTCATACTTCACCATACAGCTACTTTTCAGCCTTCATTAAAAAATAAAATAACTAAAAAAATTATCTACAAATGCACTTTTCTCCATTTCATTTGCAGTTAATTAGATATAGATAATAACCAGTCCTGGTGAGTGGACAAGTACACCTAGTATTTTACTCAGTTATTCCAGAGCTTATTTTAGATTAGCTCCTCTTTGGAGGCAAAACACCGCAAATCAACTATTTATTTGAAATTTTATTTGACCTCTTTGCTAATTAGTGCATATGAAAATGTCAGTTTACCCAGGGGCAGCAGTAACCCAACTAACAGTTGCTGAATTACCAGAAAATGTTACTTTATTTTTATTGTGATATTTTATTTGCAATAATTTGTGTTTCAGTGTGTTTACTGCATTTTTATTCTTCCATCATTAATTCAAACAAATTACTCACCATACTTGTTCCATCAATAGTTCATTAAGAAAGTTATTTCAACCAATGTGTCAACTGCTGCGATCATAAGGGATCCTGTGTGGTCCTTGAGAACAGGATGATTTATTTTATGCAGGCATACCTTGCTGTCCCCAGAAAATATGTTCTGGGGAAGACAATAATTTCTCAGATAGTGAACCAGTTTTTCTCATAAAAAATTACATAATAAAGAGATGATGTAGGCAGAGGCTTAAAATATACAGACTTTAAACCTAGAAAAAAAAATATTGTACTGTAAGATCTTTCTCATTTTCACCACAACGGGATCACTCAAAGAAGTGAGACTTCTACAGTCCAATGCAGAATAAATCCAAGGGACATGCTCCTGCACAGCCACAGGCAGGATGTTCCATTCCTTTCTATTAGCATCAGTATAAAGCATGAATAATATTTTTGAAAAATTCAAACGTCTCTATTTGCAGCAGTTATTCTAGCACAAACATCACATTCAAGAAGTTTCATACAGTTGTGTGAAGAACTATCAGAGCACATTTTTAATGGGTGATGATGAAACTCTGCAGTGACAGACAAACAACTATAATACTACCAAAGTACATTTGGTCAAGGCTTTCGAGTGATGCCAATAATAGCCAACCCTCACCTCAGGACAGAGAAATGTAGTAAGTGTGACCTGGAAAAGTCATTTTCAGTTATTTGTTATGAAAGATAGAGAGAAATGCTTCCAAAAATAAAATATTAATTCAACATCATTAGCATTTCATGGCATCACAGACACACCTCGGAGATACATGGCTTTTGCATATGTTCTCACATACATTCATTCTTTTTGTTCAACTGCATGGCAATTCTCTACTGATGATTCATTCCTCAAACCATTAATACTGATGCTGTTTAATTATCTATGAACTTGAAAGTTCAAATTTTTACTCCTACTTTAAAAAAATTCAAATCACATGTACAAAACTAATTTCTCTGCCAATATATACCACTACATTCCCAAACCAGGTACTGTATTCATTCACCTCCTTCCTGTTGTTTGCCCAATGGAAAGCATTTTCCCCATAATTACAACCCTGAATTCTGTAATTTTGAAAAATGAGATTTTCAATGTCATTAGAAAACAAATAACAGAATATTCAGGGGATACGGTATTCAGAATTCACATCAGAAAACAGATAAATAAAATTTATTCAATTGTTATTCTAAAGTTTTTCTTGATTAAATAATTAAAAATCTAACTTCCTCAGGTGATATTTAAAATTTACTAATTGATTTGATTTTCTCCCCATTTTGACACCCATTATTTCAGAGCTAGCACACCACTACTGTTCTGCATGAGATCTTTTAGAAATTACGTGGATTCTTTACTATGAGGTTCCCAACGAAGTGTATTCGCTAGAGTTATTTTCAATTAAACTTGAATCTTAAGAGAAAACTGTTCATTCAGTATATTCTATGAATCAGGCTTGCTGATAGCATTTCATTAACAGTTAACTTTTGTTCCAAGACATACACAAACACAGATTACAATCTCCTTTAACTTGAACATCCTGCAGACAGCAACATTTGTTTAAAGAGAATGACATGGCAAAAAGTCATGCATGAAGTCAGATATATTGAGCTGAGCACACCATCTTCAGTGGAACATTTTAACACCATGAAGCTCTCAACTACCTTTTCTGGAATTAATATGAAATAAACCTATTTCAGATATTGGGAATCAGCTTATAGAATCAACTGATGGTCTTTTTCAGTGGGTCCTTCCTACCTGCCTAACTAGATTAATGTAGACATAAATAGACACATACCAATTACAGGTGTGATGTGCTCATAAGCCTCATGGTTGTTTTTTCTTCCCCTCTTCAAGGTGTTGTCATACCACCTCCCAACAATGCTACATGCTTGATTTAGCAATAAGTCAAACTATAGGATCTCATTAGAATAAATATAAAAATTCTGGCAAGGCACAGACTGAAAAAAGAGAAAAACCCAAAAGACAGTCCTTTCTTTTGAACCCTGATATGTAACTGGCACAGAAAATAAAATCATGACAGCACATATTAAAGTACATTTCTTTTGAGTGATGCATATCACTTTCACAAAGCCTCTTAAAGTATTTGCCTTTTTATTTTTAAATGAATAGGTTCAGCTATAGATACAACTCCTAGCAGCCAAAACCTCTGTGTACAAGGTAAGAGAATGCACAACACACGTAACAGCAGTGCAAGACCATTAGCAAAGAACACATGTGAATAATTGCTGTTTGAAAGGTTTAATGCCATGGGCCAGGGATAATGTATTAATATCAGTTCTACCAATGGTAAAACAAGTGGCAAGTAAAAAATTATTAGGATCACTACATGATTAACCCTTGGAGTTTTAATACAGCTGACAGCTAAGTATCATGGATACTTAGTGTAATGGAATGGATACAAGTATAATGGGATTTACAGATGGTCTGTTAGGAATAAATGAGATTACTAAAAACCCTGTCACAGATTTTAGTGCATCTCCCAAATACAAACTTTATTTAAAATAAAACTAAGACAAGTACTGTTAAGAAATAACAACTGATTCCCCTGTGGTGTAGCTTCACACCATCCTAACATTAATGTATGCACATTTATTTTTTTATCCACTGCTCAAGTGAAGAGTATCATGAGGCTCTTCAGACTGCCAACAGATTTGCAAACAAGAAAGGAAAGATTTTGTGATACCTTTCCAAAGTCCTTTTGTAGCATGAATTCACTTAGTAGCTCATGTGTGAATTCATAAAGCAAATGCTTTAGAACCTGAACATCACTGAAAAAGTAGATTGTCTGTCACTTGCAATTTTTCTATCATACTCTTTCAAACTATCATTTACAAATGGGTGATTACCTTCACTAAAATTAACTTACAGATTTGTAACAATGTTAGGAATAAAATAAACCTGGTTTTAATTGATTGTTTCCAGTCATTGGAAGTTGAACAAGACAAATTTCTCAGCAAGAGAAGAAACCCATTCTACCCAAAGAAAGAACAAAGAGAATGTTCTAAAAAGTGAAAATGCTTCCAAAATGTTTGAGGTAGATAAGGCGATGTGCAGAAAGGCTTGCATCTCAACAGTGTGTTTAACTAAAGTGACTGAGGAAAGGCAAGAGTCTGTTTGCTAAAACAAAATGAAAGGCAGACTAGGCTAATCTGAATACATCTCTAATACTTCAGATGGAGTTACTTTATCCAGCATATGAGAGGAGGGAAATGTGAGCATTTACAGTCCTGTATTACAGTAACAGGAACAAGGATGAGAGCTGACAAAACCTTGCTGTCCCCACCATGGGGACCCAAAAAGAAACAGTAAGTCCTTTGTAATAAAGGAATAGTCTTGAAAATGGTGAGAAACTGTTTTCACAAGCCAAATTATTCTTTTCTCATAAAACAAAGGAGGAGGCACACTACTCCTTTACTTCCTTAAAACTGCAGAATTTCATATTAATAAGGTCAAGGTAGTGTTTTTACAGTTTTTTTCTTCCCTACAGATAGGTTTGATGATACAATTTCTCTGTGTAACAATAAGGAACCTGAATGAATTATTTTAATTTTTTTTTTTATTTCAGGAGTCAAATTAATTAGTGGTTGGTTTGTTTTGTTTTTAATATACTTAGTTATACTTTACATTTCACCTAAGGTTCTCTCATTTTTTCTTATTTTATCCTCTTACTTTCATGAGATAGCCTAAGTCCACCTAATTATAACTGAATTTTGTCATTTTAACTTTTTTCTGTTAGCACTTTTCCATTACTGACTTCATGGATTATCTCAATGAAAATTCTTTTATATAGTATGAAAATCTGTCAATACAGGAAAAAATAGAAGAGACTGTAAAGATAAGTGAAGCAGTCCAAAGATTACAGTTTCTACATTTCAAAGTAAAGGCCTGAGGGATAAAGCATCTAAACATGCTAAAAATGGGGAACATATGGGGGAAATAAAGCATCGTTAGCCTTGCAACAGGTAGAAATACTTAAAGAATAATGGGGAAATGTCAGTTACTCACGTAGTGAAACTTGGTACTGAATTTCAGAACTAAAATTGCCCATGGTGATTTTTTTGTTGCTGTAGGTCTGGGAAAGCTTATATAGTTAAGAAATAACATGAGCGATCGTTCTGTGAATCACAGAACATTATGTGATCAAGTATTACCAATCTTTAAATAAGAAAGAAAATTCCTACATGCTTTGGTGATTTAATTCTGATTAGCTGTAGCCCAGCAGAATGCTTTCTGTATCTAGACATGTTCATAACGAACATGGAAAGATGAAACAAAGCAAACCCATTTGACGTCGTAAAGCTGATTCCGTACTTTGACTCACCAGATATTTCAAGTCAGCAATAGGAAACTGTTGCCTGTATACAACTGTGGATCTTTCAGCAAATACTCTATTTTAGTCTGTTTCTGGGTTAAAAGAAGAAACGAGTGGTAAGCGAACAAAAGCTTTAAATAGTTAAGAACTTGTGTTAGATTCAGAAGAGCCTCACAAAGTCAATGTGCTTATCTGGAGTATATGAAAATGCAGGCAGGAGCTTTCAGGAGCTCTTCTCAGATGCTGGTGCTGCTTGTCCCATTTGGAAACACTGCAGGCTTCAGTCTTTGCTGCTTTGCACCCTGCATAACCACTTATCCCTGCAAAACCACTTATCCCTGCAAAGGCTGGAAGCAAAGGAAGTGCAAAATGCTAGAGGATCACAGCATTTCAGCACCTTCTTTCCCACACAGGCATGGAAATGGGTAATGAACTGTTCAGAGCTGCTCAGTCTGGTTCTCATCCCAGCAGCTTTACTGATGTCTAGAAGACACCTGCCTTCCTTGAGGGCAATATGGCTACTGAAAGCAGCAGATGAGATGCTTTAGATAACTTCTCTGCATTAACTTCAAAATACATAGAACTAGAGAGCCTTTGAGGAATCTTAATTTTTCTCAGTTGAAGAGTGCACAGCTAACAGTCCACTGCCTGGAAAATTATAATCTGATATTAGTAAATTATCTACAATTTCTGCAGAAGGTCAGAGTTTGCACACAGAGGATGCAGTCCCAGTTTGTCATGAGCCCACCAGCTGTCATGGTGCATGTCATGGCATTGTGCAAATTGACTCTACCTGTCAGTAATGGCAGTAGCTGTTGTTGGGTCAAACTTCACCAGTTAATGGGGCTTAAGCAGTGACTATGTGTCAGCTGACACATAGCTGTGGATAAAGGGAGCACTGTAACACCCACCATGTCTGTGTAAAACTTACTACAAAATAAAATTTTATATATATTTTTGCTGGTGAAGGGGCTGAAAGGCACATTCTATAAGGAGCAGTTGAGGACTTTGGGTTTCTCTATTTTGGAGAGAATGAGGCTGAAGAGCAACTTCATGTCTCTCTACAGCTTCCTGAGGAGGGTACACGGAGAGGGAGGTGCTGAGCTCTTCTCCCTGGTACCCAGTGACAGGACACACAGGAATGGTTCCAAGCTACAAACTGGACATTAGGAAACACTTCTTTACTGAAAGGGTGGTCAAACACTGGAACAGGCTTCCTGGTGAAGTGGTGAATGCCTCAAGCCCGTCAGTATTTAGAAGGATGAATGAATTACACAACTGCATCAGGAAAGGTAAAAGTACCAGCCCATCATATTTTACAGTCTGGAATTAAAGTATGACATTTTTCAGATATCATACATATCAGTCAAGGCTCTGAAAGGAGAAGAAAAGGGGGTGTATGTGTTGTTTTTTTTTTTAAAACTGTACTTGTCACAGACCAAGTAGACTTCCCAGTATATTGTCTAAGAAAGGGATGGGTTATTTTCTTCAGAGAGAATTTAGATATGAAAACTTGAAGAGAAGATGGAAATCACCTTCCAGCTTGAAGTAGATGCTTCTGCACCTCTTTCATCAGTAAAACATTTGGCTAAATGAGAGATGATTTTTCACTAAATTCGTTCCATTTCTGCACTTTGATTTCCTGATTGTGATTTTTTTTTTAAGTGTACCGTTAAGCAAATTACTTCCATTTATAGGTGCTTGGTTCTTCTTTAGAAGTTGAACAAGAAACCTGGGAAATTCATGTGGGAAAGGAAGGCAGCGTCAAGAGAGGGCAAGACAGCAAAGAGGGAAAGGTCAGTGCCTACTGCTGCAGCCTACATTGGTGCAGTGCCCCCAACTTACCACTCTGCAGCACCTGGACGGCTAGTGCCAACGTGGTCTGAGTTGACCAATTTCATGAATTTAGCCCTGAAAACCTAATCTAGTAAATCAAGGAGAGTTTTTTTCAGTGGACTCTAATGAAGTCAGTTCAGAAACTAGGTTCACCCACACACTCATTTCCATTCAAAAAGTTTTTTTGCAGTGTTCAACCATCCAAGACAGTCAGTGGGGAAACACAATTTCAAGGAAAACTCAAACAAATATCTCCAGAAAAAAGTAACTATCAGAAATTATTTGGGTATTATAAAACATAAGAGGAAATATCTGCAAATTCCCAATTCTATTTCTTTTAAGCATGCATCCCTCAATAATAGCATAAAATGATGAGGATGAAAATATTAGAACGTAGTAGCTTTTTTCTGATGCATTGTATGTAATAACAGTTCTAAAATTATACAACACATAAGATAAAGATGTTTCCTTCAATACCATATGGGAAAAATCTAGGCAGCGAGAAGGAAAAAAACGCAAAACCTGGTCAGTTGTAGGAATTTTAACTTTTGTTTTAAGTCTGTCCAAAGCTGAACTTGAAAGCAGAGTACTGCTTTTCATCAACTTTAACGGGAATTTCACCCAGCCATTTATCACTGTATTTTAACTGATGCCAAGGTTGTTTCTAAAAGCAAAGAAATACAATACATAATTCATTAAGTGTATAAGGTATACCCACAGAGAAAACAACAATGCGGTTCTGTAAATTCTTCTGAAGGCCTTGCAGCCTTTCTGGTTTATACTCTTTACAGACATTGCCCTTCAAAGGAACACAAAACTGCCTTCACATCAAATAAAACCAGCCTTTCCTGACAAACATTTTTTACATATATTAGTGAATAAATTATCACAACTTACAGAATTGTTCCAGATGAAGACTTATGCTTAAGGAAAACTGGAGTTTCCACGTATTTTCTAAACAATTTTTTTTACATGTGAACAGTGAGGTGTTACAAGAAAATCAGTTTCTGTACATTTATTGTTGCAGCATCTCTGTACCTTACTTTTCCTTCAAAAGACAAAATTCTGCCATATTGTGTATTCTAAGTTGTTCACTCATCATTGAAACAAACAAAAATGTACTGGCACAAATTGATGAGTTGTATATATCTTCATTATAGTAGTCATCCTGGATATCTCTGTCCTGAAAGTTTGCTACACTCCTGTTAATTGTTCATGCCTTTATTCTAGAAAAGGTCCTATATTGTTATACTGACACCCGAAGAGGCACCTGCAGATTTGAGAACGCATGTACAGGAATAGATTAGGCAAATATAAGAGTTGGCCTTACATCACAAAAGAAAGTCCCCAGAGAGGAAAAAAAAAGTTGTTTCTGATATCATAAAAGTATGGAAAATATTATATAGGTCTGTAATATATATTAATAGAATTCTGGGAAAGAAAACCAAGGATACATCTGCAAATACAGTACTTTTGTAGAACATGATTAAACTTCTTTTTCTTTCATTAATAGATTAGACACAGCTAAATTCAATCCAATCACCAGCAATACCAGGCCTAATTGTAACTATGATTACCTTATATTTTATCCACTAGCATATGTCAATTTCTTGCTTCATACCACAACTGTGCCTTATCATGCACTGTGCCATCTGGAAAGTGGCTGCATACATTTACTCTAATTAAATTATTTCATTTTTAAACGTTGTTGCCATTTTGTCAGCCTTCTGTGATGTGAAATAACTGGCTTTATGCATGTCCCTGCTTTCTAGAGAGCACGCAAAAAGTTGATTACAAGGTGATGATTCTTCGACAGCTCTAACAAAATGTCAGGCAAACTTCAGTAAATAATTTTCCTGATTCAGATGTAAAATAAAAAGCATGGAGGTACAAGACCGAGCAAATGCATAGTAATAGCAAGCAAATTGTTATTTCTCATCTCAGAACACAGGTCCTTTTGTGGAACACATCCAGAAGCAACGAAATCTATACTTTTAAGTAACCTGCAGAACCATGAATTTCAGAAAAAATCAACAGTTGTCATTGTCAAGCTGAAAACCTCTTATCTCTTGTAGCAACACACATCAAAAATTTAATGCAACCACAAGATAGCTTCTCTCATATCCCCATCCCTACCCTTCTGTATCTAACAGGAAAATTATGTGTCTAATATCTTTTCATATGCAATGTTATAATCAACAGAAGCCAATTCATAGTGCCTCACATTACTAGTGGTTCTACCATAGTTTATTTTGTAATTGCCTATTGTCCAGTGAGACAAATAGCTCCAAGTGATCATTTAAGATAATTTAAATCTGCATAATCGTAAAAGTCTAATGTGTTGACTAGAGCATTTAGAAAACAAAATATCTCCAATAAAAAATAGGGAGTATATTTCAAATTTTCATAATAAGCTAGCTGTTAATGAAAGATTACAGCTATTAGAAAGTGTATGATGTCCATATTCCACCACTTTTCCTACTTTATACTTTTATTGAATCTGTGAATCTGGGGGTAAACCCAAACCAACCCCAATTCTCATAGAAATGTGTTTACCTCATTAAATGTCTGTAACTTCTTACAACAAAACAATTTACAAAACAGCTTATCAGAAACTCTCATGGAGTGATCATTTACTTTTTTTTTTTTAATCTCACACATAATTCTACTACACGAATTACCACTCAGTTAAAGAAAACTAGGCTAGCTCTCCTTCAGGTGTAACTTCCCTGCCTGCTTCACAACAGAATCAGCATGAATCACCTGAGGCTTGAGAGATAGGGATGGCCTGGTGTCACAGAAGGACTCACAGAGCAACATTCCACAAACCTTTTTAAGAAGTGTTTAGGAGGGATGTCAAAGTGCTAGGCAGTGAGCTATGGTTCAGTTCTTGTCATTAGCCGAAAGAAAACCAGACTGACCACAGCTATGCCATAGCCAAATTTCCATCTACACATACCCACTGGTGCAAGTTCCACACCTGTAGCCTATGGTCCCTAACCCATCTTGGACAAACTGCTCCTTAGTGTGTCCAGTTGATCTCTGCTTGTTCTTGAGACTGTCTCTAATTTCTTGACCTTATCCTTCATTAAACTGCATTGTCTTAATTTTCTTTTGGATGTTTCTGTGCAGAATTATCTCAAGATTTTCTAGTTTGCCACTTTTTTTTTTTTTTTAAACTATACTAGAAGTAACTTGATAAAGTAGAAAGCTTCATGACAATTGCTTCAATACATTAAAAAGATATCTTTGTTGTGAGGACCTAGGAAATCACAAAATTAATCTTTTCCTACAAGAGATGAGAAAAAAACCTGAAATCTTTCACTTCTTTCACCTAATGACCCAATCTCTGAATTTAAGAAGGAAATCCAAGCACTCCACTAAACTAAATTTCTAAGCACAAAAATAAAAACCTGCAAATATGCTTCTTTTCCAACCTTAATCACCAAATCCCTTGAACACTTATTTTACTGTTTAAGAAAACCCAATTACAACAGAAGAAAGGATTTCACTGCAAATTCTGAACTTTGAGGTGCTTAGCTACATCCCAAGTTATAATCATCTCCTAGTCCGTACTCCTGTCACACAGCAGCTGTATATGCATACAGGATAAGAAGTAGAGCAAAAGTTTGGAGCTGTTATAAATAAGAAGTGACAAAGTACTACTGGCAGACAAAGTAATGAAAAAAGGAACAATTTTATAGGATTGAATTCACTGTGATTTCACACTACTGTAGAGTAGGGGATACGGTATAAAAGAATATCTCGTTCATAGCACACATCAGCTTCCTGACGCATACCAAATTACATCATAAATGCTTTCTAGAAGGGTAGACACACACAAAAATTAAACTGCTTCTCCAGCGCAGCTGAGCTGACTCCATCCAGGATGTGAATGCTCCTTCACCAGTATGACTATTTCAGGTATTATGACATTCCCTATGCAATGGAAACAGCAAGCTTCACTTTCTGGGTTAAAGCATCTGGTAAACAGGCATCTGACATCATGCCATTATTGCTCCTGGCAAGCTGCTACCCTCAGCAACCATTACGTCATTGCCTATAACGGTGAAGTGCATTGTAAATTTTAAATATGTTTTTACTTTTTGGGAGAGTTTTATTAATCCGAAAGTCCAACTATTTTAAATCAGATTAGTTATGTTTGTGTTATGTTTATTTTGCACAATAGGCAATTATTAGTAAAAACATGTTTATAATGTGACTATCTTTTTAGGAGTCCAGATTCCAGCTCCGTCTGTACAGTCACATAGAAAATGAACAGTCAAAAGATGAAATTTGATTTGAAAAGCCTTCCAATTTGCAGTTTTGAAAAACCACTAAAATACAAAATGGTTAATACTAGTCATAAGTTTTATGCATGCAAGGTAGTAATCAATTTCAATATCCTCTTAAACCTGAGCGTTCGAGTTATTGCACTAAAAAAAGTTGAAGTTTTATAGATTTTTCCTGTTAAATAAATACAAAACAACCTACTGAAGTGAAGAAACAATGTTGCCTGACCTTAGGTGCATCTGTCTTAAATACCTCACACAGAGTTCTATATGAAAGTGTCTCATTCATTCTAGCCTGCTTTCCACGTTACTGATGATTCATTCAGCCTTTGCAGAATGGCTGCAGAAACAGAACAACAATGTGTAAGAGCTGATAGACACACACACTTTTTTAATTGATTTCTGGCCACAAAAAAAAAAAACAACACATGAGCTCAGTGGATTTGAATAGGCGCATTAGAAAAATCCATACTTCCATCATCTTATTTGTAGGAATAGCTTCTTTTGGACCCAATCTCTGCCAACGTCAGAGGGCACACAGATGAGGATGCTAGAAACTGCGTTATAAATCTGAAAGTCTTAAATCCAAATCAAGACAAAATTTACAGTGAAAAAGAGAGAGAAGGCGTAAGGTTTTGATACAGGTCTTTGCATCAATTTCTACTCATGAAACTTTTACACAAATCAGAATGAATTACATAAAATGCATTCACTAAGAAACTACAAATTTGAAGATACACTGTTGAAATAATTCTGTGTTAGCCTAACTACTTAAGAACATTGTATTTACATGCATTCAAATTATATGTGCCACACTTGGCAAGTGAAATACAAATAAGGTCAGAAATGAAGACCACAAAACACAATTATATCTTCTTTCCATCAATACAACAAGACATTTAGGAAGAACTGGGATGCTGACAACTCACTACAACTCTCCACTCTACCTTCTTCAAGGAGACAGCTATTGGCAAGCTGACCACCTGGAGAGTCAGAAGGGTAGGCATGACACCAGAGAAAGAGGGGTACATATTAATAACATTCTCAATAATAGTTTGTGTCTGTATTGTTAGGGATGTTTGTTTTGTGTTAATTAGATCATTTGGAAAGAGTGTTAGTAACATTGTAACTGGACTAACCATAATGAATTTTTGTTGTATTTTTATTAACTTCTAAGATTTTAATCAGTCTGCCAATCTATTTGACTTTCTGTACTCCCCATGATAAACTAATTGCCAAGACAATTTTTCTTATTTTTATATTATTAACAACAAATATTTTCCATTTGAAAAAATCATCAAATCAGTTTTCAAAGTAGAGCAGGCTTTTACTTTGCCACCTGGAGGGACAGCAATGATACAAAAAAGGGAAATATTGTTTCATGTGTAATTACTTTCATTGAGAATCAGAATTAATTTATGATTCTTAGTAAAAATCTATATTTCAAATTTGTTCCACCTTATGTTCATGAAAAACTTAAAACATTATAAATTGTGATTTTTATGTAGCTAAGACCAGGAGAGGAGTAATTTTTTCTATATCATACATGAAGGGCAAGGCAGACCTAGTGATTAAACTTGGAATTGCCTATTTTCTGGTCCATTGCCCTAATCACAAGATCATCCTTTTACATTCAATTTTGGATAATAAAGAAATGATATAATATGGATTTTTCAAGCTTCATCTCCAATGACTCATCTGTAACCAGGGTACAATTTTATTGAGTTGGTCTCTTAGGCAACATTCTTTATCTCAGTTTGTTTTGAAGTTAATAGATCATTTGTAAGCAGTAAGTATTTCCCCCCCCCTTCCCCCTCCCCCAACTGGTATAGATTAGTCAGAATATTATCAGTAATGAATAGACATTCAGCTGCTCGTGGCATATTTCCTTTTTTTGGCTTGGTAAATCATCACAATCAAAACATTTCCAACAGGCATTCCTGCCTTTACAGATTCAAAATTTACTTTCTATGGTGAACAATAGCATTAGGTCCAAAACAAAATTTGATTAACATTTTTGCCAAGGAACTAATTAGATGGAATACTTGTAGCAAGTGGATCACAGTCAATATTATTTGTTTTAATAGTTGGAGGCATTCATGCTTGCATACGCATAATCACCAAGTTTTTTGGATTTAATGTCCTCCTAAATCTTCCCTTTCAAAAATCAGCTCTGTGTAGTAGTTAAAATTTTTAAAACTCAATGCATAGTAATACAAATATTTATTGCCTAAAGCCAGTGAATTAAGTACTGCCTATAGCTGGCAAGTCGGCAATAAAAAGCTACAACATGAACCTAAGTTTGGCTAATTCCTTTTATTTGCATATGAGAAACAAAAGTAATCTAGTGTCAACTAATATGGCCCTTTCCCACGTACCACATATATTTGATACAGAAAAATTATCAATAAAAATTTATGGAGAAATTGCTAGCTTTTATTATCTATTTATTCCAACCTCCAAATCCCTCAAAATATATGGATCCCAGCATCAACAGCAATCCCTATCAGGTACTGAGAGAAGCGGTGGAATTACAGGCAGCAGGTATCATATCTCTGGGTGTGATTATGTCAGTTTTTGAAATTCCTTTTCACATGAATTAGAAAGATTTCACATGCTGTGGACATGAGAAACAAAACCCACTCTCCACCACAATGTGTTTGACAAGAAGTGTGTCTTATCAGTTCTTAGAGATCTAAGAACAATGTATCAGTCAAAATCTTCAGACTATCAGAAACATAATTCAAGTAATCTTTCAAGATTAAAACCAAAAGCACCATCACAGGTCTGTAGGCACTGGTTGCTTGTGCAAGTCTTAAGGTCGTTTTTCTATTTCCTTGTGTTAGTTATTAATTACTGCAAATGTAAGTACTGCAAAACGGCTACTGTATAAAAGAATAAGTAAAATGCCTATACATCAAGAACAAATTTATACAATTAATATACACATTAATATTGTCCTTTTGAACTGCTCTGAGCAATCAAGACCCAGACTATAATGAACATTATATTTCTGTCTAGTTTTAATAAAGTTTGTATATTCAGTAGTAAGAAACATGGTGTCCTGTCATGAAAACCATTTTTCATCAGAGGTCTCTATTTCATTGTTACAGGGGAGCTTTTTGTCCTTATTGGTCAAGATTTTCTAGTCTTGAATAATGGCATCATCTCTAAAAATACTAGTTGAAGAACACCAACAGCCAGGGTAAGTAGCAGAGACAGTTAGAAGGCAACTAGTCTTTGTTCCTGAATGAGATAACACACAGAAATAAACACATGGATACGTGGACATGATGCACTCTTCACCAATATCTGGAAGTCATATTTTAATTTTTAGACTTCACAATAAAGAACTATAGCTGAGTAATATCGCTCAAACTTCCTGAAGGATTTCTTTACTGGAAGGATTGTCATGCATTGGAAGAGGCTGCCCAGGGTGGTGGTGGAGTCACCATCCCTGGAAGTATTTAAAAGGTATGTAGATGAAGTCCTTAAGGACATGATCTAGAGGTGGACCAGTCATGGTTAGGCTATGGTTGAAATCGATGATCTAAACGGTCTCTTCCAACTGAGGTGATTCTATGAAATTTTAAAATCTTTGAATTCATTTGACCAGACTGATAGCAATGAAGAACCAAGAAGGTGCCTGTGAGGAAGTTCCACTGTGTTAGATCAGGAAACACCTTCACCCTGTGTGAATACAATTTACAACATTGATCAATAGGAAACCATATTTTCATATCCTTTTTGTTTTGTAAAACTAACTCATCTCTGCCAACGGTTACCAATTTTATTTTTAAAGCAAAGGGATCTGCCTGTGGCCTTTTCCTGCAATCTCCTTTAATTCCTTTTTTCCCAAGTTAGCAGAGAGGCCTGAATGGACCATAGCCTATCAGAAGCTACAAGGTGAATTTAGAGAGTAAGATGTACATTTTCACCCTCGTTCATCATGCTGCATTGAGCAAATATCCTCAATTAAATTATCAGCAGTGGCAATGTCTTTCCCTTAAGCCATTACAATTAATTTAGTACCCACTAATGTGCCTACATAATTCAAAGGTTTTCAAGAGGAAAAAAAAAAAAAGACGAGAAAAAAGAAGTTATTTTCCAGAACCCATCTTAAAGGTATTATTCTAGGGGCAAGGAGTCAAAAATTGATCTTTTTACAGTTTTAACTTGATGCACAAATAGATCTACACTGGGAATACCATACTTTCAGTGACATCATAGCAAATGCTGCCCATCGACATTCCAGTCCCAGCCCATCCACAGGACCAGTCTGCTACCTGATCGAATGTCTCTAAATGTGACCGATGGCTAAGTGAAAATCCAGCCCTCAACAGTTTCACTGTGACAAGTCCAGGCCTATCCCGGCTATACTGCTGGAAGATACCTGTAATAAGCCATATAAACTGGATGCGACAATGTTATCTGTTCTGAGGAATCCCTTATATTTGCAAGAAAGCACACAGTGAATTATTTCTAAACTCTGGAACATGACAGCCCACTTGGAAAGATAAAGCAAGAAATAAACCCAGTAAACTCTTATCCTGTGGGATAAATTTTTAATAAGAAAAGGAAGAAGTACAAATCCATGTACCTATGTAAACCTGTATCAACTTTTTTTATTTTACTTTCTCAGTAAAACGGGTCTCATCAAAGAAGGAATAGCAGGAAGAAATGGAAAACTCCAGACCCACAAATGCGACAGGTGAAAAATCCATAACATTGTAAACAGACAAAACCATTCTCATTTTGCAAGTCAACCACTGCATTTAGGAGTAGCTAAATTCTTCCTTCTCTGTACCAGAAATTGTTTGTGTTAGTGCAGACTGAAGAGGGACCTACTTTCTCAAAGTTCAGCTTAAAGGTGTCCTGCATACCCTTGAGCAGCCCAGGTGACTTCAAGAGGCAAAGCCACACAAATTCTGACATAGAGCAGTCTCCAAAATTTCTCTACTGGTTTCTGGTATTTTCTACTTGTGTACTCTATCTATACCCAGAGATGCAATTTTAAAATATTGCCTGCAAGAAAATTCAAAACACAACCATGTGTCCTTCAAAAAAAATTACTCCTCTATGGCAAATGCATAAATGACAAAAAAGCTCCATCAGTTGAAACACTGACTGGCCATTTCACCTCTCTCTTTGCAAACTGAGTATAATATATACATACACATTTCCCAACACGGTATTTCTGTACCCATATACATATAAAATATTGTCAAAAAATTTACATGTCTTTGTCGCCCATCAATAAAGAATGAAACATTTTTACTAAAAGCTGCAGGAATGGAATAAGCTACATTCCAGGCCAAACTTTCAGTGAGCGAATAGCCCAGTCCTCAATTCACTCTTTTCTTAACCAGAACATATCCCTTTCTCATCTTTCCAAATAGACTGAATTTGCCTATTGTTTCTCTAAGGAAAAGTACCACAGAAGTAAAAACCTCATATCACTGAAACAACCACCGGCTTTTTTTCCAGCCCATCCCTGCAACAGGAGCTAATAGCAGTGGTACTGTACTGCTGTGTGTTACAGGTGCTTGGAAATGTGAGATTATTTCCGAGAACAAGAAGAAGAAAAAACATTCTTAGAAATCAGAAGCAGACAAAACCAGCTAGATCTCTTTAGTAACAATCCCTTTATAATGATCTCTACATTACCTGCTGTGGGTTTTTTTACTCATAAATGTCTGTTTTCCTTTCTACTTTCTTTTAAGATAGTTTCAACATATTAAATTTATAAATTTACTTTCTCATTCGCTGATATTTGTCACTTTTCAGGAGGAACTTTCCAGCTTTCTAACATTGTGTTTACTGAAAATATTGGGAATGGAGTCTCTAGTACAAAAATTAAATGTTCTACTTATGCCAGCAAACACACAGTGCTGTAGACTTGCCAAGTATTACTGATGTCAGTGAAATTAGTAAAAGCTGCTTCCCCATGGCAGGTTTTAGCTTCTCCTCCTCTGCTTCTACACTTCTCGCTTCATTATAACTTATGTGAATTCTTACCCTTTTATGTCAACAGTATGCTTAAAATTTTAGTACTTCATAAATTAAATTGTTACCTAAAGAAAAATATGGAAACATTCTCATTAAGAGAGGAGTTGGGTTTTTAAAGAGGAGTTACTGTGATGTTTTTTACTTTTTCAACATATGACATTTTCTTTAATCAAGTCACTAAACGGTCTGTAGTACCCCTTCCCATGAACACAAAACATTAGTTCATTTGCTTGGAGGCTGGAAATTGTACGGCTTCTCCTGAGGATAAGCAGGCACGACTGTATTGTATCGAAGATTCATAGTTACTGCTGTCATCAGCATTCATGAAACAGAAGCCATGTGTCAAGTCCTACAACTCTTATACTTTGTTCCAGGACACACGATTTGGGATACTTTTATAAGTAGCATAATTAATAAAAAATTTCCTTAGGCAACAAATCAAAATGCTACAAACATGCCAAGTGCATAAACAAGTTATCTGAAATTCCAGTTTGCACACACAGATGTTTGAACTCATTTGTATTCTTCTCCCTTATTACACAGATAAAGCACATCTGGCAGTTGATATATGGTGTTTGAAAGTCTTGCTGAAACTCATCATTGCCAAGTGTGTCCAATTTTCTCTCCTTGCATGAAGCATGTAGTAACTTTGTGAATCAAAACTTACCACAATTTTTAGAGCTCATGAATGTTTTATCTTCTTTCAGCTGCTGCTGCATTTGAAATACAAATGCTCTACACAGCACTGGGAGGCAGCTGTTTGGAAGTTATTGCCAACACTGTAAGGAAGCTCCTTCTCCTTTATGAACTACAAACTAAAATATTTACTTTTTTTCCTCCTGTGCAACCACAGAACCCACCTGAAACAGGCAAATGGCTTTTAGTGACATCAGTAACTACATTTCCACGGAGTATTAGAGAAACACCATCCCAGTCTCTTTCCAGCCAACTTGAAAGAATCTTCCAACCCATCTGGAAAGTAAAACCAAGAATTGCCTGAGACAGAATAAATATTTTGAGTCCTTTCAGCACTAACCCCAGCAGAAACTACCACTCCAAGAGTAAACACAATCCTCTTCAACATCAAATCCCCCCCATGGTTATGGGCCTCCCTGGACAACAGCAAAGTTGCTAAGCTGATCTTTGATTTAAGAGGTTAGGAGTGTTTCTATCATTCACTGGCAGTTCTTTTAACTTCCATCTCCAACCCACTGTTTTCCCCTTTTCCTTCCTCTGCTCCTTCCTCGGATTACTACTGCCTCCATATATATAAACATGCATACACAGAGAAGCAAAAGGTAAAGCAACAAAGATTTTGAAGTAACTTCAATATCACTACAACTTTTCACAGATTCACAGAATTATAGGTGTTGGGAGGGACCTTCAGAGATCACCGAGACCTTATTTAACATTTGTATTTTGCTTGGTCATTCCCATACTTTTAGCAGAAGTGATTTTTTTTTCATTCTTTTGATACATCAAGAAAAATAGTCAAAATTAAACCAAAATATTTTTACCATTATAAAAGGTCTGACCATATATACAACTGCGATGGAATCAATTATATACCTGAGATTTCATATGCTACAGCTTTCACTGTGATGTTGTCAGAGCACAAGAGAACAGACGGATGCTTCTCTCTGTCATGAACTGCTAAAAAGGGAAAGTCGTTAGAAGTCTGACAAACATCCAGTATAAAACCCCATGGTTTCAGATTCCATTTCAACATTGGAATTCAGTCCAGACATTCCTCATTTTCCCTTGGACTGTGGTGTGTTATTTCCCTCTGCAATTATCTTTGCTCCCTGTTTTCCTGACCATTAGCAATATGCCATCTAAACCTCCCACAGATCTTTCCTGATTTTATGCTCCCATGTTTTAAAGCTTATTTTCCTTTCAAGATTGAGTTGACACTGTAAAGAGGAATGCTTTATAGCAGGTTGAGGCAGTCAATGTGTTTTGGAACAAAATGAGAAATTATTTATGTAAAAAAAAAAAATTCTGAAGTGCATTGGACAGCATTATAAAAAAATGCCAATGTCTCCATGGTTGAAAATGCTGGGTACTCTACAATAAGCTTTTCCTTTTAATAAGCTTTTAATGTGCTTTTCTCTTAAAAACACAAACCAGGTTTCCTTACTGTTTCAAGCTCACTAACTACCAACTATTTATTAGATTCTCAAAGTCCTCACATGGGGCAAGTTTCATACACAGTCAGTGTGGTTTAACCGCTGAAGGCAGCCCAGACCCATGCAACCGCTTGCTCACTTCCCTGCAGCGGAATGGAGGTCAGAATCAGAAGACTAAGAGCCAGAAAAAACTCTCACAGGGGAAGGGTGTGAAGTATGCCACCCCCTGCTAAGAAGGAAAACAACTCTTGAGGAACTGACTGAAGCCCCCATTCCCTGCCTCTCCTCATGCAACAATCAGGTGTGGGGGAAGAAGGGAATGAAATCACAACTAAAGTGAAGTCTGCTAAGAAGGGGGGGTGGGGGGAGGTTCTTTAAGATCTGGTTGCATTTCTCATTATCCAGCTCTAGTGTCACTGGGTGCGTAGTGTAATAAATTAGTTTTCTTTCCTTTATTCTGTGTTGAGCCTGTTTCGCCCATGACGCTGATTGCGGAATGATCTCTCCCTGTCCTTATCTCAACTCCTAAGCCTCTCAATAGATATTTTCTCCCGTGTTCAGCTGAAAAGGGGAGTGACAGAGCAGCTTTGGTGGTCTTCTGGCCTCCAGCCAGGGTCAAACCATCACATATGGTATATAACGTGACTGAACCCAAAATTATTCCTCAAAAAGAATGGGGGGTGGAATAGAATTTCCTATGCTTCTTGTATAAGATGTAGGACTGAAAATAGCAGAGTCTCATGTTTTACTTTGTACAGCCTCACTTGGAAGTATAAGACACTAGTCATTTTATTTGCAATAAACAAACAAACAGCAGAAGGGAATGTTTTTGATGTCAAGGTTGCTTAGATACATAGCCCTACTTAAATCAATATGAATTAGGCATCTAAAAATATTATTTGTAGATCTGGGCCTATGGTGCTTGTACATCAGAATAATCAGGAAAGATTTAGTATGCATGGTTTGTTTCCCTGAAGGTTGAGCAAGGCTTGTGGTCAGCTGGCATTAGAAATGACTCAAGATGAATGGATAAATAAGTTTCACGGGTTTGAGCTTCTGTTGCTGACTGAGGCATTTGCACATAAGGACAACCCTTCTGTACTGATCAGTGATCCTCACCTATTCCAATAGCAACAAGCCCTCTATGATGGGATTTATTGTGCTATTGCATTGCCATCTGTGCTGGTGTCACGTTGTGGAAAGGTCTGAAAGGGTAGATTGGAATTATGATGACACCGATTTTTACAGGAAATATTGCCTGGCTAATAGCATTTGGCCATGCTCACATTCTTTCACAACTTTAACTGCTCAAAAAACCAAAAAAAATTAAGGAATACCCATCACACTGACACTAAATGACCTTATGGTACTGTTATGGACACTGAGCTCTCTAAGACAGAAAAAGGCAAGATGTAATTAACCAATTGACTAATCCATAGAGGGGGAGAAGAGGAGAAAACTAAGAGTGATTTGGACATACTGTGTTAATAACAAGTACAATAATTTCAGGCTCACTTTGCATACTACAATATAGTTTGACTTTGTTTAGTCTTTGCTCTTTATTAGTGAGTACAAGGTATCAACACCTCATCATTAAAAAATCACTCCAAAATCCAGGAATAACACAGTAAAAGAAGCTAAATAGCACTTATTCTGTCATTGTGTGTTTTAGCATGAAACTGATTTCAATTATGATGGTATTTTCAAAGAGACACAGCTCTTCCCATGAGGAATCAGCATGCTTTGTGATATTTCAAATTTGATACACAAGCAATGAAGATAGGAAAAGGAGAAAGATAAGGAACACTGAGAACAGACTCGAATTCTCGTAGCAGAATTCTTATAGCCAAAAGTAAAACTGAAAGAAGTTAAGAGAGTCAGAATTTGAAAGAAGATTCCTGAGGTGGGGAGCAGAGGAGGAAGCCAAAAGGACATAAAATAGTCTATAAGGAAATACAGACCTTAAAAGAAGATAAATTGAAAAATAGAAAAGTCAAGAATGGAAAGAAAAACAGTGAGAACATCACCAAATGTATAACTATTTTCTGTGTTGTAAACATTGCATTTTCCTTTCAGCGTTTGGGTTTTTTTTCAATCCACTCCCATCCTCAGTGTACCTTGCTACTTAATAATCTGAAGACGCTGGAGCAGGAGGAGAGCTCATTGAAGCACAGGTGTTCTAGGTTTCCTAACTACTCCAAATGATTTTGAAATCATAGAGCCAGGGATGTGCTGAAGGCAAAGAGATGAAGCTTCTCTTTGCTTCTGTAAATCTATCAGCCATACCCCAGTCTGCAGAACCGTTCCAGGTGGTGCACAACCTGGTTAATCCAGGCTCTGTCCACTTGGATACACAAATGAGATGTTTATGCTAGAGGGGGTTTTCAAGCTTCTTTGCAGACAATTGTTCAGCTAGCATGCTTTGCCTCACGGCTGTTGGAGCAGAGACCAAGGCTGTAACTGCATTCTTTGTCTTCCCAACCAGTGCCGTTCAAGGTTTTTATTCAAGAGTGCTTTAACATGGATTCATCTTTAGTCGGAAAGATGAAGCTACATTTTGTACCTAAGGACCACCAGAATGACTGTTCTCATCTTTCCTGAAGAGTTAGAAAAGCTGTAGTGAGAATATTCTGGTTTTAGAGTATATTGTGTGCTCAAAAATCAGAAAAGCAGCCCTAAATCCATGCTAGACATTCAAAGAATCAGATTGCTATTGAAACATTAAGTGGGACAGAAGCATGGCATGGGAACTCAATCCTAGTACTCCTTTCTCAGATGCTATGATCAATATCAACTTCAGTGAAAAGTGTGGCCTGCTAACATGGTGTGATCTGTGGTAGCTCTGTAAGCTTTTGCTATGCCAGGAGATCAAGTAAGATTAATACATAATGAGGATAAATTATGAAATATTCTAAACTTTTGGTATTATACTGGCACACAAGTTGAGCTATTGCAAAAATAATAAAAGCACAATGTCAAGCAACATGTAAAATCAACAGAGACACAAAAAAAACAGTAGAGAGAAATTAAAAGGGAAGCTCACATAATTCAGAAGGCAGAGAGGGGAAGAAAAACATATTCATTTTTTCCAAGGAGTAAGTCTCAGCATAGATGCTGCCAAATAATTTTTAAATCAGTATATTTTCTTGTATTGCATGCCATGATTAATTGTTCTGCATAAACTCGCTGAAATTATTAAAGACTTTTGGATTTGATTCTCTATTTTGAATAGCAAGTGTTAGGTTAACTTGAGAGGCAAAACTATTTATGCCAGATGTCAAGTACTTTTTCAGAAATAACCAGACGGGTTGGAAACTGATTCTAGCTCCTTTGGCTCCAACTAAAGCTACAGCAACTTTTGGGGTGCTAGAAACTGCTGGCTCACTTCTTGGAACATGGAGTACTGAAAACATCCTTTTGCAGTGTATGGAATAAACCCATTTTTGATTACTGACTTACAGAGTTGGCTACCAAGGTTGATTATAGAATTTACAACTACCAGTACTGTTCTCTTTCAGGTGATTTATAAGACTACTGGAGGCAGAATCTGTGCTAGATTAATCTCCTTTCTGATATCTAAAGGCTATAGTGATTGGGTTGACTAACCATAAACTCATCTAAACAACCTTCAGAAAACATGTCACATCCAAAAACTTGAGATTTTCCAAGGCCACACCTTTAAATTAAAGGTTGTCTACAAGGCCATCAGATTTTACTGACACTTGCACTACAACAGTATTAAGTATTTCCAATTCCTTCCAGACTTCCATCTTTTATTTTTGGAGACTTCTCATTAAAACTTTAAAGGTATCTATTATCACACAGCAAGTAATGGCAATAGCAACTTCTGCAATTTTTAATTGCATTATTTATTGCAAATGTGAATAATAACTTCTAAACAGAAGTTTCTAGAGAAAGTATGGCAAAGAGTTTGAAACACTAAGGCGCACTGTTTCCATTTATGGAAACCTTAAGCAAACTGTTACTTCCAACATTTCGGTAACATTGCTAAATACCAAATACCTGAAAAAAAAAATGATGCAGTAAAAGCTAGCCAAACAATTATTTTGGTCAGATACCAGACCAAGCTTAAATTTTAACCGTTAATGTCTGAAATTTTTGCTTTTAGTAAAATAGTTCTTTTCTGAACTGAAACACCCTCAAACACTGCCAGCTGTAACAGACAGGCTGTAATTTAACATGCTTAGGTAGGCAGAAATTGTCTAAATTAACCAGTACAAGAGCAGTATTTTTCAATTTAGGAGACTAAAAACAACAAAACTCATTTTGTTTCCTTACAGTAAGTCCCCACATAAAAATATTTACAAAGGCAGAAGTCAAAACATCATCATACAACCTATAAAACGCTGAACATCATAAGCATTTTTTTAAAAATATACCTGAAATAGATGAACACAACTGCCACAATTTTGCCAGATAAACCCATATCACACACATCTTCAATGTCCCAATAACCCAACATTTCCTACTTGTGTCCTTCCTCTGTCTTCCCCAACCCCTTCTTCATTTTCATATTCAAACATGCAAGTTCAGGCAATACAAATTTTCTCCATATCCTGAGTAAAAATCTAAACAAACACTGTAAGCAACATACTGCTCCACTGCAATTTTAAGATTCTGAAGTCACAAAGTGAAACACCTACATATTAATGAGAGATTCATTAAGCCAATAACATGGCAAGAAAGCATTTATTAGTTTCCTTAATTACATTTTTCACCAATTATTTTTTTCTTTCTGCAATTACAGCTGTCACCTTTGCCGTTTCACACACATTTAGATATCCAGACATTACTCTAGATTTCCGCTTTTGTTATTCTGCCAAGTTTAAACTATTCTAGAGTCTTGAGCTGAAGAGCTGCAGTTTTATGGGGATGTCAGAGATGTGGAGCTCTCCAACATGTAAGTACTGCCATGGATGAATACCAGTTCTTTGTGAAGGATGGGCCGGGAGAGCAAGGAGGGAGATTCTCCCTGAGCATGGTAAAGCAGCAAGGGAAGCCAGGACCTGTGCCTGGGGACAGGGGATAAGGCAGCCTCGGCTGCAAAAGATGACCTTGATTGGTCCTTGTAGACAGCAAGTTTAACCAGAGCCAGCAGTGTGCTCCCATAGCAAAGCAAGGCAGCAGAATCCCAGGATGCATTGAGCAAAGGATCAGAGGCGTAGAAAGAGTGATCCCCTCCCCCAGTGCTCAGCCCTGGTGACATGCATTCACCATGCTAGGTCCAGTTATGAGCTCCCCAAGGCAACAGAGACAAAGACATGGAACAGCTCATCCTGCCAAGGCCTAGATAAATATGAAATTCATCTATTTC
Source organism: Zapornia atra (assembly GCA_013400835.1). NCBI lineage: Eukaryota > Metazoa > Chordata > Aves > Gruiformes > Rallidae > Zapornia > Zapornia atra. The sequence goes on along the minus strand of VZTU01029546.1, from coordinate 14,587 downwards.
TATGGTGTACTGCATCATCTGTACCCAATTGTGAGTGGGTGTCAAACGGGAAGATATGTTGGTGCTCTTCAAACAATGTATGCAATAGCCCAGCACTAAACATAATGTCAAGGACTTGTTATACAATGAAGGAACATGCTGTTACTGTGCTTTTTAGCATCACAGAACAGCTATTGTTAAGAAAAGAGCATGGAATCTGAACAGCAGCTGCCTACTTCTCAGCTTTCGTGAAAAGTTGTTTTTAATGTATTATGTAAAATTACTTTTCAATTTCAATTCATATGCTTTTAAAGTCAACCAGCTTTGATTTCTTTTCCCTCTTGCTCCAGTCTCTAATGTAATTGAAGCACTTGGTTATAAACAAAGCCAAAAAAGCTTAAAGAGTCTCCAGAATCAGGTGCAATTATGCCTTGATAGGAATAAATACAACTAAATCAGTGTTCTGTTTCTTCTGCTATTTCCCTCCCTCTTTCCTGCTACATTTTCCTTTCCACACAAAGCCTCACATAGACTTTTTTTAAACAACATCCTACTTTAGAATGCCACCAAAATTAGATAGCTCAGTATGGCTGTTATTGGTGATAAAGTCATCTCAAATTGTACAGGTCACCCTGTGCACCACTAATCATTTTAAAACCAGGTTGCCTGTAGCAATTAACCAGAATTTCACCTTTCCCCAGTGGAGAAAAGGGCAGTTTCATATGAAGATTCATTCCTATCTAAAACTAGTATCCAGAACAGGTGAAATTATTATCTTTTCTGAGGCACTTCTTTCCCAATTGCCTAGAAAAGGACAGTAGAGACTAATCTGAGATTTATCACTTCACTTTATAGCAAGTGTTGATCAGATAAGGTGAATCCAGTCTAAACTGTACATTCCTATTACTGTTTGAAAAGGAAAAACCCCAGTTAGACCAGACTATTTTAAAGACAACAACAAAAGAATCAAGATATTACTCAAAATTAAATATTACTCATTAGTTCAAACTTTAACCTTTTGGGTACTGCCAATATAAAAATCTTTGCAGAAATATAAAAAAAGAGAAATATTTCAGTACTGTTAAGGTCTTAAGGTCAGCAAGTATGACTATATTTGACAATCTGCAGAAGTCTGGTGTCCTGGGTTTAGCTAGGGTAGAGTTCATTTTCTTCCTAGTAGCTGGTATTGTGCTGAGGGTTTGCGCTTAGTATGAAAACAGTGTTGATGACACGCTGATGTTTTAGTTGCTGCTGAAAAGTGTTTACAGTTAAGCCAAGGACTTTTCATCTTCCCAGGACCCAACAGAGGAGTGATGAACTTTCTGCAGGAAGAACACAAGAAGCTGGGGGCCGGGTGCGAGGGGGTGGTGTGAGCACAGCCAGGACAGATGTCCCCAACTGACCAAAAGGATATTCCATATGATACGACATCAGGCTCCATATATAGGGTGGGGAAAATTGGTAGAGGAGCTCCATGGCTCAGGAATGAGGTGGGCATCTATCAATGGATGATGAGCAATTCAGCTGTACATCACTTGCTTTGTATATTATAATCACCCTCTCCCTTTTCTTTCCTATTAAACTCTATATCTCAACCTGCAAGTTTTACTTTTTTCCAACTCTACAAGACATATTTACCAATGAATATAAGTGAAGAAGCATTTAAAAGTAGAAGTTATTTTGTTTAAAATAGTCCCTCATTTCTTTTTCTTCCATTTTCTAAGAATACTTACTCCACTCACTCCGTCATTAGCTTTGAACTTTTGCAGCCTGAAAAGATTAAACTAAAGTGCTATGGGAGATGTCCCTTTTTGGAATCTCACCGTTAATTTATACTTGCAGCTCAGTTGTCTCTTTTTCCCCACTCCCTTTTAGCAATCTACATTTTTAGTATTCTAGTGTTTAGTGCTAAAACTTTTGCATGTAATTAGAGACAGTGATATTATATCAATTACTCAATTTCAACTCTGCAATACATGAGCTCTTCCTTCTGAGGACAAATTGGCTTCAAAATACCTCAATCTCACAAATGCTGCAACATGGATCTAACCATCTTTCTTATCTAGTACAGAAAACAGGAGTGAGTCTATGGTTTAACACCAGCAGAAAAGCTAACAAAATAGATCTCGTTTTTTGCAACAAGTTGCTAGTTATTTTGCAATACTTCCAATCAGGATGAGCTAATTCTACTTCTTTTGTGCTCATACTTTATGATATGTTGAATAGCAAATATAGCAGTGAAGGAAATTCATAATGAGTTGGTTTTGTTTTGCTTGTGGAATGTAAATCACCTTTAAAAGTTTGATTCTTTTTCTTCTATGATCTAAGGCAAAAATATTTACATCCAAGAAGATAGGTTATGCATGCTATTTTAAAGAAATCCAGTGATCACATCAGTAACATGCTGAAGATGCACCACTTAGGACTACTTCCTTTTGATTTATTCTAGATCAAGTAATTTCTGAGATATGTTGTATCTCCTATTGACCCCTTGAAACACAGTGGTTTATTTTCTTTAGAACATGGGAAGTACACTGCATTGGCGAGAACTAGAACGCATTGCTGTAGTTTAAATATCTGAAATGTTTCCAAACACTAAAGTTTCTTCATGTAGATGAAGCTGCAGGATATTCCCAGAATTATTTTATTTATATCCATATATATATAAATAAAATTATATAATTAGTTATGAGCTTTCCAATCCTTTTTTATTATTTTTAAGGGCAATAACATTTATTTTCTAAATTTACCTTAGTAACATCAAAAAAAGGAAAATTGCTTAAATATTTGTCAGACATATGACATTAATTTATTCTAGTCTGTGCAGTTGGAACAGTTAAATACATTACATATATCACCATGACAAAGATCAGATATAGTAACCTGAAAATAACAGCAGCTTGTATTAATCAGTCTCAAGTGGAATGTTTCCACATGACTGAGTTACCTGTGAAGCTATTAAGGTCTGCTTTAAAAAAAAAAAAAAAAAGCCAAACAGTTCATAGAAACTGTTAATTCTGAGTTACATTTACAATAAAGTATAAAAAAATCTCCCTAACAATCAAAAAACACCAGAACAAGGGAGCTCATAAATGAAGATTTAAAAATCCTGACATTCAGAGAGAAATAAAAAGTAATAAATCAGAGCATTACATAATACCAAAGGATACAAACTTGCATCCTTTTGTGGATATTTTTCTTAAACAACAGACATCTACATTTGATCATTTTGCATAATGTAAAATGCTTTTTCTGAAATAGGCAAACATTTATTATGAAATTATTTGGTGAAATATAATAATATTTCTAAACTATGTCAAAATTCAAACAAGGGGTTCTAGGATGATTTATTACTAAACTGTGGTGTCAAAACAAGAATTTTAATATACCTTAGGAAAGTTGTTTCTTTTCATGGCATAGTAGATCGATGTTTGTTATAGGAGTTATTAGATTTTGTGGAGGGGACTGTAACTCATGAAAAACAAATTATACTGCCTAGAGAATAAAGCAAGCTGCCTATTTTCTCTAGAACAAAGCAGCATACTAAGGATCTTCTATGGCAATTGAAGAGATTCTTGAGGCATGACCATAAAAGTTAGTATACTTTCTTATACAAAACATTAATGTACTGAACTTTTTTTTTTCCCCAAATACTTTCAGAAATTTATATTCTCCATTCACACATTTTCCATGTTTCCTTTTGTGTAACTGATTCCTAGAACCAAGCCAGCCTAAGGACCCATTCTTGAACACTGAGAGAAGCTGTTTGATAGTCAGTTTCAAGTAGGCTGCCAGCTCTGAATTGATATAGTAAGTTTAAACCTCAAAACCACAGAAAAGTAACCTTTATTAAATATTTAAGATCTTCACACACCAAACAACTGCACGACTATATCATGTCCCCAAAGGATACAATATTCAATCAAGGCATTTTATGAAAATAGGACCAACAAAACCTTATTTTAAAAGCTATAAAAAAAAATGAAAATTAAAGAATTTTTCCTTGCTATCCAGAAGGTAAAAAAATGTACAATATTATGAAAGTAATATAAACAGGCCCATAAATATCTGAGATCATATTAGAATAGGTTTCATGTCCAAAGTTCTTTCACAGTTTCAATTATAACAGACTCATGCAATTGATCAGTTTTCAGGGACCTTTTAATAATCTATTTCTAGAATAACAAACTCTCTACTGTTTAAAATATCAAGTAGTCAGCCAATAAGTACTCAATTAACATATAGTACATCCTACCACCTTCAGATTTTCTCCAGGAAAGACATTTCTCTCAGCAGTTCAGATTCATACTTTGCTGATAGATTTGAAAGAAACTATGTTGAGTTCAAATTAAAATTCCTTAGAATCAGACCCAGGAAAAATCCCACAGATATTCCTTCCATTCGTGTCAGAGCATCCAAGCAAACCTTGCGTTTCTGAACTTGCCTGCATTTCTGACTTCCTACTGAAACTCACTAAGGAGTTGATATAATTCTTAAAGTGCCGAATGTATGAATTGCAGATATTTTTTTAATTCCAGCCAGTATATACACATGCATACACTCCACCTAACTTAGAAGCAAAACCCCAAATATTTTTCTATTGCCTGCTTAAAGACCTGACTATATATTCCCCTAAAACACTGCCTCTTAAGGCTGGAAGTGAATGATTCAGCAGTAAAGGCACATTCAGATGTGGTACCTACATGCACAAGTCAATCAGGTCTGTTGTATCTCATGTGAGGTGTTGCACTTTGTTCTGTGCTTGAGGACTTGACACTACATGCAGTGTAAATCTATTTCAAGCATGGTGTATGAGGTCTTCCAAGTGCCTTCTCTGGGAGGCAGCTGAAAAGTACTGTGGCTTATCATCCCACAGAAAATCCAGCAAAGGACATCCATCAGCACTAAGCTAGCTAACAAGCACCACTGCAGGAAAGTAAAGTTCCAAGAAAAATGCCCAGGAGACAATTTACAAAGTGATTCCCCCAGCAAGCAGCACTGTAGACACTAACCTGGATGATTCAGAGCTCGTGCAATGGATGTTTCAATAGTTCAGCTCATATACTTCGATTTTGTCTATACTATTGTATGACCTTGTGACTTCAATAATTATGGTACTAATTTATACTATAAGGACTACTTAGTAGCTGCATAAATATCGAGCATGGCATATTACATCTTCACTATGTCACACAGACTTTTATAGAAGTAGGTACAATATGCAGCTCTTCTGGCTCCTATATTTCAAAGTATGTTTGATGATGAGGACAATTCTGATGAAATACAGATTCCAACAGCAGCATGAATTAAAAAACTTTTATAACAAAGAAAAGAATAAACAGACTAGAAGAGACTGTGGAGTTTCAAGAGTAAAACAATTTGTCTCTTATGTTACATGAACTGTGACAGTTTACTGTGTTTTGAGAATAATTATTAATTTCAGAATTTGTAACCCAGAACAAACTTTAGCTTGTTCTGCTAAGTTTTTAGCAGCTGGATTTTACTGAATTGTTTAATAATGGAAAACTTTCAGAAAACTACATGCTCAAGGTCCAAACAATTCTCTCAAGCAGTTGCTCCATGCACAAAACCAAGTTTTCCATAAATCACTAGGATATTTGATAGGGAATGCTCCTTCCCTCATGGAGTGAGCATTTAATAAGTTTCCTTCATTATCTATCAATTTTTAATGATCTCTTTGGTAACAACTAACTTCATGATCTGAAGTGCACAATTAAACATCCATCTAGTTAACTATTGCTAGCTGAACAATACCATCAAAGCAGTTTCCATTCTTAGACTGATGCCTGAGACTGAAAAATAATACCTTTATCTTCAATTCTAATTTTGTTTTGCTGGGGTCAAATATTTTTTTCTTATTTCTTCAACAGGTAAAATTACTCATCATTCTTCCCCAGCTCCTACAGCTAGCAAGGTTTAACCTGATTCAGTACATATAAGAGCCTAAAGGTCAGAGGGGTATATCCTGTGCCTCATCATCCTTATCTACTCCTCCCCCCGCCATTTCTTTGCATACTATACTCAGCACTAACACCCCTCAAATGAAATTCTTCAGGCCCCTTTTTCTTCACCTAGTGCTCAAGCATCCACTACCTTTCCCAGTTTCACATCCCACCTCATCCCAAAGACCCAGCATACAAAATTTTCCAAAGTTTATTACTGCCCTTGCAAGCACTTGGAGCCCATCACACCACCCCAGCCACATGATTCATCACTGTGAGACTTGCTCCTGACTGCTAGAAGAACAGGGTCTGCCCGGAGAATATGAGAGGCTTGGCAGGCATGCTCCTCAGAAGACCCTGCCAAGCTGGAACAGTGCATAGTTTCATACAATCCCACGCTGTGCAAAATCACAGTGACAGTGGCGAAGGAATTTCATGACACACGAGGTTCATAAGTACATCCAAACAGTTACAAGGAAGTAATCGGTGGTTTAAAGAGCAGTAAATATTCTTACTAGACCTGTGCTGCCTCCCACAAAATCTATGTCAAAGCTTCCCAAACAGAGTGATCTATTAAAACCATTGGAAAACACCATCTTGTCTGAGCAACCCCTGCTTCTCTGTGAGCAGCTAGGTTGCCTGTGGGTTTGTGGTTTGCTTTTCCTTTTTTTCCCTTTTTCATTCATATCTATTTGAAGAAATAAGAAAGGGAGACTTTAGAATTAATTTGTTTTAGAAAAAGCTTCCACAGAATCATCACAGGAAGAATTATGCCATTTTTGTAAGATTTATATTTTCAACAACAGAAACTAGACTACATCTGTGTATATAAGGTGTCACACTGACATCTTGTAATGTCATAACATACTTTCTTCTACTGACCCATTCCTTTCTTTATTATAACACTGTAACTCTTAACACACCATAAGCCTGCTCTTCTCTGAGGAACAAATGAACAGAAAACTACACAACCTCAGAAAAAAGCCACACACAAAACCCACACACATAAACCCAGCACAAAAACCTGAAAGGTAACTAACTTATTTCACCCACTTATTTTAGCATAAAAGTCTGAGGCAATAAAACCCATTACATGTTAGACTAAAAGTCCAGTTAGTTCCATATTTTTTCTCTGACAGCCTCCAAACAGTGAATACTCAGGGTGAAGGAATAATGAGATTACTCTAAGTACCATAATTTACCTGTTGCTGAAACAAGATTTGTATGTGTCTAGCATGTTCATTGAATGCATTTTTGTAGCAATCATCCAGCTGCCTCTTGAAGCTCATGCTAACTTACTCTCCATCCACCATAAACTCTGATAAGGAATTTTACAATTGAGATCTGTTGCATTGGAAATGTCTTAATTATTTCTTTTGAATCTGTCTCATAGTACATTGATTAGATTCCTCAAGATTTTTTCTGTACAGAAGAGATGACAACTAGTTTTTGCCTATCGTCCTGTCATTCAACTTGAGCCGGTAACAGAGCACCACACACCTACTTGCTCACCCCTTCCAGTGCCAAGGGTGGATGGGTAGGAGAATGGAAAACACCTCATGGGTTTAGATAAAGACAGTTTAAAAGGATAACAAAAAGAGAACAATAATAATAATAGCAGTAACAATAACAACAACTACTAATCTTTATTGTGGTAGTAAGACAGGTCATGCACAACCACAATTGTTTACTACATACAAAAGGAAATTAAAGCTATGCAATGTCCACTCATTTTTCAAGCAGTGATCCCACCTCCTGGCTCACTTCCCCAGTTATATCTGGAGCTTCATGTTCTATGGTGGGGAATTTCCCTTTGCCCAGTCTGGGCTAGCTGTCCTGGCTGTGCTCCACCAGCTGCTTCTGCACCTGACAGGGCTGGAGATGCTAAAAAGTCCTTGACTTAGTGTGTGCACTACAGATACCTAGCAACAACTGAACCATCAGTGTCTTACCAACATTATTCTCACCTTAAATCCAAACCACAACACTATACTGGCTACTAGACCTAGATAGAGCTCTCAGTTGAAACCAGGACCTTTATCCTTCCTCTTCAGCCTAAATTTGTGGTTTTCACTTTTAGTTTATTTTCCTCTCATGTAATTTTGAAAGCTGTTCTTTGCACAGAAGTTTTTCCAAGGCCTTTTGTTCATTCTTCTTGTGCTTCTCTGAACCTTTTTCCATTCCTCTACATCCTGAGATGAGAGATGGAGACTGTATAGAAACGAAAGTGAAAAATTCTTCTTTTACTTTTCTTCCTCTAAGAACTTCTGCATTCAGTTTTGTCCCTAGATAATTACTGACCTTTATGTTTATTTGTAAATGAATCTATATCACCATCCTGGGTTTTCTCTTGAGTGGTAATGGTCTGCTGCGTACCCACAGATTGACACATTCTCAAAGATGGTTTTTGCTGTTGTTTGCTTTTAAATCAGCACTGTTTTTCCTACACACAGAGTGACATCCTTTCCAAAGCTTTTTCAACTCTTCCTGATCTTCCTTCATCTTTACTACTAATGGAATTTTCTGCCTTTTCTTAGAACGAGCTGAAAGAATATCAGCCAAGTACCATTTGGCATATAAAAGTAGCAAAGTTAAATTTATTTATTCTGCTTCTACCAAGATACTACAAACACATAAATCCAAGGTTTTAACTTTTACTATTCTCCATAAACTAAGTGTCTCCTGATTTTCAATACAGTTAGAAAAAGCACTAACAGATTTTTTTTTATGACCTGCCTGGGTTTGTGAAAGTGGTATAGTAACAAACTGAATACACATCACCCACTTGTGAAAGCAAGTTAAGAGCTCATGACGGCAGCCAGAAGCAGCAATAAAAGCATGAAATCCCATGGCTAAGGAGAACTATTTCTATTTCGATGCACAAAAAGAAGTTATTCATTTGACAATTGACTATGCTCCCATGGGCTGCAAAATACTGCGAGTGCCTCCATGACTGTGGGAGAGATGTAAATGCACATTGGCAAATCTGCTGAACAAGGAACACATTTCAAGTGAGACTACAGAGCATTCAATGTGCTGAAGAGAAAGAACTTCATGTGTGAACAAGTCTGAGCAGTGAAAAACCCCATTCCCATCAACAGAACCGATCCAACTAGACCAGTAGTGTAGTTGAAATTCTGGTTTTTTTGACATCTTGTTGCAAAGAGACATCTATCTTTGGAAATTGTTTCTGTAGATATTTTATGCAAAACACATCTCAGCCATGTCTGTGTTGAGCCAGTAACTAGGTGACCACAAGCCTTTCAAACTTCCAGCATAAACACATTTTCATGTGAATACAAGCTATAATTGTCAGTAGTGAACGACCATGTAAGAAAAAAAGTGAAATATCTCAGGATTCTTTTCTATTCCTGCCTAGCAGTTAGAAAAATAAAAACTATGGTTAAAATTATTACAGTGTCAAGAAGTACATGAAAATCATCTGTCCTTGTTTCAGCTAGGATGGAGTTAATGATCTTTCTAGCAGCCAGTGTAATGCAGTGTTCTGGATTTATGATGAAAGCAGCACTGATAACACACAGATGATTTTATAGTTGTTGCCAAGGATCCAAGGGCTTTTCAGTTGTTCATATTGCCCAGCTAACAAAAAGGCAGGGGGTGCCTAGGAAGCTGGGAGAGGACACAGGCAGGACAGGTGACCCAAACTAATGAAAGGGGGTATTCCACACCATGACATCATGCTCATCATAAAGGAGAAGGTGGTGGGGAAGGAGCTGGTGGAAGGAGCACATAGCTCCACGACACATGGCTTTGGGTACAGTCCAGCTTTGTGACACTCTGAGCTGTACAGCCTGAGTTGTGCAGTTCGGTGAGAAACTGCATTGTGTATCACCAGTCTCATATTTTGCTGTAAAGTCCTGTTGTTATCTTCCTTTCTCTGCTGTCCCAGTAAGCTATCCTTATCCCAACCCATAAGGTCTGATTGGGGGGTTTTTTTGTTTTCTTTTCCCTCCCTTCCAGCTTTCCCCCCAGTTCCCCCCCCACACACACACCCTCTTAGAGAGCAAGCAGCTGTGTGGTGCTCAGATCTTGGCTGGGGCAAACCCACAACACCAGCACTCTACTTGTGAAAAAAACCTGAACACTGATAGGAAGTCTGAACTGGTTATGGCTGTGATAAAGTTAATTTTCTTCATAGCCATTCCTATTGTCCTATCTTTTGGATTTATGACCAAAATAGTGTTGACAACACAGGGATGTTTTAGAAAATGTCCTTTTTATGGCAACATTTGCAATTAAAAAAAACCAAAACAAGCCAAGTGCTACTAAGTGGTTTTAGCTATCTCATTTTATATATAGAATCATAGGATGGGTTGGGTTGGAAGGCACCTTAAAGACCATCAAGTTCCAATCCCCTGCCATGGGCAGAAACACCTTCCACTAGACCAGGATGCCCAAAGCCCCATCCAGCCTGTCTTTGAACACTGCCAGAGAGGGGGCAGCCACAGCTTCTCTGGCAACCTGCCCCAGGGCCTCACCACCTTCAGAGTAAAGAATTTCTTCCATATATCTAACTCTAAATCTACCCTCTTTCAGTTCAAACCCATACCCCTTGTTCTATCATTACCCTCCCTGATAAATATCCCCCTCCATCTTTCTGTTGGCCCCTTTAGGTACCACTGCACTAAGGCCCCACAGAGACCTCTCTTCTCCAGGCTAAACAAGCCCAACTCTCTCAGCCTGTCTTCATAGAAGAGGCGTCCCAGTCCTCTGATCACCTTCATGGCCCTCCTCTGCGCTTGCTCCAACAGCTCAATGTCCTCCTTTTACTGGCAACCCCATTGCTGGATGCAGTACTCACCGAAGCAGAGGGGCAGAATCACCTCCCTCAACCTGCTGGTCATGCTCTTTTTGATGTGGCCCAGGATACAGTCGGCTTTCTGGGCTGCAAGCACACATCACCAGGTCATGTTGAGCTTTACATCAATCAATCAACACTCCCAAGTCCTTCTCCCCAGGGCTGCTGTATTGGTTTTGGCTGGTTAGGGTTAATTTTCTTCATAATAGCTAGTACAGGGCTATGCTTTGGATTGGTGCTGAAAACATTGCTGATAGAGATGTTTGTTATTGGTGAGCAGTGCTTAAGCAGAATCAAAATATATACATTAGCTAGGAGTTCCATTTTTAAGAATCCATGTAAAATAAATACTTAAATACGCAAAACAAAATCAAGAATTAAATAAAATTAAAATAAGTAAAAGCTGGTAATATACTAGCTAAAATTAAAAAGGTTATACCCAGTTCCAGCAACATAAAAATATTTCCAAAATGCTTTTATCTTTTGATTTAATGCTTTTTCATCAAAACCTTCTTATTCCTACAGTTTTGTTTTGATTTAGCAGGAAAAGAAAATCCCACAAACCCACTCCAAGTGTTTTTAGAGTATTTAAGTTATCAAACATCATACTAAGTCATTCTGGGAAAGCACTGGATTCCTTCTACACACACCATATCTCCTCATGGACTCACAGAAACAGCATGCGTTCAGAAATATTTCTGTCTGCAAGACAATTTTTAATACTTATTGAACTACACCAGTCCTCTTTTCTGTAACTATTCTTTTCCTAACATCTATTTTTAAATACACATTTAGTTTCAATAAATCAGGACAAATTCACCATGAGGGACTTTCAGAGCCTAGTCATTTTCAAAGAGTACAATTTCAAATGTTTTATTCTTTACTCTAGCATTTGAAATAATTGCATTCTCATAATACTGAAGATCTATATATCTAAAAACTAATATCCTGGATATTATTTAATCTATAACCAATAGATGAAAATACTGATTTTTAGAAATATTTTACATAGAGTGCAAGTTATTGCAATATTAAAGCATCACAAATGTCACAAACTGTGAAAAAGGCTGAACACAATTTCAAAGATCACCTAGTGACTGAATTACTTCTACATTTTTGACAACCACTATGCTGTAAACATTAGCAAGTATATTAACAGGAAGCATCAACCACTGAAAAGCTTCAGATCTGAACAAGACACCTGACTACTGGCCAGGGATGGTCTGCACCACCAGCAAGAGCAAATTCTTAGTTTAGGAAGCCACAGCAAACTCCAACTGCCATTATGTATTCCCTCTAAGAATCATTGCTGAAAAGATATTCAAGGCAAAAATGAGATGGAAGAAGAGAGGGTGGTGAGCTGACCAAGATTAAATTTAGGTTCCCATGTCTCAGTTAATTCCTCTTGTTTTTAATCATCTCTTCTGCCTTGAGAAAAGTACATACTGTTCGTTCCCATTGAGGTCAATAGTAGTTTTACACACAGCACTTGGTCCCTGGAGAGCATTACTTAATTAAAGGTACAAAATAAAAGTGCTGTGATAGTGTTCATTAATCTAAGGGATAAGAGTAGGTCAGCGTTTAAACTAAAGCAGCAATAACAATGGATTTTATATTCATGTCAGTCCCACATATTTAAACCTCGGGGAAGAACTGTCATGGTCTACTTGTCCAACTGCAAAAGCTGACCTCCTCAAGCTATGTTTTGAATAACTGTCACAGAATAGCAAAAACTTCTTCAGAGCCTCAAGGTCCTAGACTGTTTAGTCTATCATGATGGTAAAAACTCTGAGGAGGTATTTTATGTGAAATACATTTTTAAGTTATGCCTACATGATTTTGCATAAATATAATTCTATTTTTATCTTTGTGTCAGCAAAACCCATTGCTGAATCACATATTTCAAACAAAACTTCAACTATCTGAAGGGGAAAAAAATCACAAAGGTACAACCTACAAAAAAGCAATTAAGTTTTGCGTTTTACATTAAAAATTAATGACATTTATAATTTAAGATACTAAATATAATTCAATTTAAATATATTTTACCAATTTTAAAGCAGTCATGACAAGCCATCTGTAAAACATTTATCACCAGTTAGGAAAAAAGTTGAAAAGAAGATTCCATTAGTTAAAAAGATTTGGGTCAAATACTCATTTTAAGGCCATTTTTTGGTCCACAGGGTAAATTAAGACATATGCATATTTCACAATAAGGAGTGAAATTCACTGCTCTACACAGAAAAGCCCAAGAAACTGGATTCTTTCTAGGAAGGCAGCAATTTCTCAGACAACGCGACCCAGAAGCAAGATCTGAAGCTATATTGCTTCACTTCCCAATGTTCTTTTTTCCAACCAGCATCAGAACTGCCTGCTAATGCATGAAGCCAGTGGCTCCTCCTTCTGGCTTGGCCATGTTTCTGTTCTTAGACAACAGTCAGGCATAGACATAAGGACAACAGAAAAGGGTTAAATAGTTCCCATTCATTTCATTCAGAGCAGAACCCAAGTTCGGTGATTATAGAAAGCTAAGAATTGAGCTAAACATGTGACAAGTGCTAAATACAGAGCACATACCACTTGCTACACTATGAATCTGCTTCTCAAACAGCATTTGAGGCCTTTTACCCCTATGTCCTAATGATGTTCAGGTGATTATTCCCTTAAACATCTCCACATAATTTTTTAAGGGACCAGTTGTCTTTTGTATAACCTAACTGTTCTGAAAAAAACATACCAAAGCTTGATCTCTTACTCTTCTCTCCATTTCTCATCTGTAAGAGAATACACATTTATATCAAAGTCTTTTACACTCATTACAATACCTTTCTGGTCATGGCAATAACACACCACAAATTTTTAAAACTTCGTAAATTCAAATGAGTTATGCAGTAAAGAGGGAGTACAGTGCCCACTTTTACCACTATGGCCACATCCAAAAGAAACCTCAACAAGATTCATCTTTTCACATAAGACATTGATATAGAAATATCTTCCATGTTTTCCTCTTGAAAAGATCGATTGCTATCATCTGGAACATTTTTGTTAGTGTTTAAAACAGCGTTCTGCAAAGCAAGTTTATCTTTGTCCAAAATATTCCATCTAGCACTGTACAACTCATACTTACCCTTACAAGTGTCATCTTTGGATTATAACATGGATATTTTAAAAGAAAGCTATTTGTCTTTGTAATAAGAAGCAACATTTAGCAAGGATATCCATATATAATTTCGGAAAAGGTTTCTGAAATTAAGGTCTCATATTTCAAACACACCAACAGTTAAGAAAACTACTGTACACTAAAAAAGTTCATTTAAAGGACAGATTAAGCTATTGGCAGGTTATTTATTTTTCTCTGTTCTGGATGATAAGTAGTAGTCATCAGTTTGTCTCCTGGATTAAAAAGGCTTTTTTCCTTTTCTCTGAGTATTTTCTACTCACCTGGTGGTATTATTCCAGTCCCTGACTGCAGGCCTGTCAAAGTAGTAATGTATGGATTAGACCAGTTGATATTATTTCATCTGATAGTGGCCCCACTGCATCCACTGTTTTTGTTTCTTTGTTCTTTGGTGATTCTGTTTCCAACAGCATCTGCCAACATATTGCCTGTAAATATCTTCAGGCTGGAACCATCCAGCAAACATGCTGTCATATCTAAGCCTAGGGATGCATGTGACCAGTTTGCTTTTATTAAAAAGCAAAACCACACGCATAAAAAACCAACCCAAAACTACTTAAATTACAATATTTAGTACAAATAAGATACACTCAGAGAGACATCTATACATACGCATGGAAGTTGACAAGGAACGACCAACACCATACA
>VZTU01029542.1:70098-100281 GCA_013400835.1 Zapornia atra | reverse complement strand
TTCTGTGATTCTGTGATCTGGGAGTAGAACTTTAGCGAATTATTATTTTGAGTCTTATTGCCACAGAATAAGATCACTAGTATCTTTTGTGTGTGATTCAAGAAGTCTAAGACAGGGCTCTTCAATCATCAGTTCCCCGTAAACTGTAACAACCCCTAAAGTTCATCTCTCCATGGAGCTTTTTCTTACAGAATATGTATTTAAAGAAAGCATGCTTCATTGCTGCTCTACATACCATGTAGCATATGGGTAAATTACCTTCAGGATATCCATTTATTTATGCAGATAGACCTTATTTATGTTTTTACTGTTCCTTTTCCTCACCCATTGTGCCATTAATTATGACCATAAAGTAGTCAGTTAGTGGAGATTAAAAGATCTGGTTACAGTCCAGACCCCTGGCTGTATGATTTCACTTAGCTTTAGGTTTTCAGGTTTATCTATCTGCAATCTTGTTTAAAGCTAAAACCATTGGTGGATTTGAAGTAATAACATCCTTGTAACTAAATCCAAAAGCATTTCAAAGAAGAGGTAAAAATAGAGGTCCTGAATCTGGAAGCTTGAAGGCAGAGTAAATGCTCTACAGATATTGTCTCCAAGATTAAAAACAAACAAACAAACAAGCAAACACACACACAAAACCCCAGGAAAATGTTAATTGAAAAAAACAAGAAATAACATCTGTTTGGGAAAAATCTAAATCAACAGCAGCTAATCTCTCCAAGTATATAATTGACAGCTAGTTTCTTACAGTATTGTGGCTTACCAGGACTAATCACATAATACTGAACAATTTAGATGTCTATTCAGACTCCAGTCTGTTTGACACAGAGACTGTTCTGTGCTTGTACAGAACTTGGTCTACTCTATTGCTGTCTTTTACTCTATTATTCTTTATTACAGAGTAATAAACCCTCTCTCCTCCCACGTTACGGAACACGTTTAGCTCTGTAAGCTTGTTGGCTCTTGTAGCGGAAATCAGGAATAAAGAAAAAGCCCTAAAGCATCTTTCTTCCACATGTCCACTGCTGGTTACAATAAAAATCTAATAATTAATTAGGAACTTTGCCTAAATATATAAATGTCATAAAAACATATACAAATAATAAAATATATATAAATAAAGTAAAAATGTAAATTTGCCTTAATATACATAAACCTGACTTAGAAAGTCAAGCATATGATAGTACAGTACAACTCACTATCACTTTTATTGTAGTTCTTGTATGAGTATTGTGTGGCAGTGAATGACTGGCTAAGGGAGATTGAATGTCTGAGATGCTGTTCATGACTGTTAATGATAGTGTAGTTTTATTTCTCAAGCCATTATCTGGCCAGGGCTATTAGTTTTAGAAATTAAAAACCAATCAACTAAAGTGCTTGCAGTAATGCAAGATTTTTGTTTGGACTAAAATCCTGCTCATGTTTAGTTTTAGTAATTTAAAAACGCAATCCATTTTACATTTAACAGGCTTATTACAGGGCACCTTAATAGTTTGATATTTTAGCTGCATTAATGGTCAAGGAGACATGAAATGCAACTAGTCTTTTTATGTGTATGTCATCAACAATTACAAACAAGGCAAATATGGCAATTTTTAGAGTGAAGTATTAAATTGTGACTGAATAATGTATATTTGGACCATACTCCTGTGATCTAGCTTTGATGCAGGAAGGGCAGTCAGCAAACTACTTCTCTTCCATATAGGTACCAGGTTTAGACACCACTCAGGCCTTGTTCATAGTCCCCAATGGCCAAAACGATGACTACATGACTCAGGCATGTGGTACTGAATTAAGGATACTGTTGCATTTTTGGTTCAACCTTTCATTGCCAGCAAAGAATCTCATGTATATGAGCTCTTGTTCTTTCAATTGCACAGTGAGAAAAATAGGAGAAAAGGACATAATGAAAGGATGTTACAGATCACAGCATAAGTATTGTTTCATTTTCTAGGGCTGAAAACTTATATGAAATTATGAAGCGGTTTCCAGAGTATACAAAAATGCCCACTGGAATTTTGACATCTTAAAATCTGTCAGTTCATTGTGAGGATATTGTGAGCAACAGCATAGCCTTGGTGAATAATTCAAGTCAGTATTTTGTCTTAAACTTTCTATTGTTGACAGCAATCTTTTATTAACTTTCAGACAAGAAATCACTTGAAAATAGCAACATTAGTAACACCTTTTTGCAGTAAAGAGATGAGATACAATTTACAGTGTAATTTTCCTTCATGGCCATTCATGAATTATGGCCAGAAATTAGTTGTTTTCAGAAGACAGATTTAATATAGTTCTGACATTAAAAAAATGCATGAAAAGAGAGTGACAGTATTCTACACAAGCTAGTCTTTGAGGCTTTGGTGTGAGACAATGTCTACCTGTTTTGTGAAGAATGAGCTTTACAGCAAATTTTGGCATGTTGAATTTGATCATTCCTGAACTTTTTATTGACATTGCTGATCATTGTTCAGCCTCAGATCATTCTTCTTATATTCAGGAAGAGCTAAACTTGGTATAACTAGCATCCAGTGTGCATGACTACATCTGTGTCTGACCTGACTAGATGATGTGAACTAGGGGCAAAGCACAAAGCATGATTTAACCCCAGCCAGCAGCTAAGCGCCATGTGGCTGCTTGGTTATTCCCCTGCCCCCTCCAGTGGGATGGGAATGAAAATTGGAAGAAAATGTAAAACTTAGGAGTTGGGATAAGGACGGTTCACTAGGACAGGAAAGGAAGAGGAACATAACAACAACAGCACTTAGAATACATAAAAGGTGGTAATGCAAATTCCTCACCCAACAACCCAATGACCTGAAATCCAACACATGCCCAAGACATCGCTCTTCCACAGCCAGCCTCCTTTATATGCTGACCACAACATCATATGGTATGGAATATTCCTTTGTCTAGTTCGGTTCACTTTTCCTGGCTGCATCATGTCCCAGTTTCTTGTGAAAATTGAAGTAAAAAACCAGGACAGTCTGTCCGGACATTCCCTTTTAGTTAGTCATCTTATCCTAGAAAATGTGGGCCCCTTCCAGAATGAACAGGAGACCTGGTTACCCAGAGTATGGAGAACGCTGAGGTACTCAATTTTTTGCCACAGTCTTCACCAGCAAAGGTTCCAGGTACACTGCCCAGGTCACAGAAGGCAAAAGCAGGGACTGGGAAAGTTTAGATTTGCCCCCTGTAGGAGGAGATCAGTTTTGAGAATATCTAAGTAATCTGAAGGCACAAATCCATGGGACCTGACAAGATGCATCCACAGGTCCTAAGGGAACTGGCAGATGAAGTAGCTAAGCCTCCCTCCATTATATTTGAGAAGCGGTGGCAGTCTGATCAAGTTCCCTTTGACTGGTAAAAGGGAAGACTCAGGGAGCTATGGACTGGTCAGTCTCATCTCTGTGCCTGACTCGGCAAGATGATGGAGCAGATCCTCTTGGAAACTATGCTCAGGCACATGAAAAATTTTGGAGGTCTTTGGTGACAGCACACGTGGCTGCACGAAGCAGAAATCATGCCTAACTAATTTGTTGGCCTTCTACAATGGGGTTATAGCACTGGTGGATAAGGGAAGAGTGACAGACATTATCTACCTGGACTTGTGCAAAACATATCCAAAAAAGGATACGTTTTGCACAATATCCTTGTTTCTACATAGGAGAGACATCAATGTGATTGATGGACCACTTGGCGGATAAGGAATTGGCTGGACAGTCGTAGGCATGGAGATGTCGCAGTAAGCCCAGAGGAGTGACCTGAATATGATCAGCAGATGGAGCACCTCTGCTATGAAAACTGGCTGAGAGAGGGTTGGGCTTGTTCAGCCTGGAGAAGAGAAGCCTCTGGGGAGACCTTATTGCAGCATTCCAGTACCTAAAGGGGGCCTACAGGAAAGATGTAGAGGGACTGTTTATCTGTTTGCAGAGACAGGATAAGGGGCAACGGGTTTAAGCAAAAAAGAAGTGGATTTAGGTTAGACACCAGGAAGAAATTCTTCATTATGAGGGTGCCCAGAGAAGTTGTGTCTGCCTAGAGAAGATGTGTTTGCCCTCTCCTCAGCAGTGTTCAATGCCAAGTTGGATGGGGCTTTGGGCAACCTGGTCTGGTGGAGGGTGTCCCTGCACATGGCATAGAGTATTGGAACTAGGTGATCTTTGAGGTCCTTTCCAACCCAAACCCTTCTGTGATTCTATGTATCCCTCTGAACTAGCTCAGTCTGAAGAGCAAACACGAACCTTAATCTTTTGATACCAGGCTCTAAATGTCAAAATATTATCCTATCTTTCAATGCTGGTTTTCTTTTTCCATTTTTATAAGGGCTTTTTCTTAACCTTGTGAGATATTTGGTGAAAGGATTGCACTCTGCTATGGAAGTAGATGGAGCTTAACACATTGGGGTCCTCCTCACCTTGGCCTCTTAGATCTTTGTTTAGTAAAATAACACAGAAAAAGATTCACAGAGCCATGGTGAATAGTTGATTTTAATGAGGCATCAGATCACTGCATGGAACAAAGCACAGGATAATTTTTAAATGCTGTGTCCCTATTCACATCAATAAAAATGACAGGCAAATACATTTTTTAATGTAAATACTTCTACACTAATTAGGTGCATGTCAAAAGCTAAAAAACATGAAAGAAATGACAGTGAAACACATTCTTTAAGAGTGGGACTAAAGTAATATCTTCTGTAGCATACATTTTGAGATAACTAAATTGTTGGGGACAGGGTATGACTTTTAGTGTTAGATGTGGATGACAGACTTTTGTCTTACATTTGCTTCTTATAAGGGAGAACTGGAGATAAGAGAGGTCTAGGGAGTAAGATGGGTGATCTTAGACTTCCTGTAGAACAAAGAACAAGTAAGCAGGAAGAATAACTGAAAAAGAAAGAGCGAGTAAGTAATAAAAGTGTCTTTTCTTAATCAATACAGTAAGTACAGAAATACTGAAGAACTGCCCTGCTAGCATAAAGGAGACCTACTTTATTCCTTTCTCTAACCCAATCCACTCTATGATTCTATGATTTATATTACATTGGCAGTGAAGAATCACCTCTGTCTTTATCTCCAGGAAGGATAACAGAAGAAGAGGCATATGAATGCGTTGTGTTGTTGACTCCAAATCAAAAGCCTGTCAAGGTCACAACATATCTACATGCAACCTGTTATGACACCCAGATCAGGGGGGAAGCAGACAGCCAAATACTACCTTAAACCAAGGGACAGACTAAAGTCATTAAGTGCTGCTGATGTGAACATAAAGAAGATTCTTGAAGATTTGAGTGATCCAGGCAGAGAGACTGGAAAGGTGGACAGGTAAGAGACTCAGATAGGTAGACAGGTAAAAAAATCTAATGATATACAGGGGTGACACCAAAAAAGAACATCCAAAAAAAGCTCTATCTAAAAGCGTCATCTTTGTGTCCAGTTCTGGGCTACCTGGGATAAAAAAGACAGAGATCTCCTGGAGAGAGTCCAGAAAAGAGCTACAAAGATGATTAAGGGCCTGGAGCATCTCCCGTATAAGGAAAGGCTGAGTGAGCTGGGACTGTTCAGCCTGGAGAAAAGAAGACTAAGGGGGGACCTTATTAATGTCTATAAATATCTTAAGTATAGAATGCAGGGGGAAATGGCCGGCCCCTTTTCAGTGGTCTGTGGGGACAGGACTAGGGGCAATAGCTGCAAGTTAGAGCATAGAAAGTTCTACACCAACATGCGGAAGAACTTTTACACAGTGAGGGTGACAGAGCCCTGGGACAGGCTGCCCAGGGAGGTGGTGGAGTCTCCTTCTCTGGAGATATCCAAGACCCGTCTGGATGCCGACCTGTGAAATATGAGATAGGGAGCCTGCTTTGGCAGGGGGGTTGGACCCGATGATCCTTTGAGGTCCCTTCCAACCCCTGTGATTCTATGATCTTGTCACCAACTTAGAAAGAATCTAAAAGATATACTGATGACTTGAGAGCTGGTGTTGCTTGTCCTCTGTGAAATTCTCACAAACCCCTTGGATATATGGATCTTGGTGGTAGTGAGCATGCTGGTATAAGAGCATGAGTGAGTAAAATTCCCACTGCCATTTCCTACTGCTTATACACCTTAGAATGATCTCCTGTCATAAGTCTCATCCCTTCCTTTCTTTCAGAGGGTTCAAAAGTTTCTTCCAGATGGATGGAAGATTTTTTTGTGTCCAAACACTGATTTCATAAAAGGCATAGAAACAGAGAATAAGGATGGTCAGCAGGGGCCTCTGCAGGTCACCTCATGTTCTACACATAACTTAGATTAAAGCAGGCTACTGGGGAATTTCTCAAGTTGTCTTTCTGAAACCAGCAAGGAAGGCAATTCCACAGCCTCTGCAGTCAGTCTGTTCCAGTGAATGATTATGTTTATCATATTACTCACCACCTCATTCCAGAATTAGTTTTTTTCTTTCCTCACCTTTTTGCAAGTTAAATATTATTCTTTAATAAATGGTCTTTTAGAAAATCCTAAAAAATGGAGGATATGTCAAGAGGCCAGTGCATTTTCTCAAACCCTTTGCAGAAGTTTGTAGTTAATCTTTCTGTACTTACTGACACAGAACCTATCTGGATAGATTGCTTAACTCTCTCTGATATTCTTTAGTTTTTTCACTTTTGGCTAAAGTAATCACCTTTGTGTCTTCTGCAGGTTTTGCTACTTGACTACTCCCAGTGACTGTGATTTTATTAATATGATATGAATTTCCAGATACTCCATTCCAGCCCTTTGTCAGGGGGAGATCCAAACTTAAAATATGAATCCTTACCAGCTTTTAGCTTTCTTTGCTTCACACTATGGTTGCTTAGTTTCTTTAGAAGCTTCTTGCATAGTAAACAATAATGAAAAAACCTGTTGAAATCTAAAATAAAATTTTCAGCAAATTCTCTTTTTCTCTGATAGTGAACACTGGGAAAGTTGGCCTGAGAGACATGAACGAGACATGTTTTTATGAGGACTCTTCAATAGAGAATCACCATTTTACATGCATATATTTCTAAAAACACTTGTGTGACATCCAGGAACAAAAAAGCAGGAAGGCTAGAGAAAAGGAGTTGAAACTGAGGAGGTAAAAAAAAAAGATTCATGAGGCATTGATCCAGCAATTATATTACAGAGACCACTAGATGTCCGCTGGGGCATCCGTGGATTAAAGCACCAGTTTTTTTCCCTTGTTCTAAAGATGGCACCTGACACTGAATGAGCTGTCCTTCTGAGATGTACAGATAGCACAGCATATCCCATCTCTCTTGTATCAGGAGCTGCCTCAGGGGAAGCTCAGCTGCAGAAGTGTGGGTGCAGTCTGCCAGGGCAGAAGTCCTTTCTAACTCCACAGCAATCAGGAGCAAAAAAAATATGAATTTGCAGCTCCACCTCTCCTCAGAGGTCTTCCTCTTCTGAAGTAAGGGACAAAGGTTGAAAAAAATAACAGCTGGCAAGAAGTTTAGAAAAGAGAAGTGGAAACAAAATGAGTAAGAGAAAAATGGTTAGAAAAAGCAAGAGATGGCTAAGTAGAAAATATATCTGGAAAGGAGAAGAGGGAGGACTTAGACAAATGGGGAAGAAAACAGTAAATATAATCACTGAATGTCACATGAAGGAATACACAAAGTAGAGACCACTGAATCATCAATCCATCACAAGGGACTTTGACACCCCAACCCACTTACTAGACAAATTTGGATGAATATTCCTGTTGACTGTTAAAATTTTGCAATTTGAAGAAAAAGGACTTATATAAATGTATTAATTATATAAATTATTTTTAGACAATTATCTGATCATTGTAATCCTGACTGAGGTCAGTGGAAAATTGCCATTATTTCTTTGTAGTTTGGAAAGTCTTTAAAGTATTAGTGTTAAATTTAAAAATGAAAGAAAAATTATCTATAGTGCAAGTGATGACTTCAGATGAGTGGCGGACTACCCTGGAAGACTGAAGATGCATTTTTGAAAGCCTTGATGTAAAAGCTATGTTTCATGTTGCTTCTGATAATAGTGACATTGAGCTGAGATTAAATGAGAAGATGGATTTGATTCCAGTGGAAATAAGTGTCAGAATAAAGCAAAATGAAATGGCTGACAGAAACAGAATGGCAATGAAAAAGTCTCTAAGGTGTCAGCTCAGTAGTGCAGGTAATGTACAGCCAGTGCTATGGTACGTGTACTGTAAAACAAACATCATGTTGTTTTGTGTTATATCTTCACATCCAAAACAGGACTCATAAGAGAAAGTTCCATGGGATAGGAACTTTATGGCTAAGATGCCTTTTCTCATGTGAAAAGAAGTGGACCACCATTATGTATTTCACAAGCGTTATTATCCCATTGAATAAAGAGGATACTCTCCCTTTAGTTTTGTGTAACTAATAAGCTAGTGTTTTGGAAAAATTATGTGGAATATTTTTTCCCCAAAAATACTAGGGTTGTTTTTAAAAAAACTACTAAATATTATGAATAGTAAAACCATACAGATTTACAAATTCTAAGTAGTTATAATTTTAAAACACCACAATTCTTTAAAGATTTTTTTCACATTTGTGATGAGTAAGATCTTCGTTAATTCCCTTCATATTTGTATCATCTGGGCTGTGTTATTTATTTAATTGATTTCTGTTCAAACAGGTATTATATATTTATTATAATTTTAGTGAGAACAGCATGTTTCTAAAGACATGTTTAATTCTTTCAGTTTGTATGACAGAATTTGCCCACTTGTGCTACAGTGTTGTACAGGCGTTTTTCTCATTTCTTGCTGAAAATTAGAATCTATTAATGTTGTGTATAGGTTGGATAATGGCATAGTCACACGCTTGAACATTACAGATTGAAATTGCAGGTATGCACTCAGATATATACCTTGTATTAAGGAAAGGAAACTGATTTTTACTTTCAGAGGCACCTCGAATTTAACAAATACTCTAGCTGAGCTGACTAGCTCTTAACTCCCATTGAGTGAATTATCTCTTTGTAGAATTCTGAAACCTTTTCCACAGACTTCAAGGGCTAGTACAAGCTGTGTATGAAAAAAAAGCAACTGGAGATCCATTAAAATGGAATATTGTCAAGAACAAATTCTCAAGAAATCAGTTTTATATACAAAGCCCTGAAATCTGTTTTCCTTCTCTGGAACTGATGTAGCTACCTTCCGGAGGCTCAGCATGTGTGTAGCTTCTTTTGGTCCATAAATAATTGAAGCTATTTGAAGAGTCCCAGCTCTGCTAATTTCCGGCTATTCTTTTTCTTCCCACACCTCTGTGAGAAACATACACCTAAAGGATTTCTTCAGATACAGTTCATGTCTGAAAGCCAGAGGTCAAGTAACAAAACCCCCTATATCAGGCCTTGTGACTCAGTAGGTCAAACATGCTGAACATAAACATAGACACGGGAAATTCAGGGAGAGGAATGCTCACTGTGAGGAACTGGTCCCTAAGCATCTGTAGGATGCACAGAGTTGATTCACAGTCATAAAAAGAGCCAAAATGAACTTTTGAGAGAGTAGTTTGGTTGACTTCCTCTCCTCCATTGCATACAAATGTACCAACCTGCAGTGTGTTATGACTTACACTAATTACTCAGATTGTGCAGTTCCAGTCACTTATCATTGTGTTAGCTATGTCATTTGCAATATGACAATAAAACCTGCTGTTTTTAAAAAAAGCCTAAAAAACATTCTAAGCTGTTTTGAACATGCTTTCCAACAATTTTATTTCTGAATATACAAATTGGCACTGCATATGAGAAATGGTTGGTTACAGCAATGAGAAATGTGATCTCTACTTTTGCAGAACTCTCCCTTTGTAAATTCACTGTAAAAGGATAGTAATTAGGATTGAAAGTTCCTTGTTTTCTGAATTATGAAATGATATATTGAAAACATTTAGTTGGTGCAGTTCATTATTGAAAAGGTATGTAATTATCCTGTTCTTAAATAAAACATTCACTAAATTACTATGGAATTAAATAAATAACACAAAGCACACAGAGATTGCTACCATAATTGCAAAGTAGGCAGGCATTTTATTCTATTGCTTTAGAAGTGGAGGGAAATTGAACTTGCTGAGATTTCTCAATAATTACAGGTCCTGCTGGTATTTTCTTCTCCCTAAAAAAAGAGGAGTAAACAAATATTGTGAGTCATTACATTTCTATAATGACCCGCAAAGTTTAGTGCTAGGAAACTTTCAGAAAAAAATGTTAGTTAAATGAGCATCAGTGAGCAAATACACTGCATGTTTAATGAAAATCCATTCTAGAACCTAATTAGGAAAAGAAATTATTTATTGAGATTACTTTTTTACCTTTCAGTTCTTAATCCAGAAAATCTTATTACTTGGATCTATGGTTGTTCAGTCCCCATTGGTTTGAATGGATAGCTCTGACAATAGTGTTTTCAATTCACTCTACATAGTTTCAGGGCTACAGTACAGAATTTAGGACACTGAGATTTTGCAGTCAGTTACGCTTGGTAGCAGTAAAAAGTTTTATCACAGAAGGTAATTTTCAAGGAAGACATAACAAAAGACCATGGATGAATATTAAATGGATTTGCAGCCTTAAAATGTCATTATAAGTTCATTTAAAATGACTTAATTTCTAAACAAAATTAAAATGTAGTAAGATAAAATTCAGTTTATGTGGAAATGTAAGAAGGATACAAATATAATATACAGTTTTCACCTGTTGTTTGTGCAACTATTTAACTGCTATTTCTCCTAAGAATAATAAAAGCATCACAGTAAACATCCAATAAACGATACTTTTTATACAATGCTAAAGGACTGGGACAAAATATTTAAAAGATTTGGTGCAAAAAATTATGTATTATATACCTGAATGAACTTGAATTGCTATAGATAAAGGAAATGTTACAGAAAAAAAATTGTTACTGTTTTCAGTTTGACAGATATTGTTTACTAGATTTTTCTAAATTGCAGTTGAAAACAATTTTCAAAGATTAAGGAAACATACCATGTAATCCCAAATGCAACATGGGAAGCTGGAAAGTTTAAAATATTGAAACCATTAGTAGTGGGATTGCAAGAGTTAATAGACATTTCATGACTGTGCAAGCCAGCATATATTAACCAACCAAGAAACAAATGACAAATCAAATCAGAGAATAGTTTCCCTCTTATTCCCCTGAAGTAGAGCTTCCTAGCAGCTCCCTGTGATAGGGAACACACTGGCTTAGTCCTCACTGCTAGCCTTTCCCTATAGGATGAACTTATGTAAACAGTCAGCAATTTTACAATAGAAAACTAAAAGGCAATTGAAGGAGTCATCTCAAAGTCAAAGAACAAGCAAAACTCTTCCAGACATATTATTAGAGTGACCTTCTTTTTCCTACCACTAGAAACAAACTTGTTCAGTAACAATTTCCTAAAATAGCTGCAACATATACTGCATGTATCTCCTATATGTATGATGCACATATATTGTGCATATATCTGTATCTTTGTGTACGTACACTTAAAGTCATTTTATATGTGTATATTATACACACAGAGACATATTTGTATGTTTGTAAACTTATTTATACTTACACTTTACATACACATATAAAGCAATTATCCTGGATCATACAAGGTATGTTTATGTAATGATATACACACACACACAGATAGATAGATATAAATATGTATATATATTTAAAACCAGTACATCCTGTATTTTATTGGATATTACTGATAGCCTACTAAACCTGTCTACCTCTAAGGTCTGAACTTAAATTAGTCTTGTTACTTTACCTTAATATAGTTAGGTACTGTATTTTACAAGAACATTGGTTGGTTAAATATTTATGAGAAAGAATAGCTGAACTTGCAGCTTAATTTCTAGTAGATGTCAGTGACCATGGCAGTTTCAATTAAATTTTCCACATTTTGCCAAGCTAACGAAATGCACAAACTTCTTACTGTCAGCTGTGAAAACTTTCCCCTGTGTGAATAGGAATCATCTACTTGTAATATCCAGACAGGCACAGGGAACGTGTAGCAGGGAACAGTCAAAGCCTATTATGAAGTGCAACACAGTCTCAATTAAACTCTGTTTTAAAGGCATGAAAATCACATAGAGATGTTGGAAATGTGAATGTGGGACAGTAAGCTGACAGATGGTTACTTTATACAGGTCGAGCTCCAGCTGTCCACTTGGTGCTTTGGTAAAGCAAGATTACCCATTCCTGCTGTGATGTAGCGCATGTGGACCTACCATCCAGCCCTTGGGAATGTGCTGAACATTTCTGTGCTATCATAAGCAACCTGTATGACTTCCAGGAGATTTCTTGCATATAAAGAAAGTGAGTTGGTTGTAGGTGGTGATTTCCTGGCTAAAAGAATAGAGCTAAGACTTAGAGCAAAATTGGGGGGTGGGGGGGTTTATGGGTTGACTTACTTACATATGAAAACCTGGAGGTGAAAGGATGGGTACAACCCTGATGGAGAGTAATGGATTCTCCTGAGTGGAAAAGGAAGGTCTGAAGAAACATTTTGCAGTAATTCGTAGTCTCAGTATCCCATAAACTCATCACACTTATGTGATTATTACCCCAGGAAAAAGACTTGCTTCAAGACTTTCCCTGAGAGTGATACACAGAAATTCCAGCTGGCTTCCATTTTTATTTTCCTTCTATCGGGTGTTTTGAATTATATTCATTGTTGTTTTAGCTGAACTGTTAAAAATCCTTTTTATGAAGCAAAAGAAAGTTTCTTATGTTAACTAAAAGATAGTCACAAGGACATTTTTTTTTCAGCTCAAAAAGTTATTTGGGGAAAACTAGCAGTGATTTCCTCACTGTGTCTAGTCGCAGGAAGATTAAAAAGTCTCTTATATCCCTCCTGTAGTTACACACAGAAAAGAAAGTGTTTGGAGGTCACCAAGTCAAACACTTAGATACCCCAAAGAATATTTTTTCATTTTTCTTAAAGGTGGTGATTATCTAGTATTTTGACTATTTTAGAACAGCTAAACTTTTGTCTGGGAGCACAAAGTGTAAATCCAGTCTAACCTAACCAGGAAACATGATGCAGTAGGATTAGCAGCAAAGTAATATACAAGTATGTTTTATATCCTGGGGATTACCCACTTGTGAAGTGAGGAGCATGACAAAACCAAAAGACTATTTTCCAGTATAAATAACTAAATATTATTTTCTTTTTTAAAAAAATTTTCCTTTTTTTTTTCCATCTGTGGGTGTCAAAAGAAGAATGTAACTTGTAAGTTTTCCAGGATACATAATAATTCTTACATTTTTGAAGTGAAGACTGGAAAATACTAAGGACTCCTACCTGTGCACTGTCTTCCTCTTCATGGAAGAAAGAGCTCAGTATGCATTCATCTATATTTCAGAACCAGGCCCATTTCTGATTTCTGCACAGTACATAAATGATTTCTGGAATCCATTGTCAGCAGACATTCCTGAGGTCAGATGCTTAGTCTGGATAAAAATGAATCTAAAATATCTATATACAATTGAATACTCAGTCTTATGTAAAGAATGTGGAACTATGAAGTAATAATATTCCTCTAGTTTGAGGCGTAAGATTATGGCAGACATTACTGAGAGGGGGGAAAAGAAATTTTCCCTTTGGGCAGGCTATCCCATGATGAGGTTTCCTGTATCTTTCACTTAAACATCTGCTGCACTAAATAACCATTCTTACAGCTCCCAGTGTGAAACTTTCATTACCCACCGTAGCAGACATAATATATAAAGCACAATCCATGATCATATTTTACACATCATTCATTCAGGGTCATATATATTTATGCGTCAGGCCCCATGCTAGTGAACAAACACCTCAAATGTAATTTCTCAGCAGCCACATCTACATTCCTATCAGTACTCGGACTGGTTAAAGCCACCAGAGGCGCATGTATCAGTGACATCCATTTGCCAGAGTAGTTACAAGGGCCGAAGGCCTCTCTGTCCCAGTCTCAGTTATTTACAGGGACTGGAGCAATGTTTCTCCCATAGCACGTGACATGGCCACCAACTTGAAGCTCTTGTACCCAAACAAGGGTTAAGTCCTCTCCTGCGTTAACAAGATGTGGTGGCAGCACACATTTCTATGAATCTGGCCAGCTTCAAATTATAGTTTACACAGTGAGAAACAGACAACCAATATGTCCTGAAGGAACTTCTTTTCTCCCATTCATTTATGAGCAAGTAATTGGGCACACAGGGAACAGATCAGTATATCAAAGCAGTCAGTGTTTGGGCCCCTATACCAATGCAGCATATTTTTTTTGGCAAGTCTTGCTTTTGTGTAGATTTAGTGTGGTCTCCTGGACCAAACGTTCTTATCAGGTGTGTGGTTTGGAGCCAGTTAGACCACCACTACCAGAAGCCGGAGGCAAACCCTCTGGTATCTTGAAATGCATTTGAGCTACAGTCAAACATTGTTCTTAGCTTTGTGTTTCTTGGATATTTTTCAATGCATGTTTAGGGACTTACTCCACTTCCAAAACACAGTTTTACTAAACAGGAAAAAAATTTCTTGCCTAAACCACAGGTAAATCAGAAACAAGGACAGAAATAATGGTTGTCACCTACTATTAAATGGAAGCTTACCTCTGTGTTATTCGACTCTGATGCAGAGAAGTAATTAGCCTTTTGTGCACTGGACGTGTTTTCCCTGGAGTTACTTGCACCTCCTGCAGCAGTGAGACATCAGGATCTCTAGTGGGAATGAAATCAGGATGTATGAGTGATCCCAAATCTATGACTTTCAGCAGTCTGCAAACGTCATTCATCTGCCAATAATATATTTCCCAAGCTAGTGTATTCCAAACTGGGATTATCTTTT
Organism: Zapornia atra; assembly: GCA_013400835.1. NCBI lineage: Eukaryota > Metazoa > Chordata > Aves > Gruiformes > Rallidae > Zapornia > Zapornia atra. The sequence goes on along the minus strand of VZTU01029542.1, from coordinate 85,436 downwards.
AGACCATAAAGCGTCTAACAAAAGTGTATTAACACAAGTGCAGAGACCAGATGGATGCTTTCATGCAGTTCATCATCCAGAATGTGTAAAAGCAAAGGGACTGTTAAATCTAACACTCTTTTTTCTGGTACACTACAGCTGGGCCTGTTGGACCCACCCACATCTGGGGGTGATTTGGAAGACGTAAGTTATAAAATTCGATAGCATCTGCACTGAGGAATCAACTGGTAAAATTCATAACATGTCCAGTATGAAAATCTTCTACTTTCCCTGCTTTTATGTAAAGTGATATAATGGCCCTGAGTGCTGGCTGATGAAGAGCAATCTTGGTGCAGGAACTGTGGACACAAGAACTAGGCTTTTCCAAAGGAACCTTGCAAGTCCAAACAAATGGGTATATTGCTGGCAGTATATTGGGCATTGTTGTGGACCGGATTCAGTGCATCCAGATTTCTTGATCTCTCATTACAGTTGACATACTTAGATTTCCAAAATTACCAAATCCTACTTTAGTGATATTGACTTTGTCAGTATTACAGACAGTATTATCTGTCAGTGTCTTGTTGTCCCGATCCACAACCCGGTGGGGGGGGGGGTGGAACGCGACACAGGTTTGTTGACAATTGGTAAGGCATAATTGAAATACCTTACACTTGTGTTGCTGAACACACCTAGATGTACAGTATGTAGGTCCCCAGAAATAAGAAGCATTATAACATAAGCCTTTGAATACCAGGAATAGTTCGACACAAATCAGCCTTGATTTCTTCTATACATGGCATACTGGGCTATATCAAAGGAGGATATTTGCTCTATTTTCTATGTATGTCAGAACTTTGTGGGTATGCCAGATGATCTGTGTTTTGAAAATAACACAACCCAGTGGTCTCAGATCTGCCCCATAATCTTTATTCCAGTCTCAAAGAGGAGGGAGGGCTCCAAATCCCACTAGAAATGAGAATAGGAAGAAAAGGAGAGGTTTTTATCCTGAGTCTTGTACTAAACTGGAAGAACATATAAGAAAGGGACTCTGATCATCACTTCGTGATGAGGTGCATGAAGATTAAACATTTTCTCCGTCATCTCTGTGTGATGTTTTCAAATGGAAGAGAACATCTACCAAGTACCCAAAAGTACCTGAAACTATACCTGTGAGAAATCTGTTTGGCTCCACCTCTGGCAGCATAGCTCTGCTATGATCAGTGCATCTGTAACAGGCCACCTGTTATGCTACTGGCTCATGAAACATATTTTACCCAGGGTCTTAGTGCTTCCTCATGAGACTTCAGGACAGCACTGGCAGTTACTTTCATGCCAACTTCTCAAAATGTGATTTTTCAATAAACAACTGGAATATCAGCCCAGCTTCATGCCAGGTTTCCTGTCATGCAAATGTGAGAACAACTAACCCCCTCCCCAACAAATTTTTAATAACCCATATTCTACCTATTAGTAAAATTATACATTTTTTTTTAAAAAAAAGGAAGTTTATACAAATTAAAGGAATATTCTTGTAATATTACAGATTAAAATATGTATTTATTAGTAGTTTACTTTCTCCAAATCTGTATGTGCACAAACATTTTTACACATATATGCACACAACAAGGGCTTTTTTTTTAATCACTTCTAGATCCCTCAAACTCAACAGTTGGTAGACACTGTAGATTGTTTCATTACTGTATGCCTGAAAAGCCACTGTAGCTGTCAGTTTACTAAGTGAATTTGCTATCTTTTGTGGTATGGGGTGACTCTCAACTTCACAAAATCTGTTTTATCATCCATCACTACCCAGTAAAATCATTCCAGAGGCAGGAGAACATACAATGCATCTTAAGTGTGATTACACTCAAAAAAAGACTGTGGATTTCTGTTCAGTTATTGCTGACAGTCTGTAGGAAATACTTATTTTCCAGGGAAAAAGCTAACCTTTTTGTGATGTCATATTTCTCTTTTTTATTAATGAAGTGGAACGGCGAGCTGAGTTGAAAATGAATCACCATATAAATTATTTGAGAACAAAACTAAAGCACAATGAAATATTGTTTATGATACTTTATGCAAATAACCCTTTGTGCAGCTGTTTTTATAATTTTTTTATCAATTCAAACTCTCTCATACAGTAATACTACCTATATCATGTAAAGAGGAATTGGTGCTTTGTGCCAAATACTATTTATTAAAATAAATAACCAATAATCAAGCATGTAATTCACTATAGTTACTTTAACATATATTTATACAAAATTTAATCTTTAAATTCTACTCTGGATTTTTTTCACAAATGCATTGTTTGTCTACCAGATTTATAGTATCTGTTCAAACGAATTAAAACTCATATAAAAATCTCTGATATGCAAAATGACAATTTACAATCATAGATGAAACACCTTTATTCTCTTTGTCCTCTGTGTGTTAAGGTTTTGATATAGGCTGTTGTGAGAAGACTTTTTTTGCTAGCAAAGTGGGCTGGAACCTTACATGTTTTGTTGTATGATCTCACTTTAGCTCAGCCTACATTTCAGTGACGGGACACTCAACAGACAATGATCTTTCAGCCAGTGCCACACTGCTGCAGCCATTGTGAAGTGTGGACTGGAGGTTTGATGACTGGACAGAACATGAGGGGAGGAGAATGGTGAAGGAAAAAGTAATCTCAGTCATGCTGGAACCTGGTAACAGTCAATGGCCATCTTAGGGACAACCAAAGAATGCACACAGTGGGATGTTTGCATTGCAGATCAACAGTAATTAATGGGTGAGAGACATATCTATAACTTCCAACTGTATGGACATCTCTGGATAGTTGCTGAAGTTCAGAGTGATCTGGGGTAAAACATCTTGATTTTTGTAGAGAGCCTGATGATGTAGGAAGGACCCTAGACATCTTGTCTAACTGATACGAGGTTTGTGATGTTACTGTAATAACAACCGAAATAGATGAAGTCTATGGACCAGGAACTATGCTGAGGCCTACCTAGACAGTAGATAAATAATTTTACACCTTCACAAATCGTAAAATACATGAGGTTTACTCATTTCAATAGGATTAAGACAGCACCATCACAAGTATCTGAAAACTGCCATTTCATATCAGTGATATCTCCTGCTCCACTGTCACAAAGCTTGTCAACCTGAGCTCCCTTTTTCAGAGGAAATGTCATTTCTGTTGCTACTCCTATTTTCAGTAGTAGTGAAAAAAATCGCTGGACCAAAATGAGTCACCAATTATGCTAGGTCTTGTAAGTGAATGATAGTAGCAGATAACTCTCTCTAAATACTGTATGATCAGAATAGAAAGAGTGTACAGAAAAGAGAAAGAAAAGACAGGGTCCAACTGTCATCATCCCCATTTTACAGAGGGGAAACCATGATATAAAAAAGCTAGGATAAACAAAAAATCTGTTGTAGATCTGGGATTGGGAGATGGATATCCTGGATTAATTTTCTATTAAATACCTATTTAATAGGAGATTTATTTTCTGTCTCTGCATCTCACCAACACCATTTTAACTCACCATCTTAGCACTCTGAGAGGTGAATCACAAAACTGCATGTTCTTTTGGCTGAATATTCACATGCTTGTTTTCCAGGGATCCTATTGCCTACTTTCCATATATTTGAATTCTTAGTTACCGTCAGGTGCTTCTTCACTGTTTGATTTTCCCAGAGTTAAAAAATACTTTATTTGCTCTAAATAAACACCAGTATAAAATATGCTAAACAATTTTTAACATGAGACAGTACAGGAAAACAAGTGCAATTACTTTCACAGTCAAAAGGAATGCTACTTTGCACAGATCATCAACATCTATGAAATACCTTTCTTACATTTGGTTTTTCCTCCAAATGTAGCTTACATTTGGATTCCCCTGACTTTCACAACAAAAAAACTTTGCTAGATTGTGGGATTTTCTGTGGTCCCACACACCTGATGCATTCTGCACACCTGGAAGATACTCCAATGTTTCTTACCGTTCTCCCCGCCTTTGGTGATACCGTTGAAAGCCGGATGCTGTATGTGCCTGGCTGCTGACACAGTGCTTCCTCCTTCAGTAAAAGCAGAGACAGTTTATATCACTCAGATCAACTTGGAAAAAAGAATACTGGAGTAGCTTTGTCCCAGATGTGTTTTGGACCTCTGCATCTCGTACCTGCCTGCTCAAACCCATTTGCTTTGCTTCATTGGCTCTGGCTCCTGTGAGACATGGCAAATGTCTAAGTTATTTTAGCCATTTCTTGAGACAGACATGCAAAATAGCATAGAATGGTTTTGAAATTCAGAATTCTGTGTAAGTCATCTTAAAAGATTTCACTGACTTTTGGCAACAAAGGAATTAATCTAAGAAATAACAATAACATATCAGACTCAGGCCTCTGTTGTTTGGTTTTGTGTTGTGGGGGTTTTTTTTTTACCTGTCTATTTTCAAGTTTTAGCTCTATTGCTTTTCCTATACAATATCCTTTCCTTTTTGGATGCTATATTCCTTTGATGTTTGCACTTCATGTCGAAAGAAAGTGAAGAGACTATGTTCTTTTTTTCTTTTTTACACCCCAGAGATCCCATTAACCCCACAGATATTCTGAAAATAACCTGAAGCTTTTATGATGCAGAGGTTGCCTCTTGGAGATTCTGCTGTGGGTGAATCTGTTATTACCGTTTCTTTAGCGATTCCTTACAGACCATGACAATTTTCTTCTGTTTTGGGGAATATGTTCAAACCATTTCTGTTCATTGTTGCTCAGGCTAGTAACTGTACATGAATACTGGCAGTATGGTGACCCCTTGTCCTTTTTAAATAGCAACAAAGATAGGCTTACTTCTCTGCTCCTCATCTTCCTCTGTGATTTGGAGAAATGTTTGCTGCACAGTAAACAGAAACAGAGTATTATTTCCTGTTTGGGATCATTAAGATATGTACTATGTAATGCTATGGATCCAGTAATAATTCCATGTGTAGAGAATTCTACCTTTTCTTTTAGGTGCTTAATTTAATTTAATATTGCTTTCTGAAAACTTCTAAATGTTTAACAAAATATTTTTCAGGATTCCTGAAGTGTTAGTCTCAGTTTATTTACCTCTAGTTATCACAAAATCTGGTTGTATCACCACGTCTGACATTTTATTGTCACAAAGCTGAAGTGCATTCAGAAAAGTCTGTTGTTCCTTTGTACAATAGAGGAACCTAGGCCAAAAAAAGTAATAATTGTAGGTAATAATTGACTTACACTCAAGGCAATGTCCAAGTCTTTTTAAATTCCCACAGTAGATACTGAATTCCAAGGTGATTGCTTCCAAATTCCTAGTTAAGGCACCACATAATTTCAGGGAACCCCCAAACACTTATGCCTCCTAGTTTTCAATGTTAAAATGCACCACATCCTTGAGAGACTTCTCTTTCATATGCCTAAAGGCCCCTGATCACTAACTGATCACTATTTTATTCTCAGCTCAACTAGTTCTCTACAGCTGTTGGCTCAGCCTCCTAAATGTAGCAGAAATATGCTGGTTCTATTACTAGGGTTTGTGACACTGAACTATGGGTTATCTGCAGTGTAACTGCCTGACTGTGGGAGAGTATTTTAGGCTGGGCAAAAGGTGTAGGAAACTCGTGAAGTCATTTGTTGATGTGTGCCCATCTACCTTGGATATCTACCAGTGCTAGGGTGGAAGTTCTGAGTGATGCAGGAGACCCTAGCATGAAGCAATTTGGTTGGAACCAGCTGTTCTAGTAAGAAGCTGATGTTGCCCTATGTACATCTGTATATACATGTAAGCATGTACATATACACATATGTACATGGAGAAGAAGGTCAAATCAGAAAGAAAAAAACCAGTCTGTAAATGAAACAAACCTCTGTCAGAATTTCTGGCAGCAGATAATTACTAATGTGCCAAATACGGTTTCATATTCCCCTCTTGAGGTGGGTTGAGACCAATATTTTTTTACCAAAATGATTCTTATTTGATCAGAACTTTTGTTTAGAAAAAAGCTGTCTAATGACATCCATGTCAGAAAGGTTTAAAATTTATTTTAAGATTTCAAAAGTGAACTTTTTCTTACCTGTTCTTTCCTTTTGTCATCTGATATGTTTGAAATATTCATTCTTGTGACTTCTTGGTTGTGCATGCCAGCCTACACCAGTTGCTATTGTCCTGCTTCTAATTTCCATATTGACTTGTCACAGAAAAAGCAGGTATTTGTCTCTTTTGAGTTCCCCTGCATATGTTCTGTTGCCAAGGAACAAAAATACAACATAATATCCATATTCAAGTCTGTGTAAGTCTAAGATGCTAAAACTTTTTTCTAGCTCAGATTTCTTTTCAAAGAAATTATCCACTCCCAACTTGGGCCCATTTTCAGGCATGTAGAATGTTTTCCCTATGTAAATGCCTTTCTTGTATACAGTATTCTCTGAATCCTGATAATAGCTTGAGTTATCGGCACAGTGCTTACTTTCATTTTCATATATAATTGCTAAATTACTTGCTATTTTGTTTATAAAAATCATTCTTTTAATGAGCTTTGGCAGAGGAACCTTACATTCAACCTGTTGCTGTGCACAGTTAAGAGTGAGTTAACTTCCAAATCTCATTACTAAACAGAGGTTAAGTTTCTCATAAATGCATACCATTTCTCAAAGTCCTAACTTGTCCTTTTGCAATTACTAGGTAGAGATCCTTCCACATGACATGTCTGCTTCCTTTTCCTTGAATTCCCTTGACATAAAGCATTGCCCTTGTGCATTTGTACCCTAAGAATGGTTTTGGTATCTGTGCTGAGTATCTGACAGTTTCGCTGGGTTGTGATTTGGCTCAGGTCTTGAGAGAAAAAGCAGATGCCTATTTGATGTATATGAGCACAGGTACCTGCTTCAGACAACTACTAGCTTAGGTAAACTCTGACACCAGTGTAGAGTACTTTTATGTTCACATCCTCCAGATGTCCCATTTTTCAATGTATGTACACAGTCTGATGGTTACTCTAGTGATGTTAAGTTGCTTAGGACCAAATTACTAAATTCTTAGCAAGTTTTTAATCACTTGTTTCTCATTTTTGAGGTAAAGGCATTTTTCAGCCTGCAAAATTTTCACAGAATCACAGAATTACAAGGTTGGAAACGACCTTTAAGATCATTAAGTCCAACAGTTCCTGTTGTATGCTAAACCATATCCTTAAGTACCTCATCTACCCTTTTTTTAGACACATCTAGGGATGGTGACTCAACCACCTCCCTGGGCAGCCTGTTCCAGGCCCTGACAACTCTTTCAGTGAAAAATTTCTTCCTAACGTCTAATCTGACCCTGCCCTGGCACAGCTTTGTGCAATTTCCCTGGATGAAGAGACCATATCTCACCTTTTTACAACCTCCTTTCAGGTAATTGTAGGCAGTGATAAGGTTTCCCCTCACCATCCTCTTCTCCAGGCTAAACATCCCCAGCTACCTCAGCCGCTCTTCATATGATTTGCCTTCTAGCCCCTTCACTAGCCTTGTTGCCCTTCTCTGGACTCGCTTGAGGATGTCAATGTCCTTCTTATGGTGAGGAGCCCAGACACAGCACTCGAGGTGCAGCCTCACCAATACCGAGTACAGTGGCACAATCACCTCCCTAGACCTACTGGCCACACTGTTTTCGATACAAGCCAGGATGCCATTGGCTTTCCTGGCCACCTGGGCACACTGCTGAGTCGTATTCAGCCTGCACTCAACCAACACCCCCAGGTCCCTCTCTGCCTGACAGATCTCCAGCCATTCTCTCCGAAGTCTGTAGTGCTGCATGGGATTGTTATGTCCCATGTGCAGGACTCTGCACTTCACATTATTAAACCTCATCCTGTTGGTCTCAGCCCATCAGTCCAGTCTGTTCAGGTCCCTTTGAACAGCCTCCCTACCCTCAAGCAGATCAACATTTCCTCCCAGTTTAGTGTAATCTGAAGATTTACTGAGGGAACATTCAATCCCTTCTTCCAGGTCATTGATAAAGATGTTGAACAAAACTGGACCCAGGACTGAGCCCTGAGGGATGCCATTCGTTACTGGCCTCCAGCTGGATTTTGTGCCATTTACCACTAACCTTTGGGCCCAGCCATCCAGCCAGTTTTTAACCCAGCTGAGGTCCACCTATCCAGGCCAGTGGCAGCTAGTTTCTCAATCAGAATGCTGTGAGAAACTGTGTGAAAGGCATTACCGAAGTCCAGGTAGACCACATCTACAGCCTTCCACTTGTCCATTAAGCGGGTGACCTTGTCATAGAAGGCGATCAGGTTAGTCTGACAGGATCTACCTTTTGTAAACCCATGTTTAATACACTTTAGGCTTAAAAAGAATTATTTTCTCGAGGTTTAAGATTTAGATATGTGAAAACATATGCCATGTATACTTTCTCTGTTTTATACACAACCACATCATCTGTGCTGTTTTTAATTCTCAGTTCTCCAACACAAAACCAGTGTTTATGCATAGAGAATGACATCCCGGTTTGAGCTACAAATAATCTGAGGTTCCCTTTGCTCTATTCTCACCTCTTCTTCTTTGTGAAGACAGAGGTAAACCCAGAAGAGCCATCAGATCTGGGCTGCAAACCAGGGCTCCCTTTTGCTCCAGCAAACGGCTTGTCCCCAGCCCACGCAGAAGTGCCAGGAAACGATAAAAGCTCTCACCCTGCTGCCTTGGTGTCTCTGTCTCTGAAGAGGTTCAAACAGACCAAACCAAAGCAGCAACTGAATGGTGCGACTGAGTATTTCCAGCAATTCTACATCCAGTGAGCTGATCTTGTTTCATGTCTTGTGAACTACTCCCCCTTCTGGTCAACTCTTCCAAGATGTCAGCTGATGTTAAGCCCGTTGACTATATGGAGGTGAAACATTTCTATAGGAGGATTGTGCTGATAAAGGAAAATGGGAAGCCTTCTTGTGGGAAGATGCAACAGAGAAAGAGGGATCAATAAACAGTTCAGTACCAATTAGCAGTGGGGGTAAAACCGGTACTGCCCCCCTCTGCAGTTTTGGGAAAGACATACTAATCGATACTTCTGATGAGTGAGCAGTGATGCTTGAGACTTCTCAGATGTTTGTTTTCCTAGCTGTTCTTGCTAAATAACAAGCCTTTAAAAATTCCTTATGGATGGGTGAAAAGTGGAAAAATTAGAAATAAACATATGTTAATTAGACTCATTAGAAATTCTTTGCACATGCCACAATTAAATTACTTGTACTTGCCTTGAAGAAAGTTTAAAAGGCTCTCCTTATTACAATGGGTTTTAAATTGCTCTTTTCTTTTGAGATGACATACGAGTTCCTTTTTTAAATTGCCATTTGTTAAAAATGTAATTTGATAATTCGAACAAGAACAGACATACTAGGAAGAGAAAGAAGACTGGACATAATAAAAGTCACATTTTTTGACATTTAAAACATTTTACCTTAGAAAAGGTATAGACTGAAGAAAGAATAGATTTGAATAACCTCTGTAGCATAGATCTGAGATTAAACCACTCAGCAAGATACATTTCCATGGTTGTGGGCAATTATGGCAATTTTGGCAGATGTATTGGAGACTGTGAATTCAATTTTATTGTCTGATGCTTGACATTTACAATATTTTATAAAAGCATTAATTAAATACACAGCAACATTCACACTAGTTTGCTTTAACATCAGATAAAATGCCTTGCTTGGTTTGCTTTTGCCAGAAATGGCAACACATTATAAGATGGTCCACTTTCCACCTATTCTATTTTGTGGTGCATATATAGTTGCTTAAAAATTTTCAAGAGATATACCTTAATAAGAGTCTTTTTATGCTGCAAACATACAAGCTGATTTTCATGAACATGTTATTTCTGGGGTTTATGCCAGTTATTCTGTGGTCTTGGAGGGACCAGGACTTGCAGTATGTCAAGCAGACATGACAATGACATCATGTTATTACAACATAACAAAGAATGTCACTAATCCACCCAGGCAACCCACATTTTGAGATGATCAGGGCAAACTAAATTCCTGTTATTTTGTCATTAGTGTCATTCAAATCACCTTTAAATTGGTGAAGTACAGAACCTTTTAAAATTTCTATGTTTGAAGAGCATTAGGATCACAAAAGCGAATGGTGTTTCTGGCACATAATGTGTGGTTAAACGTGGGCCAGCCCCGCATGCAGACTGTGCTGTGCTTCTTTGAACTGTTGTATTAAGTCAACACATTTGAAGTGAAAGATAATTTGGGCAGGGACAGTGCAATTTTTGCATACAGAATGTGAAATCTCGCTGCAATAACAGTTACAGGAGACAAATGCTGCCCTCAAACAAAAGCTCTGAATCTTAAATTGTGCAAATGTATTCAATAACATAAAGGAAGGTCATATTTGGAAAATTAGAAGCTTTTAGACTAGTCCAGAAATGGAATTGAATTATTAGATGAGGTTGCTTCAAAAAGATGTTTTGTAGGTGGACCCAACTTTTGACAAACCTATGAATGATAACACAAATGATGTTGTTTTGCCAGAATGTCTAAAGGAAGAGAGGCTGTGTCAAAGGACTCGGTTTCTACATGGCTCATAGATGCAAAGCAACTGAGTACACATGTTGGCTTGGATGTGTGTGAGGAAACATTTTAGAACACTAAGAAGAAAGCAAACTAAATGAATTTATGGCTTTGCCAAGCAACATCAGCAGCCATGGATAGTTGAACATTTTACATGAACAAATATTATCTGATAAAAAACAATCACAGAGAGACTGAAATCCAGGATTTTCTTTTGCAATCAAATGTCCTAAATGTCAAGCTAGAGAGGTATGCCTCTTACGTATTTCTGGCCTACAGAAACACAAGCTCTTTCCTGCAAGATGGAGAAAAGTCTAAAGGAAAGTTATGAAAAATTTGCACTTCCCAGGCAGAGAAGAGAATGAGTTTGGTTGCCCTGCATTTTTTAAAATCTTCCTACCACAAAGGTAATTTTGAGGGTTCCTTCTTCCACATTTGAAAAGAGTTAAAAAAAAAAACAACGAGGTTAATCCTATGAAAGAATGAGAAACTCAAGGACCACATGCTAAAACTGGTGAGCTGAAGGCAAGGTCCACAAGTTAAGTTTCTTTGAGGTGGCACAGCTTTCTGAACCAGTGGAAAGGATGAGCTTGCCTTGGTGCGCTCATTGATTCCCAAGCAGGTATGTGTAGTCAGTCTAGCAGGATTTTCTTCACCATGTCTTACATATATATGGAATGTGTTATAGGAAGGTGAATGAGAGAAACAGGCAGCTGCTTTGGGAAATACTCTCCTTTATGCAATGCATTTTTTCTTTGACTCACTATATGATTTTGAGTTTTTTAACATGTGTTTTACTGGAATATAGGGAAAATGCTGCATGACAGTTTTAAAATTTCTAAAATTATATTAGTTAAGAATTGCTGAAAGATGTATTCTGGATTTCTCCCTGTACATCTTTGAATCTGACATAAGGTACATTTTAGAGAGGGCAGTTCTAATGACCCTGAAAGAAATAATATGTTCATATAGGACAGTAGTTTCAAAAATCTCCATTTCCAGCCTTTTACATTTCCACAGCCCTTCTTTATGTGGACAGCCATGAGCAGATTTTTTTCCCATGAGTTCTTTGTGTAGGTGAGGCATCACTTCAATAATGATGTTAGAACTAAAGTTATATATAGATTCTAAGTTAAGACAGTAAGGAAACAGCTCCCTTGAAAAGATGAGCAAAGCACCTGTATATCCTCTGTTGACAAATCTGTTATCATTCCTTTTCCCTCTCTTCACAGACACACACTTGAAAGATTTAAGAGAAAACTGGAGTTAAATGTTTATAGAGATTTTTCTCTCTCCTGCCAATTTCCTTCAGTGGATTTGAAAGCTTAAATCTCAGTTCAGATTTCTGAAGTGTTGTGGTTTTGTTTTGTGGGTATCTTTTTTGGCTTTTTTTGTTTGTTTTGTTTTTTTAAGAGATCCAAGTGAAAAAGTGACTTAATTGTGTGACTCTAAGCATGATGAAGATGAGAAATATCATCCTTTTAAACTTATAACTTAACACCACCATATAGCCCTATACTGTGAAATTACCAGGTGTGAGTTGTAAAGAAAATTCTTTCACTCTTCAGGCACAGTAACTCATATTTTAAGACTATCAAAGCAGGAGTTGCTGATGCTTTGCCTTTATTTTTGCTGGTTTAAGATTCTTAGATTCCTGTGCTACTTCAGTGTACAAGTGGAGAGTTCTGCACTGTGACACAAAATACAATTTTGTTTTGTTTCTAGTGAGAGGAAGAAAACACTTTCCCTGCTTTCAATTTTCTTCTGCATTAGGGCACATCCACAGGTCAACTTATTCTTGACAAGATGTGTCATTATTTTATCTTTATGCACCGAGCTCTTGGGAAACTGCTGTTAACCACAGTATTTGTCCACAAATCCTTGTCTGCTAAATTGTGGTCTAACATTAACTTTTTGAAATGATAAGCCCAAGAGGTGAAAAGGCAATTCCAGACCCAATTCAGATAAAAATCATATTAAAGGAAAAGGAGAACTTTTTACAGATCAGTAATTTAGTATTTTGACAAACTCCTGTAGTGTTTGGTACTCCAGTGAAGAAGCCAAAGGAAAGATCTTGCTAAAGGGTAGACAGATTTTAAAGGTGGGTACAGTAGCAAGAAGAGTTGATGCTGGGTTTAACAAGGGCTTGAACATGCTATCAATTTTCCTAACTATCACAGCACATCATGGTATCAGTGAAATTATAGACATCTACTCAAATTTAATTACATTTACGAACCTGTTCTAAAGAAAAGGAGCCATAACTGATAAGAAAGGCAGTTATTGGAGGGCAGTTGCTTGGAGGGAAAAGAAAAGCAAATACAACCACTAGTATGGTCTGGTTAAATTAACCAAAGTATCTTTCCCATGAATTCAGTTTTTAAAGTAACAGTATTTTATAGTGCCTTCCTGCCCGCACAGGCAAAAAAATGTTTTACTCATGTTAGGCATTTCAATTTTACCTGAAATAATACATGATTAATTGTGTTTAAGTACTGTGTGTAGTTTGGCCATTTTTTATTTGAAGTATAAGGAGAAATTACAATGCGTTTTCTTACGTAACAGATGATCTTTTCTCTCTGGTTAGCTTTGCAATGGAACATCTCTGTAAGGCAGGGCAATCTATTACCCGTTTCTCAGACCATTATTTATGATAACTGTAAGAGTGTGTTTTATTTTTCCTACCATAAATTCATACAGGGTTCCTAGATATGAATATATATTATTGCCATTGATGACTTATGGCAGTTCTTATGTTGGAGGTGAACATTCAGATGCCCTTTATTTTTGGAAGCAGTGCCTGGAAGGCCTGATTTGAACGTTACCTGGCTTTGTGTGGCTTACAAACTAAGAAAACACAAGTGGAAGAGATTCACACTCAAACCAGAAGTGGACTGATGGAATTTTAATCAGTAACAGATCTGGAAGGAGATGAACAAGACTAATCCTTTAGGCTTGTTAATACTGATGAAAAAGAAATTGGTTTGCTGTGCAAAATTCAGACCAAAGTTCTTTTGAAGTTTTATAATTATATGTAGCCTACCTATCACAAGACTCATCACTTAATAACTGGTATTGAATATCTTAAGACTCATTGCAAAAGCCTTTTTATTTAATTAGTAGCTTCTCTACTATAAAAAGTTAAACCTTGCCCATGAATTTTTAATTTGGCCCTTTTATTTTCTATCCTCTGCTACCCCAGTTATGTCATCTTGTAGTAAAGCATGGGAAGTGATCTGTACAAGGATATCACTGCTCTGGCCAGGGGAAGGAGGTAGCATAGAAACATAACATTCTCCAGCACTTATCCTGACATGTACTTCAGATCTGCACAGGACTTGAACACCTACTGACTTGGCCAGTCTTACAAACTTCAGCAGCACACACCTTCAGGCACAGCTCTTGTGCTTTCTCTTACACCCTGCCTCTCCCATTGCATCCTTGGAAGTAGCTGGCCAGTGAGCCAGAGATCTCTTTCCAATTTGTCCACTTCATCATGTCACATCACGGCAAGAGCTCTCAGGGTGAAACCAAAACCAAAAATTTCCATGCATTCTTAAATAAAACCTAGAGCTGAACCTAGCTCCTGAAGCAGAACTACTGTGTTGAGCACATCCCCTCACTGAAATGAAGCATTTCTTAGCCCTGGGGACTAGGTTAAAAAAATTCTTTCAAATTATCTTTTACTGTGAGTGGTTCCAAACTTTTATCATTTCACGCATGAGACAACTGAGCTTTACTGCAGTACAGATATCTATCACTAGATTCCAAAGCTCATTAAAAGGTGGTACTTCTGACATTAAATTTTCCCAGATGGCAGTGACACCTGGGAAGGAAGCACATGATAGGAATAAGATTAAGTAAACACAAAGGTAAATAGCTAAATAAATACTTAGTATCTTACTTTTGGACTTCCAAAAAGAACTGTGAAAATAAAGGTACACCAAAGACATCTGTGCTGAATTTTGAAGTGGCATTATATAGAAAGAACTTAAAAACAGATAAAACACCTGTGATCAAATAAAACATGTGACATCAGGAAAAATCAACAACAACAAAAAAACCCATCAAAAAAGCGCCACAAAACAAAAAGCCCAAAGAAACCTAAACCCACAAAACCAGAATAAATCAGTGCCAGCCCGACTATACTCAAATCCTTTTTGACACCACCATGTCCAAACAACTTGTACAGATACTGTTAATATGTTTGAGAAAGTGGTTACAGATTTACCTTCTCAGCAAAATGTTCAAAGGGTTTCCATTCTTGATGCTTCATGGATTTTATTTTTTTTTAAAGAATTGTATTCCTACCTATTTGAATACTGCTGAGGGAAAACTTTTAAGACCTCTGGTGAAAATAACATTTTCAAGCAGAGAAATGATGAGGTGCCTGAACAGTGTTGGATTTACTGGGCTCAAAGCCTTCAAAAGGCTTGGAACCCTCAGAGTCCTTTCAGACTGCATGCAAATATGGGAAAGTACTCTGAAGTGAAAACCACGTCTCCTTTAGAAACTGTAAGCGGGTATGGTGAAAGGCATGGGAAATATATGCTAGGGAAATTAACGCACACCACAAAATGCAAAACATTGTTCTAGTGATCGTATCTGGAGACAATGTGCTGACAACTGCGGACTGAAACTTTTAGTCACACTAGTAAGTGTTCAAAATACAGATCGAGAGTTTTGAACTTCAAAACAGGTAATTTGCAAAATTATCAATGGATTATATTTATAGGTATGTAAATATACTCACATGATATTTCATATCAAATTATATTGGAACATACTTGGTCA
>VZTU01029542.1:7204-70044 GCA_013400835.1 Zapornia atra | reverse complement strand
CCCCCAAAAAAAAAAAAGTACTTATAAAGTAATAGCTAAAACAGGTATTCCTACATTTGGAGTTGTGATAAACCAAGAGCCAAGAAGCACATTTTCATCAAAAGGTAAGATTTTTAAGATCCAGATACGGGTTTACTGGCATCACTGTTTGTGAAAGAAACAGTATTTATCTTTTATAGACCTATTATGCTATTTTGATTTGTAACTGTGCTAAAATGATGATGAAAAAGTTACGGGAGTCTAATTTATGTATGCTAGTGTATAAGATATTATTAGAGCAATTATTATGAATATTAGTAAAACATTCTAGCTTTACAAATAACTGCTATCCTTTTCAAGATGGTCTTAATACATTACAATTCAGCCCACTTACATAATCTAAACTAAGCTTGGAGAGGATAAATAAGAACTATTTAAGATTTATAACAGGACTTTAGCTAGACTCTTACATTGTAAGCATACTGAGATTGAGAGTCTCAGTAGACCACTGCAAAGGAAACAATATCAGTATCTGTGCAATGACAAGAATACAGGTTGTGTCCAAGAGCTCAGCAATTAAAGCACTCATATCTTAGTAAGATAGCATTCCATTCAGTTTATTTTTTACTTAAATGTGCAGAAATATACGTTCTCATTTGTGAACATATTTATTACTGGAGACTGGAAAAAAAAAAGAAAAAAACCCAATATATGTCATGAACCACATCTCCCTGAAAAGATTTTTCTTTTGCATTTTAAAATAATTATGAATCAAAAAAATAACTTATTTTTGGTCTTAGCTTGGTCTCAGAGTGGACAGATTTCTGCAGTTTTTCTGTAATAGCTTCTTGTAACAATTCTTATTTTTTCTATAAATATTTCCTCCTTTTTGCTTTCTCTTTTACAGCTCTAATTTGTTCCTCAGAGATGCATACTCTCTCAATAGTCATGAAATAATATATCCTTTAGGCCATGCATTATTATTTATTTTTCTTTTGTCACAGTACACAGAGCTAATTAGGTAATACAATATCACAAGCGTCATTCATTTTCAAATCCTAACTACTGTATTTAAAGTAGGGGTCACTGGTATACAAACAAGCCTTATTTTAAATATACAGCATGTGTTTTCTGACTCCACAGTACAGCTTCCTAGGATAGGTCAACTTGACTGTTCTCTTTTCTCTGCAGCTTCCTATGAAGGTACTAATCAGCAACACAATAAAATAACTAAATAATATAAAGCTGAAATAGATTAATAAAGAAATCACTGTATCTAAACAAAGTAGTCCACTACTTTTGTGGACACAGAAAATGTAATTTATCAATTCCTTTTGATTTCACAGACTTAGAAACATTTGCATCTGTTTCCAAAATAAAATATTTGCTTTCAAATAATAATAATAATAAAAAAGAATTTATAAAAGCTTGAAGATTAATAAGACACAAAACTTGTGAGAGCCAGTTAAATATATGACAGTTTCAGGATTAGATTTTGATTAAGTTGACACATTATTTGGCTAAGTTCTTGACTACTAATTAATGTATTTTATTTTTTCAGGGCTGTAATATGGGCCTTCTTTTATTGTGCTCTCTGCACAGGGTCAACTGGACACAATGTCTGGTCACAAAAATCTTGTTAGAATACTGTATCATTGAAGTATCAGAGGTGAATTTCAAATGAGTTTGAATATTGGAACTGTATTGAATGACATTTGACATCTACCTTGGACTCTGTTTTTCTCACCATATTGGTTAGTTGAGTGGCTTGGGTTTTTTTTTCCCCTTGGACTCTATGTTATCAGTGACAAGTCTTGCCATTAATTAGAAACATTTGGATAATAGTTATTCCTTTGTGAAGGAAGCTTGTTATCTGATTTATTGAAGGCAATTATACCAACAACAGCAGGTTGAATGTAATCCTCCAGCCTTTACCTCACTTGCATGTGAAATGAGATCTGCACATAAGCTTTCTGAAGAATATCACTATGTATAAAGCTACTTACAAACTTGTGTGACACATTTCTTTTCTAGATATTTCTACCCGCTCAACAGCAGAAATTTAATTTTGATTTAAAAGGAGAGGTTTTTTATTGTGAAAGTCACTAGCAAATTGGTCTTACAGTAACCATTTATTTATGTACAGGTTTTTATCTAAGTATCTTTAAATTTTTTAAAAAATAAATTGTTATATCTTCAGACAATTCAAAATCAATATGGAACTACAGATGAGTAATCAAATGGAAAATTATAAATTGCTGAAAGAAGAAAAAAACCTAACCCATAACTCTTATACAGACCTATTCACTGCTGAGATATTAGTTACCACCAGAGAAGGCAAAACAACTTGAAAGCAGATTGGATTGTGTGCTTAAAACTGAAGTCCATTACAGCTTTATTAAGAGCTGTCCATTGAGGTATGTGACCGATTTTTAAGTTGCTTTTTCCCCTTTGAAAGCTGAGACATTTAGGCAGACACATTTTGCTCCAAACCTGCACTGATATTTGGGAAAAATGCAGTGCTATTTTTTCATATCCAACCATAATCAAGGAACTTATAGTAAATTTGTCCAAGGTTTACTGTGAATTTTGATGAATAACTGCAACGACTATTATAGTCAAGTTGAAAGCCAATATGGGACATTCACTATATCTTGAAAACAGTTGCTTGACCAAATACTGAGAAACTGTAGCATGATTAATTAAAGTATTTTCAAGGAAAAAAATAAAAACAAGTAACTTCGCTTCTTTATAAGTACTATGTTGTAGTTTTTTGCTGGGAATAACAGAATTGGTAAAACAATTTAAAAATATATTAAAAAATAAAACCAATACAGGACCATATCCATAAATACCAGTAACAGTTTCAGCTGTAATCTGAAAACCCCTTTGGAGTAAACAAAAAGGACAATATCCAGGGAGTAGTGATCACTGGTACAATTAAGGACTACCACTCTGATGGCACTGGAACTTCCATAAAAGCATCATTAATGTAACTGAACATGATAATTGGAAGACTGCATCAGAAATATCCATTTAAAAGCTCAAGGAAGTAATATTCCGAGATAATTTCTGTGTCTATGATCCTCCATCTTCTTCAGTTCTGTATTTCTCATCAATGAACTTAAGCATTTAATATTGTTACTGTAGCCATGCTGATTAACAGAGACTTTCCTTGAAGGGATGTGTGTGTGTGTGTGTGTGTATATAACATTCCATACATCTCTAACTAGTAATGATCAAGAACAGATATGATTCCTCAATGTATGTAAAGAACTTAACACAGTATAAAAAAAATGTTTTGCTTTATATTGCTTACATGGTTTCACTGAATAATTTCTTTAGGGTCCATTTCTTGATGTCATTGACCAGACTGCTGACAGTAGTCTTTAATTTGGAGGAAAAAAACCCCAAATATCCTCTTCACGACCCTGACCCCTGATCTAGATCAAACCACATACAGCGGCAGATGTGGAGTAGTCAATTTTTTAAAAATTCATTAGAAAATTATTAATTGGGTTGTTATGTGACAGTAACAGTCTAGTGTAGTCTATAAGGTGCTTCTGTCTTCCTGATCTTTCTAAAGCTGAGATGGTTGAAAACCACACCTGGAATTAAAGAGTTAAATATACACTACTGATACCTAGAAGGGGAAAACGTAAGAGAATGATGTACCATTATAAAGAGAAAGCAAAAATGTAAAGCATGAATTAAATAGGATTTGTTGGTAGCAAAGGCATTTTTGAAAAGGATGATAAAAGCCCTTCCCCCCAACTTCAGGTTTAGTTCTGTATATTTGCCATAGATGGATAGAAGGGTAGTGGATAATCAAGTCTATGAGATCCGCAATGTATACTGTCAGGGAAAGCATTATTATGTGAAGCATTCACTTCCCAGAAACAGTTTGATAAATGAACATGAACAGTTGTGCTAGTGCCCAGTAATTCTCAGATGTGCTAGCTAAACCTTTCTGTACCAAATAGACATCATCAGTCAGAACAGATGATAGTGTTTGTTCCCTAGTTTTGGAAAGAAATGAGAAAATTGCAGAGGACTGATGATACAAAATAAACTTGGAAAACATAATCTGAAGCAGGTTTATTTAAAATAGAAGCAGCAAGCAAAATTAAATTTTTAACTGAAGTTCAGGTTTTGGAAAAGCAAACCTGAACAAATTTAAACAGCCAGCTAGTGAAACCAGCTGGACCAATGTACTTGGGTATTTGAGTATATAGAGCTTTTGGAATGTCTCCAAAAGAAAAGTGGAAATCATGCCCAGAATAAGGGGTAAAAAATACCTGAAATGTATTTTCTAAAAGGGGGACATTTAAAAAAAAAGTCAAAGAGGAAATCAAATAAAAACATCTGAAGAGTTAGACTAAAATTCCCAGTTATTATTCCACAAAAATTAGAAATTAATAACAAAACAAAGTGCTCTAAAATTAAGGTGATGAAAGGCCCCACTGTAGCAAGGTCTTCAAACTTAATCCTCTTGTAGAACATGAAGATTTTTAGCAGAGGATTTCCCCATCTTTTTTACAGCTAATTCCAAGAAAATTTGTCATCGCTCAGTCCTTACAAGGGGCTTAAGGCATCATCACAACTTTCCTTTCAGCCCACGCTCCTTGGAGAAGTGTCTTCCCATGAAGTTTCACAACTTCTCTTTATTCCTGTTATGTCTTACTTTCCTACAGATGCTCTGGCTAACTGCATACCTGATCACTTAAATTTTACTCACCTTTGCTTTCTACTCCAGCTTTACAATCTAAAGCTTGGCTTTACCTGTAATGCATCAACATTTGCTTTGACAGGATAACTCTGGCTTGTGTAAAGTAGATGTATGGCTAACCACCTGATTTTTACTGCTTGGTGACAAAACACAGGAAATTGCAAATTTAAAGAGAAGTACTAGAATGCCTTTCTAATAAAAGTCCACAGAGTTAGATCTTCTCATTGTACTATCTTATCATTAAATTGCATGAAAATGCAATGTATATTATAGATTTACAGTAACATGGAACTTTGTTATGAAAATTTCCTGTTTATCCATTGGATGAATACAAATTAAAAAAAAAAAAGGGAAAAAATACCCCCAAAACAAATGCATGGGGAAAGCAGAGGTTTTCCTGTTGTCATCAAGGTGTAATTAGATGAGTTGTAGTTTGCATGTCCCTTTGTGTTTTCTCTTTTATGAACATTTGTTATCACTGTTGCCTATTTTACATGCTATGAATAAATATGTTCATCTGAATGTTATGATTCACTTGATACAAATTAGGCATAAATTGAGGCATTCCTTACCCAAGACTGTAGGAAGTGAGACAAACTTCACATGTGGACCACTACCCCAGAATATTCTTGACTATATCCAATAGGGCAGGTGCTTTTTTTTTTTTTTCAGAAATCCCAGAATTCACAGGGAACATGTCACAACCCTGTAAACTTAGTATAATTTATTACTGAAGCTGCTCTTGTCTCTAATGCTGGTTCTGAAGTTGGCACATGTTTCACTGTCTTAGGTTTGCTCCACCTTTCACACAGGTGATGGCTGGTAAGGCATCTAGCCAGGTATGAGACAGACACCCCTTTACTGAAACGTGCATTCGTCTCTTGTACTGCTTTATTTTAAAATGCTGTTCCCTGTCATTGCAGTTTTCTGGCCAAAACAGGAGTGTGATGCTCCAAGGTCCTGCCTACTTCTGCCTCTACTGCTTCTTTGAGGGCAATGCTTTAAATGCTGCCCAACCCCTCTGTTCTACTAGCCATTGCAGCTGCTAATAAGTCTTAAAAAAAACAAAATACAAAGATTTTTCTTCTTCATCTATTCACCCTAATGCTTATAACTGCTACTATTCAAGTTAATTTTGAAAGGTACTTATATCTTTTATTCTATCCAGGACTGCAGTTGCAATATGTCACTTACTGTCATGCTAATCCAGTTGTTTGTAATAGGAACCCCCTCTCTCATAACATTGCTTACAAAGACCTGGTCTAAACCAAGATTCTATTTGTAAAGTGTTGTGCAGTGGAATCATCATGTACTTTCTGCTGCTTGTTTAGGAATGCAAGAGGTGATTAATTGAGGAAAAAATGTGCTGTTTGATGACAAAAACCAAATAATCATGTAAGCTTTTAAAGTTTGCTCAGAAAGCCAATGAAGATTACTAAATGATGGCATGACAATTAGCCATGACACCCATAAATACAGTCAATTAAAAAGAGGGCAATTAATAGCTAAATGCATCCTTATTCTTATACTGTGCTTGTAGTAAACAAGCATATTTGTTTTGCCAAGCTCTTGAATTAGTGATAGAAATCACAGAATCACAGACTGATTTGGGTTAGAAGTGTCCTCAAACATGATCTAGTTCCACTTCCCTGCCATGGGCAGGGATACCCTCCACTAGACCAGGTTGCCCAAAGCCCAATCCAGCCTGACCTTGAACACTGCCAGGGAGGGGGCAGCCACAGCTTCTCTGGGCAGCCTGTGTCCGCATCCAACTACCCTTACCATAAACCCCTCTTTTTTTTTTTCCCCCTTCTCTGTCATAGTAATTTCCAAGAAGAATGCCTACTTTTGAAGTACAGTTGATTTTTGAAATTACTTCTTTCATGAGCTGTGAGTTTTATTCCTAGAGTGTGTTTTGTGATGTGATGTGGTATGATATTGTGTTATTTTATTGCTGGAGAAAAAGTTGTAGTGAAACATGGAGAGCATTAGATATAGCAAGTATCTTCTCTATTCAATAAATATTTTCAAAAACTATTTCAGTTCCCAACAGTGTTGAAAAAAAGAGTGAACTTGTATATTCCTTTCTAGCTTTTCTCCCTCTAGCTTTCTCTGAAAGCTCTGTGGATAATTAAAATTTGGTTTAGTCTGGGAACTTTAACAACTGAGATTTTACAAGGAATATACACTATAAAAACATGTACACAGAGGTGGACCCAGACCACTGAGAATTTCTCAGGTGGGTTTTCAGCTTTTCCAAAGCTTTTCAGCTTTCAGAAAGAGATATTTCTACCATTCAATACTATTTTAGCTAGCATTTTTCACAGGCTTTCAAATATTTTTTTTTAGTTTGGGTTATGTTTTTGTAGAATGACTCATAAATAAATCTTCCTTTCCACTGGAGCTTCAATCAATCAGCCTGTTAAAAGAAAAGGTTTAGTTAAGAATGAATGTAGATGGACACATTAATCATGGGACAAACCTTTTAGACAATATATAATTTCAAATTAGCATAATTTCTAATGGCTATGGATTTGAATAAAGGATGTGATTTTTTGCCTAGCTTCTTCTCTTTTCAAAAGAGAAAATACTGTCCTGGTATTTTAGGTGGTAGTGGGAAAGCAAAGCAAATATCAACCCACCACCCTGCTCCCTCTGCTTCCTCTAGGCCAAGATAGTAGAAGCTACTGAACTTTATGGCACTAAGTGTTTATCATCTTCCACAGTGAGCAACTTTAAGCTGCTAGAAGTATTTGCACATAAGGATGGCTGCTTTTACAAGGGTGGGGAAGATAATTTTTTAATGAATATGAATCTGAAGAACTATGAACCCATTCCAGTACTGCTTCTTTGTAACTTGGTGCTCCTGAGTGTAAATTCTGGTCCTGCTCGCTTGAAAGACCTTGAAGTGTATTTCTGGGCATATAACCTGGGTTAAAAGCAAATTGCACTAGATGTGACCCAGCCTTCACTTCAGATAAACATCTCCATATGCTACTTCACACCTACCAGTCTGATTTATCCTCATGCACAAAGAACCACCTTGTGAATAACCTTTCATAGTAACCATCCTGATAATGCTGTAGATAAATATTACTGCACAAAAATGGCTTTCTCTCTCAAATAGAGCTGACAGGTTACAATTCCAGCAGGGAAATTATTTGTTTGACTGGAGTAATCCCAACTTGAAATTAAACAGAGTGGTTGTGTCTGGTTGAGTGGCTGAGTCTTGGGAATGTGTACAAGGCCAGCATGCATTTATTTCTTCTAACCTTCTTTGGTTCAAAGGAAGTTATTTTGTGGAAAGATTGTGAAAGGATAAAGTCCATTTTCTGTGACATATTTGTGTGACAAATCCTTAAATTAAATACATATCTCATCCTCTTATTCAGCTACGCATAATTGTAAAATTCCTTTTAATAACTAATCTGTTGCAATTTAGCGTTAGATGAAACTGAACTGATACTGCTTTTGATAAATGTTCATTTAAAAACAGAGATAAAGATCTATGCTGCAACTGTTTTCTTGTAAAGTAGCCAAGAGCTAATTTATAATAAATGTCTGCCTTCAGCTGTGTTTTGAAATACTAGTTTATAATAGTTTAATCTATTTCTAAAGGGGAAAAGTTACTCTTGACCTAATGATATAATGGCTCAAAGATAACCTGGTCAGAGAAAATGAAGCATTATTTTAATCTTAATTTATAACCTTTTTAATAAATAGAAATCCTTTCATTGAGATAAAGTAGCAAATGAAATAATCATGATGGAACTATTGCTGGATTTAAATACAGATTATTGATTTACATTATCTTACTTTGCAATCAGCCTTTAGCTTTTACTTAATCTTTTGAAGAAACTCCACAAAGAAATTATTTCCTTTAATCTACATGCAAAGATATTGAATTATATGTGATACGACATATAAATTGCAATTATATAAAAATCTATAAATAGCACACTTAGAGATATTAGAAGGCAGTTGACCCATGTACTTACTTGCACATCCACTGAGTCCACTGAGTGGATTCCACAGGGTCTTGGAAGCTTTTATTCCAAATGATTCAGTGGAGCCAGAATCTTCTGCTGCAGCAGAAATCAAGTTACAACCAGAAACAGACAATAGGGAAGTTGTTGAATAGTTCTACTGAATCTGATGAAATAAATAAGGCAGTATGCAGAGGTATTAAACAAATGTAGAGTATGTCTAATTAAAAAAAAAAAAAAAGAAAACCTGTATGAAGGTAGCCTATGATTTTAGAATAGTAGATTAGATCTATAAGCAAGTAGCTGTAAAGCTTGCATTTATCATTTTGTTGCTGTAGTTCACTTGGTTTGGTGGGTTTCGTGTTTGGGTTTTTTGTTTGTTTATTTGGGTTTTTTTTTTTTATTATCTTTCAAAGCTTTCATTCTTAAAAATACCCATGAAGTTGAATTCCATATTTTATGAAAACCACACAGATACTTTGTTCTTAACTTCTGCTGGTTCAGAATTGACAGCTAGTCAGAAAAGAAACACTGCTGTACACTGCTTTGATGCAATAAGGCATTTATGTTTCCTATCTGTATTGGAGATACGATTTCAACTACAAAGGCAGGGTGGAAAAACACATTGACTAGAGGGATAAAATGACCTGAAGCTAAAAGCAAACTAATAAAAAATAAAGTTTTTTAAAAGATATTGCTAGTAATATTAATACAGAACAGGATTTCTATTTTTGGCAGATAGAGACTTTGCATTCTGAAAAACTTCATAGTATGCAGTTTATAGGCCTTTTTAACTCTGTTTCTACTGGGATTCCTTACTTCTCTACAAACATCTATGGGGCTACTGCCAGCTCTCCCTGTCGATGGGGACATGGTACCCTTGCAAGATGTAGCCCCATGACAGAATGCGGAATTGTATGACTCAGAGCTCTAGAAAATTCATTCTGATTTTATGCCCAGGCATGAATGTTCTTTTTCTGTGTCTGTATTATCTTGAGGCTGGAAAAGCTGCTCAGAGTCCAGGTGGACAGTCATATCATATCTTCACATGTTAAATGGTGAAAAGAGGATTGTATTTCCAGCTTCTTACCAACTCAGGTTGGTGGAATTTTACTGTTTTCATATTTTCTCCTTTCTGAGATAACAAGGTATACAGCCACCTTATTTCACATACAGAAACAATGCACTAGTTGATGTAAATCTAGGTGGAGAATATGGCTTTTCTAATGTTAAACTCTGCATACAATTGTCTTTCCTATGACTACTAGCATGAAAAACAGAAAAACAGGACTCTCATAAATCAAGAAAAGAGAATGTCTCACAGTATTTGGCTTTAATATAACATCTCCTAAGTATGTGGACCCAAAAAATCTTGACTTTTTTCAATAAACTAGTGAGCTGTAAAATGATCAACTGTAATGTGTGGGCATTGTGAATTTAGAAACAGCTTGTGGGAAATCAATAACAGTCTTTATTTCATTTGATGTTCGAACATAATATAGAAGACCAAAGACACATACCAATGATGAGAGCTTAATCCAGCAGAAAAGAATGTTCGCTGTAGCCACGCTATAAATGTTTGATACGCCCTTGGAGCTACACAGCAAAGTGCTCCATCACAGCCAAGGCAGGAAGCAATCCTCACTGTGTTTCTATGGTCTCTAACTATTCAGTTGGAGACAAGAACAGGGTCTGAGTTTCAAAAGCTGGTGACAAGGACAAAGTTCAGGGAATGAAGTAATCTCATCCTGGGATGATTAATTTGATTACTGCTCCCTCTGGTGATCTCCGGTATATGACCACAAAATACACTGAATGGACAAAACTTCTGAACAGACTAATTCTTCAGTCACAAATTATGCCTTGTGGAAAATAGAACGTCTTATCATGTCATATATAGCTCTGGAAGAGGAATGCCTTTTCTTTAGATAATTACAAAGTTTCTGGTATTTGCCTGTCTAGGAATGTCAGAAGAATCACTCAACCTCAATGCCAAGAAAAATGTGCAGTAAAATGTCCTTTGATGTATTAATTCTGGGTAGTTAATTCTGTGCTTCTCTGCAAAACCAGAAAAGTTGAAAAGCACTTTATGAAGGTATTTATAACTAGTTCGAGTTTCAGGTGCAATTGGACAAAAGAACAAAAACCCACCAGGCAGTACGGAACTATTTAATTTAATTTTAGGTAGAGGTGAAGGTGATTTTCAAAACCCAAACTGATTTTGGTCTAAGAACAAAGATTTTAAAATTTTGGTGTATGAAGAAGAATGATTTATGGTTTAATAAATACGGAAAATGATCCAGTTAAAGAGCTCCATTTTCAATGATGGATATTTTCAGAGCTTTAGCTCTGCTTTTAATTATGAATCTGAATCCTGTTGTTTCAAACTGACTGTTACTTTGAATTAGTTTGGCTTATTGGTATTACCACTTAGAAAGAGTGGAATAAAGGTTTTAACTGCTGTGAACCAGGTGAGATGTTCTATATTGAATGCATTTAAAGTCTCCCCCTCCCATCCATTTTTCTTTGAAATAGGACATGATGATTGATATAGCTTCTATTTATTTTCTGTCCTCCTTTCTCTGTTTCTGGTTACCTGTTAATCATGTTTCATGCTCCAGGAAATAATGGGATGTGGATAAACCTTGTGAATGGAGTTATTTTAAATGTCAGACTCCAGCAGAACTCACACAGCTATGACCAACGTGTTACAGCCCTTCTCATTGTTCAATTTGTTTAGAAACCATTAGTGGGTCAACTGTTGCCGCTGTACTGGGACAGCAGAGAGGGAAAGCTCCCAGTCTGTCCTTCCTGGGCCCCCCTTGCACTGTCTCCCAGGGCCCTCCACTTTTCTTTCCCTGTTTTGCTTCTCTTTCTTATAGTTTTTTTCTTTTATAGTCTAAGCAGCCAACGCCTCAAATAAGTAAAATAGGACTGAAATGTCTTTCAAGACCCATTATTCAGCTTGACATCTGAACATATACTGGCAAACTGATTTAAAAATATTCTGAACTATGCTATAAAAAAATCCTGTTATTGGATAAAAGAGGGAAATACGTTGAATTTGCTCTCCTATTATGTATGATTTGTTCACTTTTTTATAGTCCCTTTTTTCCCCCACTAGCATGAACACAGGATTCCTCCACAATGTTTGCATCCTTCCTCTCTTATTGGGGAAGATTATTCACCTCTGCTTATTATGAAGGGTTAGAGGAGAAGAGAGAACCAAAGTTTCAGCAGCTCTTTCTCTACTTGCATGGTGGACTGTTATCCCAATCCAATTTCTCCAAGGAGGAAGTTATTCTTTAAGTTGTTTAAAATGATCTTTTTCTAAGTCTCTCTTTTCTACTCTTCTCTTCCAATACACTTTGGTTTGCCTTATGTGTCAGCCAGATTAACTTCCTCTTGAATTTCTCAGATGTTACTACATTTTACTGATTTCTTCAACCAGTCTTTACTAAATAACTTTACTTTGGCTTTCAGGGTTGAGGCTGCATGTATCTCAACATGATACTAAGTAGGTATGAAACACGTGCAGTGATTTTTGCTTATGAAACCTGCAAGTACAAGTCACATGATTTCTGTCGAGTTGTGCAGAAAAAGCAGAAGGCAGTCAGTTAAAGAGTTACTTCACCCTTCCTATGTCATCCAAGGAAATGTGCAAGCGTCTTTGCAGGTTGCTGGATGAGTGCAGGCTTTCCCCAGAGATGCTCTGTGGGAGAGTCACTTCAGTCTATTGCTTTTGATTAACCTACTCAGTAACCTTTCTGCAGACAGTATATCCTTGGCAAGATTTTAAAATAAATGTGTAGATCCTTTCATGAATTAAGTCAAGAGCCAGTTCAATAGTACTGTGATAAATGCAGATATAACAACAAATCTGTATCTACAAGAAAAACCCCATCAGAATTTTGGAACACTTTTGTCCTGCAGTCATCTCTTCAGAGACCAGGATAAAAAATGAGCAGTGCTGTGTACAAGATCAGAGTCACAGAATGGCTGAGGCTGGAAGGGATCTCTGGAAATCATCTTGTCCAATCCTCGAGAAGGCTTGCTTAGAGCCAGTTGCTCAGGACCATGTTCAGATGGCTTTTGAGTATCTCCAAGGAAAGAAACCCCACGACTTCTCTGGGAAACCTGTGCCAGTGCTTGGTCACATTCACAATAAAAAAGTGTTTCATGGTGTTCAGAGGGAACCTCCAGTGTTTCAGTCTGCTTCTGGTCCTGTCACTGGAAAGAATCTGGACCTGTCCTCTTTGCACCATCCTTTCAGGTATTTACTCACATTAATAAGATCCCCCTGAGCCTTCTCTAGGCTAACCAGTCCCAGCTCTCTCAGCCTTTTTTCATATGTGAGGTTTTCTAGTCCTTTAATCACCCCTGTGGTCCTTTTAAACTCCCTCTAGTATGTCCATGTCGTCTCATAATCAGAAGCCCAGAACTGGCCACAGTACTCCAGGTGTGGCCTTTCCTGTGCTGAATAAAAGGGAAGGATCATCTCCCTCAACCTACTGGTAATACTTTTTCTAATACTGCTGAGGATAACATTTGCCTTCTTTGCAGCAAGGGCACATTGCTGGCTAATTTTCTAACTGATATACTCCAGGTCCTTTTTCTGCTAAGCTGCTTTCCAGATGTGTGGTCCCAAACATATAGTGGTGCACGATGTGGTTCTTCTCTAGATACAGGACTTTGCACTTCCCCTTGTACAACTTCATAATGTTCCTGTTGGCCAATTTCCCCAGCCTCTCGAGGTCCTTCTGGATGGCAGCACCACCCTTTGGTGTATCAGCCACTCTTCACGGTTTGGTGTCATCTGTAAACTGTCTGAGAGTGCTTTCTGGGATACACTTCTGGTTACTGGCTTCCAACTAGACTGTGCTGCTGATTACCACCCTCTGGGCCCAGCCATTCAGCCAGTTTTCAATCCAACTCACTGCCTGCTCATCCAGTCTGTTCATCAACAGCTTCTCTCCTGAGTATGTTACATTAGACAGTGTCAAAGGCCTTACCGAAGTTCAGGTAGACAATGTGTAATGCTCTCCTCTCATCTACCAAGCTAGTCAGAATATTATAGAAGTTTATCAGATTGGTCAAGCATGATTTCCCCTTGCTGAAGCCATGCTGACCACTGCTGATGATTTGTTCATCTTTAATGTGCCTGGAAATGGTTTATAGGATTAGGTGCCCCATCACCTTCAAAGGGACAGCAGTGAGGCCTATGGTTTTGTAGCTACCTGGGTCTTCCTCCTTGCTTTTCCTGAAGATGAGGATGACATTTGCTTTCTTCCTGTCTTTGGGCATTTATCCCAGTCGCTATGATGGATCAAAGACTGTTGAGAGTGGACTCACAATGACATCTGCCATTTTCCTCAGCACTTGAGGGTGCCTCACATCAGGGCTTGAACCCAGGTGACCTAAGTATGATATATTTCATGTTATATGCTACGGACTTGTTATCTGGTCTAGCTCTCATAGACACCAAAGAAAGCTGGTGACTCCTACTGGATTTTGTCTTTATGCATCTGTGACTCCAAGTTACTACACCAAATGAGCACTTACAGAAAGACTGTTTCTCTGGACAGCCTCCTTCCAACATGACCTTCAGATAATGCATCAAAGAGAAGAGCATTCACTGTTCTCCATCCTAGTCCCTTTTTGCAGCCTGGGATGCTGATGCACAGAAGATGTCACTTTCCTTTGCAAGAAAAGATGACAAGTTCCTCAAAGTAATCTTTTCTGCTCTTATCATAACAGTGTAAAATGTCTTGTGAAACTGATAACAAATGTATAGGAAAAAACCATGTAATTTAATTTCCCTACTTTTGACTTATATGGTTATTTAATTAAACAGGTGAAACATAGGCAGAGACTGAATGAATCAGAAAACAATATTATCCTGACTTCATAGAGATCAAGAGGTCACTGATGTTGTGCATATTAAACCTGCTGCCCATTTAGGGCCTTTGCTTATACCCTAGCCTTGACAGCAGTATAA
The DNA here is from genome assembly GCA_013400835.1 of Zapornia atra. Classification (NCBI taxonomy): domain Eukaryota; kingdom Metazoa; phylum Chordata; class Aves; order Gruiformes; family Rallidae; genus Zapornia; species Zapornia atra. The sequence goes on along the minus strand of VZTU01029542.1, from coordinate 55,352 downwards.
TTTGAAAGTCTGCTGCTGTATGGGGGTAAAAGAACATTTCCATATGAGGATCCCTAGTCACTGGCCCTAAAGAATGACTGTTGCCTGTAGTGAAGAGCCTCCGACAACAAAGAGAAGCAGCTCCTGGCTCCTTTCTACAATGAACAATAAATACATCATCATGTTCACTCTTCTCTTCTGCAACTTCTTTCATGCTAGGATTCAAACCTTCTTACACATGAATTTTCATAGCTTTTTGGATTTACATAAAAAAAGATTTCATTTTCAAAGAAAATCAGCAATAAATCAAAAAGAAATTCCAGGTTTTCCAGCACTTACTGTGCTGTTTTCCAGCCTCTGGACCAACTACCACAATGCAGATGGCAGGGTATGATATAATGCCAAAGAGCAGCTAGGCTGCACTAGCAGCCTGCATGGTAAGGAGTGTTTTGCATCTTTCGAAGCCTTTGCACCTCGACTCAGCAACCTGTTGGGTTTGCCATTTACTTCTCTCTGCTATTGACAAAATGAAAGACCCTATGAGGAATAAAACTGAAAATAAATTGTCAGTCTCTGTTGCCTCCAAAATCACAAGTTCAAAAGAAACAACTTTCTGTAGGCATTTGTTTGTTTACACAGAAGTAACAGATGGGCATGAACCATACAATCATATGGTGTCCTCCCTCTTTTCTTGCATTAATTGACTGAGAAATCTGCAGACAGGGGGATTGAAATTTATTTTTCTCTGTTGTGATTTTAGCATGATGAAGGTTTAATTCAGATTTACCCAGATGGCCTTAGCACTCCACCTCTGTCAGAAGAAGATGTCTCAAGGCTTAAGCTGTCTCCAGCCACAGCTCATGGATTAGCCTCATCAAAATAGGTATAACATTCAGGACATTATGTAGATATCACATGTCCCAAAGTTGGATCTCCAAGCGTATATTTCTGAAACACAACCATAGGTATGTCTCTTATTGTGAATGACATCACTTTTATGAACACAGACTCAAGTATTCCAGTGCTAAGCTATCCCTGTGCTTACAAAGCTTTGCCTGTTTTCCACTTTGCTGTACTGTAATTCTAATGCTTCTTGCTGTATCCAGAGCAGATACGGAGAAAGTGTGATCTTTTCCTTTTCCTAGTTAGGTTTTATGTCCTTTGCAACTCACACTAACCTACCTAATGCCTTTAAACTTTCCTCTAAGATCATGTATTTTAACCAGACCCACTGATCTCTGGACTTTTTTCCTGCTGTCTCACACCTTTTCTTGGAGAGTCTGAAACTGGCAGCTGAGGAAAAAATCACTTCAGAATTCTTTCATACAATATATAAGTTTTTTCCAGCAGTGTGATCCTTATGATTCAGTCTCGGGCTATGATCCTCTGACAGCTATAGGGGTGATGCAGGACCAGAGAGGGGCCACCAAATAGGGAGACAAGAATGCAGCAGTAAGAGTAATATGCTCTTTTGAGATTGGGATCACAGCCAGGGTGTGATAAATGGATACAGGCTGTGATGACAGTCCAGCAAGTATTTAAAAGCATTTTGCTGCCATCTAGTACTTGGTATTATTAGAAGCACTACTATTTGGAAAAGCACTGAAAAGAACAGTAATATAGAAAAAGAGACCCCAACCCTAGGTATGTAACATCTAACATGACTGTTTGGTCCTGTTTTGCTCCACCTTTTGAAATCTACGTAAAAACCTTCTCATTAACATAAAATGGATAGTTCTCTGGCTATTCTACTAGCTATAAAGAAAAAAAACCCTCAATCTAATCATATCCTTTGCTCACTTTGCTAGTCAGTAGCAAAATCTCTGAAAATAACTTACTCTATTGCATTTCTACTACCCAGAAAAATGTATTCCTTTGCAGAGTACAAAGAAGTATCTCCCTCCTTTTATCCATGGCTAATACTCATAATCAATCCTTACTGTTGTGCTACTATGGCAATAGTTTTTAATTTTACTTTACCAAATTAATTTCATGCAATTTAAATACTGTTCAGCAGAGTCATGGATTATGTCCTACCATGATATAATTGCCTAGATTTCCTAAAATGGACGGTTTGTGTCAAAATTAGTGTCCCTTAAGTAGCACTTCTGAGATATCCTTGATACTTAAACATGGAAACAAGAACCCTGAAAATTATTTTTAGGATCCCAAAAATCCATTTATTCATTTCACTCTCTAAACCATCAGTAGAGAGAATTTCTACTCTTTCCTATATATGCTTCTGAATAACACAGGCAGAAACCTTTCACACATAGCTGAGGGACATGACGAGGGAATGTAAGAGTATTGTGAACTGTACAAACTCCTTCCCTGGAACTTAGCATTTATGAGACATGCACACTGCTCTAAAGCAGCAGTTGAATATACGTATAGAAAGACCCTAGTTTATCACCCTTCCAAGTATAGGTAACTCTTTTTGTTTCCTCACATTTTTTACAAATGCTTGAGAGGCCAGGTTGGATGGGGCTTTGGGCAATCTGATCTCATGGACGGTGCCTCTGCCCATGGCAGGGTATTGGAACTGACAATCTTTGAGGTCCCTTCCAGCCCAAACTATTCTCTGGTTCTATGATTCTATGGGATGTGCATGAGCAGATGCACAAATACAAATCTTAGTAAGAGCTGTTGTTTTTGTAACTATCCCTCATGGGGACTGTGCTGGAGTGTTTTGCAGAGCTCCACTCATCTATGAAGAATGATGAAAATTCTGGGATTAACTCACAATATATTTATCTTTAGAAGATACAAGCACTTTTTATGCATTGAGAGATTTTGACCTTTCAGATAACTTGCCTTCAGCACAGTAATATAAAATAAGGACATTCAATTTAGTTCCACACTGTGATTCCATTTCTGAAAACAGACGTGCTTGGAAAAGGCTCTGTAACCTGTCTGCATCTACAGGCAATAGAATGTAAAGGGGCTTTGTTTAGTCTGCATGACCATGAGCCTTGGCTTTGTGTTTTATGTATAATTTAAATCCTCCAAAGTGTATTGTTTTGCCTTTATTTTTAGTTCTCATTTGGAAGTTTAAACTCTTGCCGCAGGGATTTAAAACATCTGTTGTTTTTAAGCACAAGAAATGATGGATATTTGCTGCTTGGTATGAGTTATTGGATAAAAGGATGTATTAACATTGACTGGCCTATAGATTAGAGCTAGGTTTAGAATTCAAATACCCCTATAGATTTCACATAAGCTTACATATAAATTAGAGACACAGGAAAAAAGATATTCAACATTGGTAGTGTTTTGACACAAACCAAAATATTTACTTTTCAAAAAAATATGTTTTGGAAATTGCAGATGGACATAGAATGTAATTTGAAAGAAATGACTGGTTAGAAATTAAGTTGCTTTCTACTTTGCCTCTTATCACAGTATCTCATTGGTTGTTGTGATTACTGGCATATTATATTCACTTTTATCCAAGTACAATATTACAAATATGTATATACACTAAACCTATATATAATATATGATAGACACATTACACTCTGGCATTGGGATACTTTGACTATAATTATATCACTTTTCAGTTTATCATAGAGAAGAACTTTAAAGATAGACACAGATTGAAATACCTCTTATCATAATTTAAAATATATCCTATTTATATTGTAGGTGAAATAACGTGTGATTGAACAGCACAGGACTGCTGGACTTAGCATTGCCAGTTACTGTAACTTGTAGGATTTACTACGTGCAAAAGAATGTTGCTGGCAGGTCTGACAGGGAGGAAAGTGACCACAGCTCCTATGGACAGTACTGAATCCATAACATAGCTGCACTTACTTGCTGGCCTGTATGAAAACCCATAGGGGTAAAAACAGACAGAATCATAGAATAATACAATCACAGAATGGTTTCAGTTGGAAAAGACCTTCAAGATCATTGAGTCTAACCATCTATCCAGCCCTACTAGATCCAACACTATACCATGTCACCAGGTAAAACATCTACTCTTCTTTTAAACACCTCCAGGGATGGTGACTCAACCACCTCACGGTGCAGCCTACTCCAATATCTAACCCTTTCGGCAAAGAAATTTTTTGTAATATCCAACCTAAACTTCCCCTGACACAACTTCAGGCTGTTTCCCCTTGTCCTGTCACTAGCTACCAGGGAGAAGAGACCAACTCTCTACAACCACCATTTAGGTAGCTGTAGAGAGTGATGAGGTCTCCCCTCAGTCTCCTTTTCTCTAGATTAAACAATCCCAGCTCCCTCAGCTGTTCCTCATAAGAATTGTCTTCACCAGTTTTGTAGCCCTTCTCTGGTCATGCTCAAGCATCTCGCTGACCTAATAGTGGGGGGCCCAAAACTGAACACAGTACTCTAGGTGTGGCATCAGCACCCCTCAGTACAGGGGAAGGATTGCTTCCCTACTCTGGCTGGCTACACAGTTCCTGATGCAGGCCAGGATGCCATTTACCTTCTTGGCCACCTGGGCACACTGCTGGCTCATATTCAGCTAGCTGTTGATAAACACCCCTGAGTCTCTCCAGACATCTCTTGAGCTATTCCTCTTCAAGCCTGTAGATGTGCACGGGGTTGTTGTGACTCAAGCGCAGGATGCTGCATCTGGCCTTGTTGAACCTGATGCAATTGCCTCGGCCTATTGATCCAGCCTGTCCAGGTCCCTCTGTAGAGCCTGCCTACCCTCTGGTAGATCAACAGTCCTGCCAATCTTGGTATCATCTGCAAAGTTACTGAGCACACACTCCACTTCCTCATCCATATCATTGATAAAGACATTAAACAGAACCGGCCCCAGTACTGAGTCCTTGGGAACACCGCTGGTGGCTGGCCTCCAGCTGGATTTAACTCTGTTTACAACAACCCTTTGTGTCCAACCATCCAGCCAGTGTTTCACCCAGTGAGACGTATGCCCATCCAAGCCATAAGCCAACAGCTTCTCTAGGAGAATGCTGTATGAAACAGAACTAGGAAGCATCAGCGCATAATTTCCCAGGGCTGTGTATGTACTTGGCCTGCCACTGCAGAAGAAAATTACAGGTCTTAGGATATGGAAACAAAAGAGTAGGTCACTTCTGCACTGATTACCTGTCACATTTTGTGTTTCAGAGCACATACCAATAACAAATGCACCCTCTATGATTGTTGCATTTTTAAATGTGTTCCCCATCAAATCATTTGAGTTAACATCTGCAGGAAATTGCCATGGATGAAAAAATTGTGTCAGATCTTTCAGGAAAGAATTTCATTAAGTAAATGAAGATGTTCCAAAGAAAGTCCAGGTGGATCCAGGAAAGAGTTACAGAGTACAACTAGCCTTACGATGTCTTAACACATTTAAATACAAAATAGTAAAGCTTTTACAGATGTTGATGATATATGTGCTAATTTATTCATACAAATAGCAAATTTACATTTCACTGAAAAACGTCATACATATCTGTCCATCCTCCAAACAAACCTGACAAGGAAAAAACAATAAGCCATATTTTGTTTCCAAAAAGTTATCGGCTTTTTCCAAACTCATAATGGAAATGGGTTTAGTATACTTTTTATAGTCAGAATGGGTCCAGGTGAGAAAGATTTGCTATCAGTTTTCAGCTATTTATATTATGTCATATTATTTTTCCTGGAACCATTCTTCCAAGTCACTGTTCCTTGTCTTCTGATATATTTTTAAATTTTCTTTATATGCTTTTTTTTTTCCTCTCTGCCTTTCATTGTGTTAGAAACCATTTCCTTCAGTTATCTCATCTCTGACCTGTGGATTTCAGTTTTAATTTAGTTTCCACATTTTTATTTCATTTTTATTTATTTTAGTAGTTCCTTTTCAATAAAACTTTGCCTTCATGTCAAATACCATTGCTACAGCTTCAAAAGTCCCATTAACTTACTTCTGTCAAAGCATATAAAACTCTTGAAAACTGCTGTTTTGACCCCTAGGTGGAAAAGAGTAGGCATAAAACAAACCTCCTTCCTCCTCCATTTTACTCAGGAAGGATACCACAGCAAGAGATTAAAAATAAAAGTCTGTGTTTGGCAGAAAACGAGCCTTAATGCTGTTTATCAACATATAGATTCAGCAAGATCAAAAATTTGAAACCACTAGTTTTACTTTAAAAAGAACATCTTGTGCATAATCTTAAATAATATCGTAAGAAAACAAGCGTAACATTTTTGTCCCAAGTCCCATAATCTGAAGAGCATGACAGGAGTGACATACTTCTCAGCTCCTTTCTGCTCCCGGGGGTAAGATTTCAAGCCTGCTTCACCCTGGTATAAACAAAGTGAATTCCACAGAGATGGCAACTTTCTCCTTTTTGGACTTTTGCTATAAAAAAGGGTGATGGCCATTGTGTTGGTATTGTGGTAATACAGCTTTTTTCTTTATCATCAAGTGAAATGCCTAATTTTTCTGGTACTTAATTGAGAGACATGAGGGTCTGGAACTTTATTTGTTAAAAATTGCAAAGATTTGCAATTTTAAAAATTGTAAAGGTTTTCCACAAAAGCTATACCTTGTGTGGTATGCCATCACACAGAGAGGAAAAACCTCTTCATGTGCAGATATGCATCACATATATTAACATGTTTCAGTCTCCAGACACACTAAAGTACCAGCAAATGACTCTCTGATCTGAGAAAAATGACAGAATGCAAACAAATCAGTCACTGAATACCACACATGTGCCTTTCTATACTCTTTTCTGTAGTGTTTTCTAACAGAGTAGAGACATACAAAGGCAACTGATTGGTTGATTGATTGATTTTCCATGTGGAGTGATGAAAAATCCTATGATTTAACATAGATTGGAGATAATTTACAGTAAAATGGCTGGAGAGTAGCTGCTGGTACTTCTACTCTGTGCCTTCCATTGTGCAATCTTTACTTACACCTATGACTATAATTACTTCTCTTTTCTAGCATGATAAACTGCAGGGTGAACTCTATGCCTGCAGCGTAATCAGAAAACTGTTTCTATATTACTCTCAACATACATTCCCTATATATTTCCTTCACTGAGGAAGAAAATAACAAGTGAATAATTAGAAGAGTTTTTATGGGATTTGAAAATTATTATCAAGCTAATCTGTGTTTTGATAGGCAAAAATATTCATCTGGTCGAAGGATCATTCTAAGTATTAAAAGATTCAGAAATTATTTCATTACATGTCTTTTATGAAGTTTTTTTTAAAAAAGGTATTCCTATTCTTATATGCTCACTGTAAAACACAGGGTAGGACCTTGGAACTGTCACCTCAAGGGTTTTCCACATGGATATACAGATTTCAGAGTGCTTTTAGAAGTGATTGTAAAGGAAAACTGAATGGAGTTTGGTCTGTCTAAACCTGAAAGTAACCATCATCTGTGATGGGCCAAGTATGACTGTTTCTGAACTAAAAAAATTGAATTTCATTGGAGGAGAGAACAGTTACAACTTTTTGTTGCCTAAAAGTTGTGAATGACTAGCTCAACTGCTAATAATACTTGATTGGTGTGAAATGACTATGTTCCCAGAGTCCAGCTTTAGATAGACAAAGTACTGTAATTATAATTTTTGACAGTTGTAATCTTTGGCTTTCATTCACATTATTTTTTTGAAAACTCAGCCATTTCAGCTTTTAAAAAATGTCGTTTTCAGAACATTATTTACATTTAGCAAAGAAAAAAAACCCAAACTTAATTTGCCTTAGGTTATACTAACTTTTTCTGTATGTCACAAAGACTTCAGAGCTATGAAGTGAACAAATAGGGAAAAAAAGAGCCTGGAAAAAAAATCCCAAATCTACAGCACACTCTTATTGACTTGCTGTACTTGATGAGAGGTTTTAATTCAGATTCTTCCACCTCACTCGTCGTCATAAATGGCAGCAAATAATTTAATTAGCAAAAAAAAAAAAAAAAGTGCCTTAATCCTCCATGTAAAAGAATGCACTTGAAGATGTGTTTTAAAATGTTCATGCATTAGAAAGCAGAAAAGTAAATTCTGAGGCAATAAATAACAAAAATAATCTTATTAAAATCAATAACCTTAAAAGGGATTTAAAACCTAGTTAAATTTTCATGAAGTAGAATTATCCAGACATTAGCACCCATATGCAAAGACTCAGACTGTAACCTTCTGCCCATTAACTCTGTAAAGATGTTTAAGAAGAGAATGCCTTTTCTTGTAGAGTCTCTGACCTTGTTATCCAGTGGCAGTGGATTAATTTCTTTACTGCCATTCAAATAAGAGAATTTAGTGTATTTCTAGTCTTACCTTCTGTACCAGATGTGGAGCCCTTGCTTTTTTCCATGAGAGATATCACTCCTTATAAATCTTTTGAGACATTATAGCTTTGTCTACAATGGGCCTTAGGTTAACAGTTGGTTAGGAACAGAAATACAGTAAACCCACAAAGCACAGCACATGAAAACATGTATGGTGAACACTCGTCTGAGTGGCTCCAGAGCAAAACCTTTGTCCTGGAAAAGAGATGAGAAGAGTTTCCATCGGCTTCCTTGGGTTGCACAAAATCTTTGAAAATGGAGAGCATACTTCTGACCTGAGATTAAAAAAAAACCCAAACAAATAAAACATTTCTGGTGATTTTAGTTTTGCTCATCAGACAAGTTATTATTTTTTTTTTATAAATTGTGCAGACAGGGATCTGTTTTAGACTTTATAGCTGTATCGATGTTGACAGTACGTCTAAATGGGGAAACTCGGATGTTACCAGGATGTTCTTGGGTACTGAAACCGAATTTCTAATATTAGTGATCTGTGCAAACATTGCCTGGCATATTTTTGTTCCCCATATTCTCCACAACAATTTGCTGGTGCTGCTCACAGGTTTGCATCATGCACGGACCAATTGAAATTAGCACCATGAATACAGGCATGTGAATCCAGGACTAAAAAAGTTCACTAGTATAGTGGCGAGACAGTCTTTCCCAGGTAGTCCTAGCCAGCAACATTCCCAGTCAAATGTTTTTACTAGTTAAAATGCAGCCATAGTTTCCATATGGAAACATGACAGAAAATTATGTTATGTTTCTTATAACAAGTGAAGAAACAACTGTATAATGTCATACAATAAAATCTTGTCTCTTAACACATTTTAAAAAGTCATTGCAGAAAATTTATCTTGCTCTGTCTTCCCTGAGTAATTTTTTCTGTATGCAAACTCTGATAGAATAATCCACAGATAAGGTTGGGTTTCCAACAGGCCTTTTAGCAAGGTTACAAAAGCGCATCAAGCTCAGTTATCCATGCGGTCTTATTCTGTGCAGCACATGGCCAGCGTCGGCGACATCCTTACAAACCCAGCACAAGCACGCCACAGACTGGCCTGAGGAACTGGGGAACTGCAGTTATTTTCTCTCTCCTTTTCTCCCTAAAGCCTTACTCACACTTTCAACAGAGACCTGTTGCCCTCTGAAAACCACACTTGCAAGCCCAGCACACCTATATGTCTGCATTACCTTTTTTGCACTACTATTGCTGGTGCTTAATGCATGCTTTCAGAGGGAACAGAAGATACGCAGCTGCAGTTGAAATGGAAGTGATTGGTTTAGGCAGAGACTTGGTTTTTGAGTTGCTTTTCTTGAATTTATCACTAGAAGTTTAAACTTGCTTCACTAATAAAACATGAAAGCAAGGACTCTCTTCTTTCACTGTGAATTTGATTAGCCGATCTGAACCTAATTCTGGATTGTCACTAAAGGTAGAGAGACACTTAGAAACAACCCCAGCTAGCACATTGTAGAAATCTACATGAATTAAAGTCTGCTATTCAGTTGAAAATGAAGGCAGTTTTGCCTCATGGAAATAATTTATTTAGTTTATTTAACTTAGTTTGGCCAACCTGGCTTGTAAAAAAATTTAGAAAAAGAATAAATGATTTATTGCAACATTTTAAACACAGTATTTTGCAAATTTAATAAGGGAAAAAAAGTTTCATTTCATATTCCAAATCCTAGCTATGTTTAATTGAGAAAAAAAAAAAAAGGTAATAATATATGACCAGTATTTCCAATAGAGAACCTAAGAACAGCAGAGTAAGAAAGCTTTAATCATCATCATCATCGTCAGCTCCCATCTGCTATTATAGGCAACTAAGACATTTTATTTATGGATGTAGTGAGATTTATTATTGTTTATATTAAGTATTTTTTTCACCAAATATTTTTTCATTTTACACCTAACCAGGAAAGACACACTAAAAATTCTTAATATCAATTTATTACGCTTTTTTAATTTCTAAATTTAATAACTCTCCTCTCTTGAAGAATCCTCTAAATTTCTGAGATCATGCTTTTCAATAAAATAATAGTAGAGCTACAGTGAGAAGCAAAAATGTTGATTAGGTAAACAGAAAATATTACTTGAATTTTATTATTTCATCTTGCTGGTACTAAGAAGTTGTAAATTATCAGGATTTTTAGTAATGTACTATAAGCCACTCAAAACAGAAACACTGTGCTCTGGGTGTTATAGCCCAAAAGAAAAAAATAGATGTGTTTGTTAGTGTTTTGATTCTGTGTTTTACACTATGATTGCTACAGTCTTAATTATAAAATGTAATAAAATGTAAGCAGATAAATGGTGAGGGGTTTTTTTCAGTTCTTCCATAAAAAAATTGTGATTTATACATTCCTAGGCTAAGCACATATCACTATGAAGCAGGAGAAAAGAAACTACTCATTTTATCTTCCTTCACTTGAAAATTATTTTACAATGCACTTATTCATATGATCATGATGGTACAGAAAGTAATGAATTTTCTTTCTTATGTAAAATAAAATGTATTTTGATTAACACTGAATATGAATTTTTAATGGGAAATAAATTTTTTCTGTTCTTACAGTCACATAGCTATATAAAGAATTAATTTAACCAGAAATAAAATATTTTTAGAGAAAAAAAATTAAGGAAAGCAAAGAAAATCAAATTAACTAAATTCCTGCAACAGATAGAAGAATAATTTTCTTTGGCTTCCTTCCCTATTAATGATCTCAATTATTAATACTATTAGTAAGAGAGCAGTGAAACTTTATAACAGGTTTATTACCCTATAAATTTTTATAGCCAGATATAAATACCCTCAATATTTATATGTCTTAGAAATAAACAAACACAAATCATGATTATCCTGTCTGTAGAGACTTCTTTTGACAGAATAGGATATCTCACTGATAATACACTGTGAGCTCATATGCAACATGGGAAATAACATAGTGAGTAGATGTGCTAATATATTGTAGGGGAAAAAACTTACTGGTACGAAAAAAGACCTAACTACAGTCTGCTAAAAATTAACTACAGATTGTAAAAACATTCAAGTGTAACTTAAGTCATTCTGAACTCAGCCAAAACAAATTTGACAGTCTATGTGAGGATCTATGGATGGCAAATTTAAAAAGTTGCATTTTTATCAGTCTGAGCTATAAGTATGGTTTTACAATAATTCCAGCTTGGAAACTTCTGATCTACATGATTAATAACTGGAATTGAACTATATACATAATCTATATACAATTTAAGCCTGTGGACAGTGGGACACGTTTACCTGTCAAGAATGGGAATCTGAATCCCTTCCACATAACTCTGAGAGCTGCTGGTTGAATGTCAGTGTTTTCTCTTCTGAAACGATTACTGACTTACAGAGGATCAGGATCATCAACAATCTGCACTGTCACCCAAACTGACATCTGTGGAACGAGATTGAAATAGAGGTGGGTGGTCTGCAGGCCATCACTGTGCTTTTTCTCCTTCTACTCTGTGTTTCTCTTGGCTGGTTAATCTTTGGCTTTTGCCGTCAGTGTCTGTCTCTTAGAGGGAGACCCTTCGGGGTACACAGAATCAAAGAAAAAAGCCACAGCATCACTATGGCATTATTACCTACACAAAGGCATTGTGCTATGTGAACCACTAATCTCTGAGCTTGTCCCTGATCTGACATTAGTAGAGAAGAATATTACTGCTTGACCTAAACTCTTTTTACAGGAAATAATGAAGAAATAAACTCACTGTCTGTCATCTGCTCCTCTGTTAAACAACTGGGAGCATTGCAATTCTAGGGCCAACTTTGAAATGTATGTTTGAGTGGGCTCAGCAAAATTCTGCTTTTTAATGGAACATGTGTTTATATGCAATGAGACAGCTGGTCCAAAAAAGCATATCTTGGCAGATCCCATTTCTATGGCAGTGAGACACAAAATCAATGTGAATGGGAGTTCATTTTAAAACGATACATTAACTTAAAACTTTCATTCCATCTATTTATTCCGTTCCTCTTGCAATATTGATTGCTGCAATTTATAATTTTGAATTATTGTAATTTATTTTCTTAATAGCAGTGATGATAATTAAATGGTCCCTGATGGCATTTTTGTTCAAAAAGGACTGTACTATACCTAGGCAGTTTCATTGACTTCATACTTCACGCTCAAAAGTAGCAGGTGTATTAAAGCAGAGGTGTAGAAAAGTGTAATAGGAAATAAATGTGTCAGACAAATTTCACCTTCCCAGTTTGGATAAGTATATAGCCTGTGGATCACAAACCTGCCTATAATATTGGGCTTGAGTTTAATTCCTTGTGGGGAAATAAAAATTCCAGTCTTGGAAAAGGGTAACCATTAAAAAAATCATGTTCTTATGTATTATTCCAAAAAATAGGAAGCAGAGAAGTTAGTAAACCTTTTGCACACACTGGTGTTTTAGAGCTATATCCCTGCTCATGATCTTAAAAAGTATGTTCATTGATTAGATGAAAAGTGTGTAACTACGCAGGATTGATCCAAGCTCCAAGCAGTGGAGATTGCCACAAAGTGTTAAGTAAGAGGTATGGTAGAAAGACAATTACAAATTACAAATTCAAATTAAAGAAAGCATGTCTGCAAGGTGAAGTAACATCTTTAATCTTTTCAGGTACTAGTAAGATCTTTACCTGAGATAGTTTGCTTTTTCCAACTGCATTCTCCAGTTGGTAATACTTCTGCACTTGTGCCTGTAAATCCGACTGGATCCGACTACCACCGCTACTGCTCCTGCTCTTAGCACTATAGAGTCACATTAGGGAGCTGAAAAGCAGCACTACTAGATTTACCAGTACCACAGATACATAAGCACATCATGGCATTGTCTGTATCATCCTTTACATCTGACCCAGAAAGAAAATCATTAGTTCAGGCATTGTGGCATAGCCCTTCTCACCTCCTCTATCCGCTCAGTGCCATTCATATTATATGGTGCCTTTGCAGGCAGAGGTAAAAACTTGATTTAGACATGATGAGTTGTGCCAAAAAGCAGGTCAACTTTTGGGCTTGAAGATCTGAAATAGAAGCAGCAGACTCCAAAGCTACATTCAAGACAAGAAAAATTACACAGTGTTTAATTTGTTTCATATGAGAACAAGAAGTGAAAGAGACACAATAAAGTTGTTTCTCCAAAAGAAAAAGAAAAAAGAAAAAGCTGTTTATTGCTTTTGGAATATGGAGGGTTAAGTCAGGGTCAGAGGGGTTGTAATATAACACCAAAGCAGGATTTCTATGGAATTTTTGTATCCAGCAGAACTATTAATTTTTATTCTCCCTCATTTTTGGAAGAGTTCTTTGGTGATCCAACTTAGAACAGGTATAGGTTGAATTTTTTGTAAAAGACACCTCTCCACTTGTAACTGCAAACTTTGAACTCTCTATTAATAGCATGTAGGCAAATAGCAGGGAAAAAAAAATAATTACGAAGCAAAAAGCTGTTCAGATAGAGATCAACTGGCATCATGACAACACAAAGCAGAGAAAAAAACAGACAAATGCCCAAACCATGGTCAAAGCAATATTAGCATGATGGAGATTGCATTTCAAATCTAAGGTACGTAAATACACATACATGTAATTCAAACAAGAGAAACAAAACTTTATGCATTTACTAATAATTAAGTATATAATAAAATTCTCTTACATATTCTATAGTATTTAAAATCCATATTGTTTATTTGCTTACATATGAAGGTACTGAAAAAATTTGGAATATGCTTAAAATTAACTCCACAACACCTCTTCCTTTTTCACCAAGGGCTCTCCTGATCCACTGGAGTGCAAAGGAAGCCTCAAAAAAGGCTGTTTTAGAGCATTGGTTGTAACCAGAATTAAAAGTTTATATATATAAAGAACTGTTTCAGCTGGAAAACAGTACTGAAGTTGAAAGGGTAAAGAAGCTGTTAGTTTCTTCTGGAGCACAGAGATCAGAAAGACCATGATTTGCATTATAAGGCTGAATTGCAGAATGTTGTGATAGGACATAATGTTTTCCATTATTCCCTTAATACTACTACAAGCCATTAAAGAATTCTTCTTCTTTTATGTATAAGCTGCTTTTCTTCAAATCTGCATTTCAATCTTAGTCTTCCTGGAGAAATAAAAAATTAGGTTAAAATAAAATTTTCCATCTTTTGGAGGAAAAGGAAAATTTTGTAAAAGTTACTTTTTCCATTGGGAAAATATTCTCTCTCTCTTGACATATATACAGTGGGATACTTATCTAAAACTTATCCAAGATTACACCATTAGGAAGCAGAGAGGATAAATCAAGTAAATACAAACTTTTATTTTTTTCCCCAGTCTTAAAAACTTTTAGGAATGCATAGCTTAATGTCTGTATAGGTTTGAGCCATCTCAAAGGTCAGCCATTTTCCATCTGTTATGTATCTGTGCAGCGGTTTATATTTTGTAGTCATCCGTCAGTGTGAAAATCAAAGGCTCATCAACCTATTAGTTCTTCAGCCTTTGGTGTTTCTTCAGACCGTGATGAATGATCACCCATGTAACTACTGCACTCTGCTCACTTTCAACTATATTACTGTCTCTGGACATATGCACAAAGCAAGAAAGATTTTTCAGTGTTCAAAAACTGGGATAGAAAAGAAATCAGAGGAAATTTTCCTGCTGTCATTTTCAATGCTGCTTCAACTACTAATTCTATTTCAAATCAGAAAGGACTCAGAAAAGGCTAACACTCCTATTTGCGGAATGGTATGGAAGGAAATGCAATAAAAGAGTGAAGCATGACATTGTTCATGCTATCTTTACTGACCGCCCAGAGTTATTTACTATAAAGAGCTCTCAGCTAGCTAATAAGGCTAGTATCTAATGAGTTAGCTAGTGTCACAACACAGCAACATGCAGCTTTACATGTTAGGTAGCAAAGCTATTAGGTTTTTTGTCTCCAGTGTGTTAAAGTACTCTTCAAACCTGACAGAGGCAAAATGCCTCAAATATACAAGCTTTTGTCCGAGGCTGCTGTTGCTGAGCCAAAATGGTAGAAAGCTACTGCAGTGTTGATTTGGGTTCTCCTTGCCTCCAGAGTCTCCTTCAGGATGGAGTGTGGCACAGGCACTGGGCTAAAACTACTGTCAGGCTAAATGTGAAAAAGTTGTTCCTTCAAGATATCAACAGGACACTAAGCATATACAATACCAATAGTTGGCAGCAACAGATGTTCCATGACAAAGTACAGTCTTCAAGCATTTCATTGTCCTGTAACCCTTCTCAAGGTCCTCTGAGTTTTCATTTAGCTTGTCCTTTTCATCTTTTCATCACTGTGCCACTTTATTCTAGGATCAGTGAATCATTCATTTGTCCATTCCATCAGACTTTTCTTTGTCCAAGAGACAGCAAAAAGGTCTGCATGTTCCTGGCAGTCCTAAGCAATCTGGATGCCTTTCAGACTCATAGACTCACAGAATCATAGAATCTTTAAGGTTGGAGAAGACCTTTAAGATGCTGTCAAGTCCATCTCTGTACCCAACATGTCAACTAATCCACATCCTGGAGTGCCACATCTACATGTTTTTTGAACACCTCCAGGGATGGTGACTCCACCACCTCTCTGGGCAGCCTGTTCCAATGCCTCACCACTCTTTAATTGAAGAATTGAATTTTCCCAATATCCAACCTAAACCTCCCCTGACACAACTTGAGACCATTCCCTCTCATCCTATTGCTAGTTACCAGGGAGAACAGATTAACCCTACCTCACTACAACCTCCTTTCAGGTAGTTGTAGAGAGAGATAGGTCTCTCCTCCAGGCTAAACAACCCCAGTTCCTTCAGCTGCTCCTCATAACACTTATGCTTCAAACCCTTTACCAGCTTTGTTGTCCTTCTCTGGATTCACTTCAACACCTCAATGTCCTTGTAGTGAAGGGCCCAAAACTGAACACAGTACTTGAGGTGCAGCCTCACCAGTGCCAAGTACAGGGGGACAATCATTTCTCTAGTGCTGGTGGGAACACTATTCCTGATAGAAGCCAGGATGCTGTTGGCTTTCTTGGCTGCCTGGGCACACTGCTGGCTCATGTTCAGCCAGCTATTGACCAACCCTACCAGGTCCTTTGCTGCCAAGCAGTTTTCCAGCCACTCTTCCCCAAGCCTGTAGCATTGCCTGGGGTTGTTATGACCAAAGTGCAGGACTCAGCACTTGGATTTGTTAAACTTCATACAAATGGCCTCAGCCCATTGATCCAGCCTGCCCAGATCCCTCTGCAGAACCTTCCCACCCTCAAGCAAATGGACACTCAAGTCGTCCTGCTACTTGTGAATTTCCTATATTCCTAGATTTCACTGTACTCTTCCACATTTCCACAGAGTGGTAATTGACCAGTTGTCTTCTATCTGAGGCTTAACTTTTATTTCTGTATTGGATTTGTGCAGAAAGGTTTTGGTAGAGGAGGGATCTACAGAGGTAGCTTCTGTGAGAAACTGGTAGGAGCTTCTCCTATGTCCCACACAGCCAATACCACCTGGCTCCAAGATGGACCCATAGCTGATCAAGGCTGAGTCCATCAGCAATAGTGGTAGCACCTCTGGGGTAACATAGTTAAGAAGGGAAGAAAAATCTGCATAACTGCAGCTAAAGAGAAGAGTAAGAATATGTGAGAGGAACAACTCTGCAGACAACAAGGTCAGTGAAGAAGGAGGAGGAAGAGATGCTCCAAATGCTGGAGCAGATAAT
The DNA here is from genome assembly GCA_013400835.1 of Zapornia atra. NCBI lineage: Eukaryota > Metazoa > Chordata > Aves > Gruiformes > Rallidae > Zapornia > Zapornia atra. The sequence goes on along the minus strand of VZTU01029542.1, from coordinate 38,377 downwards.
CCTCTGCAGCCTGTGTAGAAGACCATTGTGAGGCAGGCTGTCCTCCTGCAGCCCATGGAAGTTGATGCTGGAGCAGATATCCACCTGTAGTCTCTGGAGGACCCCACACCAGAGCAGATGCATCTGAAGGAGGCTGTGACCCCATGGGAAGCCCATCCTGGAGCAGGCTTCTGGTAGTATCTGTGGACCTGTGGAGAACCCATGCTGGAGGGTCTAGTCCTGAAGGTCTGCACCCGTTGGAAAGGACCCATGTTGGAGCAATTTGTGAAGAACTGTATCCTGTGGGAAGGACTCGCATTGGTAAAGTTTGTGGTGGACTGTCTACAATGGGAGGGACCCCACACTGGAGCAGGGGAAGAGTGTGAGGAGTCCTTCCCTTGAGAAGGAAGAAACAGCAGAGACAACATGATGAACTGACTGCAACACCCATTTCCTGTCCTTCTGTGCTGCTGGGAGGGAGGAGAGAGAGAAATCAGGGGTAAAGTTAACCCCAGAAAGAAGAGAGGGGTAAGGGAATGTCTTTTTATATTTGGGTTTATTTCTTATTACTCTGATTTGATTTGCAATAAATTAGTTTTCCCCAAGTCAAGTCTGTTTTGCCCATGATATTTATCAGTGAGTGATGGCTCTGCCCTTATCTTGACCCATGAAACTATATTTTCTCTTCCCTGTCTAGCTGAGGAGTGACAGGGGAGTGACAGAGAGGCTTTAGTGGGAACCTGGCATCCAGTTAAATCACCACAATCTCCATGGTTATTTTCTTCTGAAATTAGCTCATCTGGTTTGCATTCTCCACTGCCTTCTTGGCAAGAGGGTTTACAGTTCTTCAAAACTCCAACAAACACATGAATCCTCCACCTGATGTAAGTGGAAGATGGCAAAAATCCTCAGCTTTCTTCTGAAGAATCAGAAGGAAATAACAGTGTGCTTCCACCATTTCACCCATTTATTAACAAAAGCAAACTTGGTTAACTAATACAATAAGTAAATAATAAACTACTTCATGGAGGTATACATTGGCAAGGTCTTCATGACTTTTCTCCCTCTTTAAAGATTTTTCTCCCTCTCCTGTTTGGCACCTGACATCATCAGTGACCTGACTGTGAAATTTCCAGAGAACGGAAATTTCCAGTGGGAGATGATCACTTGCCAGGCAGTAAGTTTTCAACTTCTCTCAAGTTGTTATGGAAAAGAGAATGAAATAAAAAGGATCTAGGAAAAAAAATCCAAAACACCTCAACATCAGCAGCTAAGTGTTGTATTGGGTTTTTTAATTTAATTTTATTTTGCTTTACTCAGTTACCCATTCTATAAAGAAAATTCCATGTTTTCCCTGTCACTGCAAGGCACTTCAGTTTAGACTGGAAAGCATTCAGGAGCATTAATATCAAAATGCCATAAACAAAATACTCTAATTTAAAGTTAAGATATGGTTTAGGCATAAAGTTTTCATAAATATCTCACTGAGGTTGAAGATCAGACAACATTATTTTGTGGAAGGCTGGTACTCCAGCTTAATTTTTATCATTTTCCTAAGTGAAACCCAAAGAGAACATTTCCATCAGCCAGGTAGTGAGTCAGAATAAAGGATACTCCATGAAACAATACATTTTCATTTTAGTGAAATCAACTCAATGTATTCCCAAGGTCCTTTGTGTTGGTAGCAGCCATCCATTTCCCTTAATTAACAAAATATGTTCATATTTCTCAGATGTCCCACGTGTATGGAAATAATTTCTAGTAATCAATTTTTAAATAGCTATAGGCTACTTTATTCTACAACCCTTGGTTTTCAATTAACAAAACAGTTTGATAGATTTTTCAACATGTGTACAAATTCTTTTCATACTAATTTTTGGTTAAAACAATGAGTCTTTAATAGAGTCCTGTGCTGTCACTGATCACCCTAATGTTTGATTGTCTTCCACATAAATAATCCTTGGAGAAGCATAAAATTTCCTTTACTAACTTTATTTCAATAAGTCTTTTCCAAATATGTTTAACTGTGTTTAAGTAACAGCAGCTTAAGCCTTAACAATGAGTTTTAAAACTGTATGCAGTTAAACTCACAGATTTTTTTAATAACTTTTCCATTTTAAGAATTAAAAAAATCAGGGTTTTTAAAGAAAAAATTATTTCAGCATTCTAACCAGTGGGATATGTAACTGATAACAGTCTTTATTGAGCTGTAGCTTTTATTTCCAGAATCTTTTCCTACAAGCATTTTAATTTCCTGAGTACCATGAAATCTGTCATCTTTAGTGCATTCTTAATGAGCATTGTTCACACTCCGTTCTTATCATACCCACAGGATTCATTGAACTGTCATACTTTAATCAGTGTTGTTTACTAAAACAGCCATATATTGATGTAAACCACTAAAGCCTTTTGAATTCTTGCTAATTCCATTTTTTGTCAAGGTGCATCACGCTTTTGGTCACACTCTAAGCTTTCTGTAATTTCTACTGGTCAGATTTCTTCACAGGGTCCGGTTTTCCTGAGAGGTTTCTGCAAAGTGCTCTTGTGAAGCAGTTGACTTCCTTTTCTCTTAAGAGAAGACTCTGTTGTGTAACAGAGTATCCTTTTTTTCAGAATTACTACCTGGCTGATGGAAATATTCTCCTTGTCTTTCTCTTACGAAAACAATAAAAACTAAGTTGGAGTACCAGTCTTCCACAAAATAATATTGTCTGATCTTCAACCACAGTGCAGTATTTATGAAATCTGTATGCCTAGACCATATCTGAACTTCAAATTAGAGTATTTTGTTTATGGTATTTTGACATTAATGATCCTGAATACTTTCCAGACTAAACCCAAGTGTTTTGCAGTGATCGGGAAACTCTGAAATTTTCCTTACCTGAGGAGACAGTTTTTGTAACAATCGTCACTTTTTTTCTTCAAATATCTAAAAAAGGAGACCTAAATTAATGCTTAGAAATATTTTTGAATCCTTAAACAACTGTTATGGAGGTTCACTTGCTTAGAATCAGAACAGCTTTTTGAGAAATAAAAAAGACAAAATCTCTCTTGAGGCTACCAGTATCCTCAGCTGACATGGTTTTAACAAACGTTACTGAAACAGCTAGAGGAAAGCTCTCAGTGGCCAATAATCTCATCTTCTTACTGCGCTAGTAAGAGAAAAAATGTTGGCTGCACTGTCATAGCAACTGGAAATAAATTAAATAAATGATGAATTGTGGTTTTGAATGCTCATCTAAATGTACTAGAGCTGTAGGATGAAAGGCTTTATTTACTTGGTTGAACTTGTATTATTAATTTTCTGCTAGTGTTTTTAGTTTAAATACTCTCAACTGAAGGATATGTCAGAAAGAAAAAAAAGTCACTGAGATCTTTAGAACAAAAACTGTAATCCAATAAAATGCAACAAGAAGATTTTTGCATCCAAGTCATTTTACCTCAAATTGGAGTTTTAGAGAATTATTTATTCAGATAAATGCTTACATTTCTTAAGAAAGTAAACTGCTGCCTTTTGGCTTTGTGAAGGGAATTACGCTGTGCACTGACATTGTCTGAAAAAGGATGGCCTACTTTGTTACAAAAAAATAAGTATAGAGAAATACATGCTTTTCTTAGGTTCATCTGTTTCATATAATGTCAAATAAATATTTCTGGTTTAGGTATATAATCTAGAAAGTAGTAAATTTTGTTTAATTACTCAAGACAATACTTCCCGAATTGTGGGGCTAAGATTCAGTGAAGTGTGCTCTTGGTGTCACCTGGAGTACTGAGGGAGGAGAAAGGTTTATTTTAGCTCACTATTTTGGATGCTTTTAACTGGAGCTGAGATGGACTGATGTGGCAGAGGTCACATGAGATCAAAAAAACCCCAACTAAATAGCTTGAAAACTGTTGAAAGATCTTCTAACTGGAAACTACTAGAATTCTGAAGTACTTGGTTGATACATTTGAAAATGTACTGAAGCATTAACTCCACTAACCACATACATTTTTCAAAGAATTTATGGCTTATTTCCCAGTAAGTTTATGATATACAGAAGGTCACAGATCTGCCATCAGGTGCTCGGGGGCTGTCGTCAGCTTCCCCCCCAAGTTGTCTCTGTTCCAGGCTGAACCAGCCCCTGTCTCTCAGCCTCTCCTAACAGTTTCCATCCAAATGAATTCTTGTTTTATTTTGTCCAGAGACAACTGAAGGATAAATGCCCAGCCAGCCGCTCCTTCCCTCTTTCTTTAACTCTACTCCTAAGCCTCTTAATGTATATTTTCTCCCCTGTCCAGCTGGAAAGGGGAGTGATAGAGCGGCTTTGGTGGGTGCCGGGCCTCCAGCCAGGGCCAAACCACCACATCTATTAATGGTCCTCATGAAAGCCATTCTGTTAACATTAGTAAATTCTGTGCCAGCCTATTAAAAAAAAAAATCACAACAAATTAAAACAAATTGAATAGCAAGTTAAAACCAGTATTTTGTCATGTCCTAAAATTTGGAATATTTTTCCCTGTTTTAAAGAAGACATTTAGTAAGGAAGGAGCAAGGAAAATGCTCGCAGCAGATCTCATTAAGTAAAAGGGAGGCAAATAGAACCCCTGATATGAATGAAAATATACCCTTTGACAGTTAAGTTCCAATGGAACAGAACAATACCACATTCAAATTAAGTAATGAATAAATGTGTCTTATCGGAGTGTTTCCCTTCATATATCCATATATCTGTTAATTCCCATAGGTCTGTTTTTATAGCATAGCCCTGATAATATGCTCTCACAGAAGGAAAGTAATATTGTCTTTCTAGCTCTGTTCAGAACAAAACTGATTTTTTTTCTCCGTGTGTGCATTTAGAGGCAAAGCAGAATTTAATAGTGTTTATTCTGTCATTAAGCTGATAGAAAAATGCTCATCTAATGTTCCAAGATAATTCAAAAAAGAATATGTCAATATCTGGGGAGAGTTTGCGTATGTTGCTTTTTCAGTGCCAGAGAAGAGAAAAGACTGTCTGTTTTCCTGCCCTGAGGGCATTAATAGTTTCCTGTTGGACTGCTGCAGGTCCGAAGAGACACCACTGACTCTGGCAGAGTTGCTCTGAATTAACAGCAGTGTGACTCAAAGCAGAAGCTGATTCTTTGGATTTAGATTAGAAGAAAATCAACTTACTCCAACCTTCCCGATTCTGGGAGCTCACTGATACTTATACAATCTTGTTACTTATAGAAAGCATGCAGCATAACTAGAAAGCAACTGGACTTGAGTAGAAGTTTGTCAATTGGCACTGAGGTTGTTTCATCTTCTGCTCTTATTTGCACCTTTTAGCATCGCAACTCTGCTAAAAGCAACACTTCTGCCATAGGGATTCTCAGTATGAAATGGGTGAATCAATAATTCTAGAGGAGCTAATGCCATACCTTTTTGGGCCCCTCGCTACAAGAAGGACATCAAGATGCTTGAGCATGTCCAGAGAAGGGCTACAAAGCTGGTGAAGGGTTTAGAAGACAAGTCTTATGAGGGGAGGCTGAGGGAGCTGGGATTGTTTAGTCTGGAGAAAAAGAAACTGAGGGGAGACCACATCATGGGGGTTGGTCTCTTCTCCGTGGTAGCTAATGAGAGGACAAGGGGAAACAGCCTGAAGTAGTGTCAGGGGAAGTTTTTATGTGTCAGGGGAAATTTAGGTTGGATATTACGAAAAAATTCTTTACTGAAAGGATTGTTAGATATTGGAACAGGCTGCCCAGGGAGGCAGTTGAGTCACCATCCCTGGAGGTGTTTAAAAGATGTTGTACGTGGTGACATGGTGTAGTGTTGGACCTTGTAGGGCTGGATAGATGGTTGGACTTGCTGATCTTGAAGGTCTTTTCCAACTGAAACCATTCTGTGATTGTATGATTCTACAACTGACATAAAATTAGACCTTGCTGCAGGCAAGGCTCTTAAAGTGCCAGGATTTTGGGGAACTGTGGATGCAGTGCAGCTGTGCACGTGACCACACTTACCATTTTATGAGAAGCTAAATCATGTCTCACTGTGCTCTTTATGTAAAAGATTCCCTGAACTTGAGGTAAATGCAACTTACCCAGCACTTAACCTAACAACTGTAGGGCTTAAAGTGGCAGTGAGCTCTAAATATTTGATGTCCTGTAAAGCTGACTTTTTAATGTACTGTTCTTTATTTTTTAATTTTTTCATCTCTTATTAGCCTTGATTCAGACATTCACAGACCTGCTACAAAGTAATGCAAATCTACTTTCTGTAATGCATATTTTTTGTATTTTGAATGCAGAAATAATTAGATGGTTCCATAACGTGTATTCAATTCTTCACTGTTCATTTATACCAAAATGAAGAACATTTTGAATTAATTTCACTCAGCTTTGTCATTCTACTCATCTTTTTGATGAGTACAGTACTGCTAACATGCAGATGAAATAGGAATATTTTCTACAACAAAGTGCAGTTCTATGTTTCTTTTTATAAACTGTATTTATTCACAGTGGGTATACTGGCAATATAATATTTTATCATGATCACAGTTTTCTTTTTTTTTTGTAATTGGTAAAGATAATGGAACTGTAGGTCTCTCTCTTTAGTTTTTCTTTCCTGAGACTGGGCAATATTGTATACAAACTCTGAGCCACTTTGTGGGAACTGGGTTTCAAAAGTTATCATATCACAATTGTTATGCAATAAAAAACCCCAAACCAAGTAGCACTAACTCCAGATTGCTTTGCCAATCAAAGACCTGTCAAGTTCACCTGTAATCAGGATTTAATTCAGTGCTTATTGTAAATGATAATTACAATGAAACCATTATATGTTGTGTGGGATGTTTTGTGAATTTCAAAAGGGCTTCTCCTGTACCTATGCATTAAACATTAGTTATGAACACTTAGATACATGACTTTCAACTTGCCAAATTTTAGACAACAAGCACTAGATTTTATAGAGCCTTAAAAACACACAACATCAGTCACAGTAACAAATGCCACCAAGATAAAATGAAGAAGAGCATAGAGGGTTGTTTCTGTAATACACATTTCATTTTTGTACCATCTGTTTCAAGAATCATCGTCTGTTTTGCAATTCAGAACTCTTACTTCCAAATACATTTTCCTTTTCCTGTGCTAACCAAGGGTCATTTGTTGAAATGTAAAAATTTGTAACTTGGTTCATGGTAAGCTATTTTGTTAGAAAGATCAAATAAACACTGAAATGTACAAGTCCTGATTCTGTAACTGTTAGTCATACAAAGTTCATGTGAAACAAAGCGGATAAATATCTGACTGGTCTTAAAAATTATGCCCCAGTATCATTCTGAAAGGTTCTCTGTGGAGTATTTATGGTAAGGACATGACACAGTATCTTCAGAAATTGTTTTACTTGTCACCCTATGTAACACTGTCTTAGAAACTTTTTTTTTTCTCTTAGCTATTTAAGTCTGAAAAAAATATTGGCAAAAATCATTCTATTATCATCAATAAGTACAGAACAGGTCTATACTTCAGCTGGTAATTCCATGATTTATGTACCTTAGTTCTATAAATAGGTATAGATGACAGGATTTTGACTTTGTATGTTACCTTTGTTTACAGTATCATCTTTTGCAGGAAGTTAACAATAAGAACAACTTATTGGGCAGAAAGTTAAGAATACAGCACAGTCATTTGCTTGCCTGGCTCCAAGTCAACTGCACAGGATTATTATACAAACACAGGTAAAGAGAGGGTTTTAGAAGCCTTGCATTTCTTCTGGGGACACAGAAGTTCAGATGATTATTCAAAGTGATTGTTACTTTAAATAAAAATTTTCTTTAACCTGTTGGATCTTGGCACATGGCATTAAATGACCCATGGAGAAAGAATGAACAAAACGGCAACTAAGCATAAATAAGACAAAATTGAATAAAGGTGATCTGATAGTAGTCTTTATGGGCATGAAAACTTATTCCTCAGTCTTCTAAATTATCTAAACTACACTACAGGAGAGGAATTTCAGCTAAGCATAATTATGTAGCATAATTATCTGATGCTAGAGACTAAAGCACAACTACATATGAGGGGACTGTAGCATCTCCCACATTGAGGGTCTTTAAGAAGCAGCTTCAAAATATTTCTCAATAATTGTATACTTGGCTGATCTGGCCATGGGCAGAATGACAGATTTGGGGGGTCTTGCAGTGATTTGATGATAAGAAAGTCTTCAGTTTATGCTGTTCAGAATTTTTGATTTTGGGATCTTGGTCTTCTTGACCGGTGATCACTGTAACTTAAAACACAAGTCCTTACAGACCTTCTTCATGTAAATTCTGTAGTACAACTGTCGTTAGCATAATGAATCAAAATTCTAAAAGTTAGTAATGTTTTTCCAGCTGGGAACTTGGTTGGGAAATTGCACAAACGAGTATGTGAGTATGAAAGGGAGTAATCAATGCTGTCATTCTATAGACCATTTGGCTTGACACACATTATTTCATGCAAAAGACTTTTGTTTTATATCCACTTTAATTTGATTTGATACCCTGGAGAAAAGAGGCTCAAGTGTACAACTGGAATAAGAAATACATTCTTTCACTTTAATCCTTCGATGTAATGACCAAAATATCTGAGAAGAGCCATTGATTGGCTGCCAGCTGTGATAAAACACTGCAAATGCACTCCTGAAGGGTGATAATGCTAGAACTGCTTCGTGCCAGTTCTGATTTAATGAATTAAAGATACGAATTCAGCAACAAAGTCTCACGAGGAGCATACAATGTACAAATCCCAGTTTAGATGACTGAATCTCGAGTCAAAGTTCTGAAACAGCACAAAAGACAAGAATAAATAATAATAATAATAATTATAAAAGATCTCATTCCTGACTATGAGGCTGTGGAACTGTCCTGTTTTTAATTCTTGGGGAAAAGCTGCATAGCTGCATGTCTTCTTCTGACTATTGTCATTGTATGTTTTTGTTACTAGCATTTTTCATTCCATTTAACAAAACCAGAACAGCATTTACAGCTCTGAAATGAGAAAGTGTGGAAACGTGCTTCCCTTGAGTACCTGCTTCCGGCAGGTTCTTTATTGTGCTACTCCAGTCTATTTGACTAAAAAGAACTCCTCAACATCTATACCTCCCCTAAACAAGACAGGGTTATCATGAAAAAATAAAACAAAAAGCAGGTGTTTGTTTGTGTGGGTTTTCTTTTTTTTTTTCCCTTAAAACACAACAGTCACAAAAGGGGACAAGTACATTAAATTGTGTTCAGAATAGAAGCAGCCATCAGGGATTTTGATATCATTGTCCCAGAATGGAGTGGTAATTGTGGAGAAATAATGCAAAACTTAGTATTGTGTGCCAGCAGCTATTACAGTGAGAAAAACATACAGACATGCACAAAAGCTTTCATAAGCACTATGGGTTTATTTAAATATTAATTGACTACTACTGCATTTTCCAAATTTTTTTGTTTTGGGGGTTTTTTTGGTTCCCAAAACCCAATAGTTTTTCTCTGAGCAAAGACAGCATTTCAGTAAATAACAGTGAGAAAGAAACAAACCATAATACTAGAAACAAAACCTCTGATACAGGAAACAAAATGTGAGCCTATTACAGTAGGTCAGATGTTTATGCTTCAGAATACCTTGTCACAGGTTGTAGAGCCACTAACAGGAAATATGAAAATTCCGCACATCAATATGAAAGATTTAATTTATGTGATGTCTTGCAAATTTTATAATCTTACAACAGTTTGTACAATAGTGGGAGTCAAAGAATGCCCCGTGTAACTAGCTTATACAGTTAAGCTGCTTACTGCCAATTGATAGAAGTGGTAGCTGAAACAGATGGACATGTCAAACAAAATAGCCATCAGAGAGTCCTAATGTTGGTGACCCGGAGGTGCTATCTAACGACATCCTGTATCCACTGGTGGCAAAAAACCTAACAGATTCCAGGTGATGCTTTACAATATCTTGAGTACATATTTGATGTTGCTGGGTAGTAACACAGCCAGAGAATTTGATGATTCTTCTTTTCTCACCCACTAGCCATCTGTGGCATCCTTTGCAGAGGAAGTTAAGAGGATGATAAAGTTTAGGGAGAAGAGCTGGAAGTGTGTCTTTTGTCTTTACCAGCTACAGAGAAGAACCTCTCAATCTCCTTTAGCTCTGCACCTGTACACAAAGTGTGTAGGTATGGAGGGTAGTAGGGACCTTCCATTACACCTCATACGTACAGAAAGCATGATGGTCTTCTCTTTACAGCAAAACACCCGCTCCTGGTTCTCCCTGTTATTCCTTCAGATTTTCAGCTGCTAAATGAGACAAGAGACAGGAAACAATTATAGGACCATGGGTATGAACTTCTATACATACGGCGCAGAAGAGGCAATAATTTATTTTCTGTTTCATTTCACTTGACAGGTTGAGGTAAATGTTATCTGTCTTCAGTAATTGATATATTACGCAGAACATAAATTTATGTAAAGGAATGAATATTTTTATCTGAATTAAAATGCTTCATTTTACATGCTGCTTTTTTTTATTTCCCCTGTCTGATTCTTTCCAATGTCTATATAGGTATTATTCTATATAGGTATTATATACTAGTAAGTATGTGGTCCCAGAATGTGATTAATTAGTGCATTGCTCTGCAGTCTAATTTGTAACTCTGTGCATAGACAAAAATGAAGACCATCAACATTAGTTAGGGGAAATGCATATTCGCTATCAGTAGATTATTTTTATTTTCACCATCTCTACCACTTAATGGTATTTCTTGTCAGCTCAAATCAATTTTTTGTAACATACATCACTATGATGCGATAACATCATAGTGTAGTTTGTAAATTACAAATATTTTTAGAACATGAGAAAGGAACGTCTAGTCGTAAATAAAAATCTCATATCACCTCTCACTGAGATACAAATTGGAACTATCATGGAAGCATTTGAATAGCATGAGACATCTATCTCAGAGTAGCCAGGGGCTATTTCAGCAGTCAATATATTTATTGAAGTTAGAGAAAACTTAGTTTTAGACTAGAATCTTTTATTTTAACACTTATTTTCTTCCCCCTTTAATTTTCTCCCCTTCCTTTTCTTCCTTTCCTCCTTTCTTCTGTTCTCCTCGTTTTTTTTCTTGATTTCTCACTTTCTAAAAAAAATAAAATTGAAAACTTTGTGACTTCTTGCTTTTATCTTTGCAGATATTGGAAATATCTTTGCAACTTAAATTACTCCACAAGAAATTTTTCACTCAACTCTAGAATTAGTGGATTTGTTAATGCATTTAAAATTAAAGTCCAGCTTTTACCCTTGCAAGGCCTCAGTGTTATCACAGAAAAGCTAATGATCACACACGGTTCATAAGTATAGTTCTCTTCTAGTATAGGAAGTGTAACAGATTTCCAGGAAAACTTTGATATGCCATTTTGAAAAAAAACTTTTTATGAAGTGCTGTAGAGCATATTGTTAGGTCAATAATAATTTGGCATGGAATTTCCTTCAGATTCCCTACTTGCTGCTTTCTTTGATGGCTGGCTCCAGAATAGATTTTTTTTTACCACAGTAAGACTTCATTATATTTAACATGATGCTTCAATGAATATGGCTGCTCCTCAAGCTGTGAGGCAGTAAGGGCTCAACTGCCCAAGAAGGTTTTTTCCATGAAATATATGCCAGTCAACATGGACACTAGCACACTAATATAGTCCTTTATTTATATCATTCCTTCTAAAACATTGCTATCAATTCTTGCTTTTATTTAGGTATCTGAACCCAGCTGTATAAGTTGGCAGAAAACATTTGGCATTTCTGCAGCTCTGACATTTTATATGAGGCAAGTATTGTCTCTCAGATTTAAAATTTCTGAATTACTGTAATCATGTATTACATCTCTCTTGCCTTGTTAAAGAACTTACTTCACTTAGTCTCCCCTCCAAAGCAAGGTGTACCCTTTGTGGACACTTGCCTTCCATTTTTATTGCTAGCGAAAGGTCACTTGTTACAATTGTGGTAAGTAGTATGGAAGCATGTGAGGTGTTATCCATCAGCTGCTCTATTTTCTCTGTGTTTATAAGGCACTCAACGCAAGATAGTAAACACTACTGCTTGTCATTCTCTGTGGAGCTGCTTCAGAGAGGAAACAGCAAAGAATGGTTTGTAGTGAAGCCTCAGCATGTACTTTTCACCTGCAACCAGCCAAACTTCACCTAGAGAGGTTAAATTAACCTGCTGCCTGGAAAGCTGCTGCAGATCAAATGAATGCATCTGAGCCCTGAGAGTTCTTGCCAGCATTGCTGTTTCTCTTCTGGCAGCCTGCACTCACCAGCACACTGGCTCTTCCCTAAAGGCACAAGAAATCTCCCTACCTCCACCATCCCTTTAGCCGCAGTAATACTGTGGTGACTGATGATCAATGACACACTTGAATACGGCAACCGGGACATAAATGAAGAAGAATGTACTGCACCAGACATCATGTAAAATATTAAAGAGAAATATTGCCTTTAATCACGAGACTGTGTAACAAACTGTGCAACTATTTTGTCAGTGGTGCAGAAGCAGACCCTTCAAAATCACCCCAGAAATTAAAATAACACAATTTTACTGCATTTTGCCCAAATGCAACCCAATGGTACTCTATGAGAACACACAGAGAATTTTCATCCTTGTAATACAGAACACACGCAAAAATTCTACTCAGAGCATGACTGGAAAAGATTGACATTTAAATCATGTCCCAGTCTGCTTCGATCATATTCACATACATACAGAGTCACTTCAGTGGCCCCAAAATAGACCTCAGTGTAAGAACTTGGGATGATTATCTGAATAGTACATAAGGACAAAAAGGTTTCTAAATAATTTAAAATTAAACTTTTGAACAAAACAAAGTCTTTTCCTTGAAGATGTAAGCTAAAATCTTTTCCCATAGAAACAGATCTTTGTGGTTTAAGAATGATGTTCATATGAAAGAGGTAATTGTTGTCTGTGACTTGTGCTAATATTTAGACAGAACTAACTCAAAATTAGGCTTTCCTTTAGAGAGTTCAGAGCACTTTTTTTTTCCCATCCTTTTTTGCCCATAGCTTTCTGTCCTATATGGCATCTCGGTAGATATCAGCATTATTTTCCTTTACAGCTTGGCCAAATACTCTTCAATTAATTAGAAGAAGAAAAAAACAACCAACAACATAACCCAAAACTGCTAAAAAGCACTTACTTTTAAATATGTACATAGAATATCCAGCTTTTGTTCTTGAAACTCCAGTGTCTTGTGTGAGGCAAAAGAATACACTGAAATTTTTTGAATAGCCAAACAAATCATATTCCATTATTTCCTGACCCTGGCACTCTTTTCTGATCCACACCATGACAGAATGCTTATCTCCATGACATTAAAAGAAGTGAATTTTTCAATTTTATTTGCCAGGTTGAGAGATTTCACCCTAGATCTGTGGGATTGGCAATTTGCCCTACAGGCAGTAAGTAAAGGGTTGGTTATGGGATCTTACTTTGGTTGACTATTTCAAAATAAACCCAAAAGTTTATAACAATATTTTGGAAGGTATGATATTAACTAAATTAAAGGACTGAAATAATGTGCTGGTGTCCCTGTTGGCTGTTTTTGGCTGACATATGTCTCACAAAAATTTTTTTCTAAGAATGTGTGGATTGGATTAATTTATTATGAAACACTAAGAGCTGTGACTGTCACTTTGAAGTTGTTTCCAAAGTCAGATGCTTGCAGAAGATTTATTATTCATTCACAATATTTCTGAGCACTGTGAATACTTTTAAAAAATCATGCTTGGTAAGTTCCATTTAATGAAACTGCAGAAATTAATCTTAGGATTTCAAAGGTTAATTTCAAACAACTTGTTATTGACCAGATAAGAAAATTCATGCTTCAGATACTCTAAGATAGTATATAGAACCCAGGAATTATATGGATCATCAAATATTGCAGTCATTTTGCCATTTTAATCTCTCAGAAAAGAGGCATGTTTACCTGGTAATATTTATTCAATAGCAAACATTCCTTCCTCTTTTACTGAGAATTATGAAGCCAGAATTACAATCCTTAGGCAAATGAATTCACTTTTTTTTTTAGTCTTCCAGAATTATATTTCTGATGTGTTTTGTTTCACATATAAACATTTTATGGAATAAAGCAGAAATGGAAGCAATCTTCATACAACAGAAATATTTCAGAAGATGGAGACTGAAATTTACTTCATTAAAGTACATGCCAAACTATAGTCATCTTTGATTTGTCTATGGTGTTACCATGAGTCCATCAAAAAGACATCCTGAAAATAAGTTAAAAAGCTGATAACACTGATAGCAATTTAATTAAATCGTTTTTAAAAATCAACAAAATAGAACTTAAGCACTTCAAAAAGGGGAAATGCAAAGTCCCACCTCTGTGGAGGAAAACGCCATGTGAAAGTATATTTTGGGAGCCATCCAGCTGGAAAGCTGCTTTGTAAAAGAAGGACCTGAGAATGCTGGTGGACAAAAATTGAACATGTCAGTAATGTGCCTTTCTTGCAAAGACAGCTAGTGGTGTCCTGGGCTGCATTAGAAGACCTATAGACGTCCCATTCAGCCTCAACCATTCTGTCAACATAATTACATTAAACAAGTAAGTTTTGCTTTTCTGCTTGATGTTGTTTACTTCACTCAATTTGACAAGTATAAAACTACAAGAAAAGATGACAAATGTTATGTTAGATTTTGAAAAGAATCTGGGGGATGGCAGGAAGCACTAGAAACAAATTTTTAGAAATAACATTCTGTACACTAGAAAAAGACTTTTTCATTGAAAAAGACAATTTCATCTGAAAAAATGGGTGATAGAGACAGATGAAAAGTTCCTTCGCAGAACTCACTGGAGCTCTGTACAGAAATTTTCTTGTTCTGAAAGTTTAGGCTTTGTATTTAAACTAGTATCATAATTTTTACAATGATACCTCTACATCATAGATATTGGTCAGTTGTTGAATGCTATAGAACTGGCTACTGTCAACACATTTCTTTCCTGCTGGTGCGTTCAACTTTCTTGTGAAACAGATGCTCATTTATGTGTCTCAGGAGGCTTTAATAGCTAAGCAGTGGAAAGTAAAGATTATGCAGAACCATTACAGTGATTTTGTAGAACCTATCTCTAATCCCAGACAGATTCAAAAGGATTCATCTGTGAAAAAGAGTGGGGCTTTTTATTTTTTTTTTGTCACATTAAGAAAGCTGAAGATAATAGTCCCCTGGTCCTTCCCAAGTTGTTTCTTGGCTTTAACTATTCTTTATCTTTGTTTTTAATATACCCCTAGAAAATAATCTTAACCTCAAAAGTTGAAACAGAAATTTGAGTTCCTATAACTAAAGTAATTTTGCAAAATACATATAGGCATTTTTAGTCACTGTTATGAATTTAGGGTTATTTCACATAAATCATGTGTTTCAGTGATAACCTCTGTGGTCTTAGATTCTTTGAAAAACATACAATAACTTCAAAAAAAGCGCTATATTTGGGATGGTGCCCAAGACAGCGAAGTCTACTTTCATCTTTTTCCTTCATTATTCTGTTTTCTTTCACTATTTTTTCAAACCTAAATAAAAATGACATCTTTACATCTGTATCAGGCCTGACACTGTAACATGAATATACTTCAAAGTAATCTTCAATACTTTAGAGACTGAAACAACAACAAGTTTAGATAATGGCTCTCTCATGGAGTAGCATGCAAAGTAGATTGCTTTCTATAGCCTGGCTCACCTTATAGGGGTCCAGTTTACTTCCCTTTTTTTTGCCACTCAGAGGGTCCAGTTATCCTTTTATTAACACATCAATATGGAATGGGAAACTTTGCACAGATGGAGCAAAGGTAAATTCCCACTTGAACTCTGGAATCTAGAGAGACGTATAAAACTCTGCCCCTTCAGTCCTGCAGCAACCAACCAGTTATTATTCAAAATACTGTTAGTGATCAACATGGATTCACCAAGGGGAAGTCATGCCTGACCAATCTAATCTTCAATGATGGCATGATTTTATGGGTGGATGAGGGAAGAGCAGTAGATCTTGTCAGCAAGGCTTTTGACACTGTCTCCCATAACATCCTCATAAGCAAGATTAGAAAGTGTGGATTAGATGACTGGACAGTGAGGTGGGTTGAGAACTGGCTGAATGGCAGAGCCCAGAGGGTTGTGGTAAGTGGTACAGAGTCCAATTGGAGGCCTGTAGCCAGTGGTGTGCCCCAGGAGCCAATACTTGTTCAACATATTCATCAATCACCTGGACAAGGGGATAGAGTGGACCCTCAGCAAGTTTGATCATGATATTAAACTGGGAGGGTGTTCAATATACCAGAAAGCTGTGCAGCCATTCAGTGAGATGTGGACAGGCTAGAGAGGTGCGTGGAGAGGAACCAGATGAAATTCAACAAGGGCAAGCGGATGGTTCTGCACCTAAGGAGGAATAATGCTAGGCATCAAGACAGCTTAGGGGTTGACCTGCTGGGAAGCAGAGCAGTGGAGAAGGACCTGGGAGTCCTGGTGGACGATAAACTCTCTATGAGCCAGCAGTGCACAGTGAGAGAGACAAAGCTCTCAAACAGGCTTCCCAGAGATGTTATGGACTCTCCTTCTCTGGAGCCATTCAAAAGCCACCTGGATGTGATCCTGTGCAACTTTCTCTAGGTGATCCTGCTTTAACAGGGGAGTTGGACTAGATGATCTCCAGAGGTCCCTTCCAGCCCCTACCATACTGTGATTCTGTAATTCTGTGACTGGTAGAAATTCTACAACTGGATGACAACGAGTCTAAAAAGCATCTGGAGAAGGGAGTTGCAATGTAGGCTCCTGTGGACAATTAGGAAAAAAAAAAGTCTGGAATTGACTGGCCTTTATCACCAGTAGAGCCCAAATGCAAAAGTAAATAGATTTGTTGAAAGAGTGTCGCAGCATAAAGCAAAGCTGAATAATGATGGTAGGGTAGGGTAGGAAGATACTCTTCAGATGATATTAAAAGGCCAGATGACTGTTCAGTATATAGATAATCCAACATTTATCTCCAAAAATATCTGCAAATACATATAAATGATGCCATATCTCCAAATGAAAATAGAGAATAATGCCTGGGATACAGGAATGACTCTGCGTTTTGCAGGTAGGATCAGCTGATGGATGCTATTCTGTGGTAGGAAGGACATATCAAGTTATGAGGTGGACTGGAACATAAAATACAAACAAAAATATGTAACTTTTAAAGGAGCTATCTGTAAAGAAAGCCAAAAAAAATGACAACTATTTTTTGTTACAGTTGGGTCTTCAGTGATGAGTCTTATAATGCAGGATACAGCTTTTCTCTCAGCTGCTGAAAAAAATGAATGAGACGTTACTCCATCAGGAAGATGGTAGGTCTTAGGCATTGTATTTCTCTTTTACAGTTTCCTCTGTTGCTATCTGCCCCATAAAATGAGTCCACATGAGGAATGTAAATCCAGATGTGTATGTTATTGTAAAATAGTGCATTTAAGTAGTTGGCTGATATGAGGTAGCTATCAAGAATGTTTGTAAAATTCCTTGTATGTATGTGAATGTATGTGAGTGTAGTGATAGGACAAGGGGAAATGGCTTTAAGTTGAAAGAGGGTAGGTTTAGGTTAGATGTTAGAAAGAAGTTCTTTACTAAGAGGTTAGTGAGGCACTGGAGTAGGCTGCCCAGAGAGGTTGTGGAAGCCCCATCCCGGGAGGCTTTTAAGGCCAGGTTAGATGGGGCTTTGGGCAGCCTGGTCTAGTGAGAGTGTCCCTGCACATAGCAGGGTGGTTGGATCTATATGACCTTTGAGGTCCCTTCCAACCCAAAGTATTCTGTGATTCTATGCTTAATGTTACAAAGTTAAGCATGAATATGGTCACTACCACCAATGAGGTATCAGCGATATTTTGCCTGCCATGCAATCACTAGCAGATGGACAAGGGACTGCCTTCCTTTGCACTTTGGAAAAGAGCAATCCTCACTAATAAGCTGCCATCTTCTGGATCCATGATTTTCCCTCTCAGTCCATTCACTGCTAACTCTCACCACATCGCAAACTCACCTCTTATCATGCATGGCTCTTTTCTACATACTTTCCCAACTTTTGCTCAACTTAGGAGTACTGAAAATATTCAGAAATTGAAGTCAGGTTGATGCAGCTGTGCTGAATTAAAACCAGACCTTGGATCACATCATGATGAACTCTTGGCAGGTGAGTTTGATGTATGCCTTGTGATGACCAGTAAGACTTCTTGATTTTCAGTGTGAAGTACTGAGTTTCTCATATGTTTTATCATTCTGTGCTTTTTTCATGAAAACTTCTAAGGTTCTGCAGTATGATATTGAGGGCAGTTCTGACAAACTGTTACCAAGAAACATTTTCCTGCATGGCAGAAGAATGTAAACTGCTGTAGCCTTTGACAAGCTTTTACCTATCCTCAGGGAGATTGAACATATCATGTAGGAAAAAGACCTTTCAGATGACAGAAGTTGACCTCATTAGTCTGTCTGGGCAATTTGAGCAAATAAGCTTGGTTATGGGCTGCAGTTTCAGTAGCACTTGTGTAAGAAAGCAGTCCAGTCCCTTTTCACATCTTTCCAAGCCAGATGTTACAGATAACTCCAGGGTAAAAAGATGAAACCATCTCAGTGAAACAGCTTCAATACTTTTCAGGCATAAGTTCATTATATGCCCACCATGAAAGCAGAACTGCTGCGTCAATGGAGAAAAAAAGCAATTAATTCTATATCAGTTTGCATCACTTCTCTGAACAGTATTATAGGTTTGGATGATTTTGTTTCTTTACCATCTCTAGGTAAGAGGTGGGGAAGAGAGATGTAGCTATTGTGGCAGCAATAGCCAATAAAGTAAAATCTGGAGCATAGTAAGCATGTGTGTGCTGGAAATACGGTGCACAGTCACTGGAAAAACAAAGAATGGGAATAACCTGTTTTTAGAGAGAATGAAAAAAAAAAAAAAAAGATCAGTAGGTTTAAGCACAGAGAGATATGCCTGTAAAAGCCAGCAGATCAGAGATGATAGAAATACAGTGGTGGTGGAAAGAAAAATAAGGGAGTACCTCACTGAAAGCTAAAGAAAAAATATACCTGTAAGTGTAGTAATATATATTTAGTGGAAATTGTTTTAATCATATGAAATGAATGCATGCAACAGTAATACGGCATGCTGAGTTAAATGCTAATATGGTTACAGTCAGAGAGCATTTCAGAGGTCCCTTTTATTGTTGATCCAGTTAACACGAAATTTGGAGGAAATAATATCCTCCATAAATTCATGAATACCATGGATCTGGAAATGAAATTGTCTATTTCTGGTACTACTGTCACAAACCCAAAAAGTAACCCTTACTAAAGAAGACTTCTACATGACACAAAAATGAGAAAAGGGTCTAATATTAACCCTATAGAAGGTATTATTAAAATTGCACATGGAAAATTTATGTTTGAAAGATAAATACTTGATAGTTGGTACAAGTGAGTTTAAAAATTGTTTAACAAAGGCCAAAAACACAAGTCTGTACTGGGTAAGTGCAATATAAAAATACTTATGACATGCATACTACCAAGAAAATAGATGTTATAAGGATAACCCTTCAGATGGATGTATTTCATGTATTGTTTCTTGCTGTATTTAATTAAATTAGTGCTTCTAAACTCTTCAAAGGCTTTAGTAAATTAATCATGGCTTCCATTTTGTAAGAAAATTTCTGAAGATGGACCACCACTCTAAAGCGTGGCAGAGTGATGGTGAATATCTTATTTGGAAAATATGGACTTTCCTTTTGTTAGTGAACTATTTTTACATGACCATGCTTCCTTCTACTCTATACCATTGATTTATTTTTTGCCTAAAAGAAATCTTAAAAAAATAGGTTGATCAAGCCAGAAGGCTTTCAGTGCATTATAGGCATTCATCAAGGAGTAAAATTTTAGATAGTCACTTTTGTCTTCATAGCCAAGCAAGAGAAAATAGTAGCTCCCAGCAGGGAAGTTATATCATCCTGCTATTGCTGGAAGACAAGACAGAACCAAAGTTTCATTATTAAAACTTAGAACACATGAATCTCAGCCTAAATGTATCTTTAGAACAAACTATTGATTTTCTTGAAATCTCAGTAAGTGAAATGCTATGGTTTGTTCAAGATTTTTGCTTACACAGCTCTGCTTTTGAAGCCATTGCTAATAGCTATACTATCAGCAATTCAGAAGGGAGAGATGTAATTGCATTTCATAAGTCATTTTATTCTTTTTATTTTTCTATATTGTAGTTGTGGAAATGACCTCCTGGAACATTAGCTCAGGAGGTCTAGGCTTGCCTCCAGGAGTATGTGCTAGGCTTTTTTGTGTGATACAGGCTGTTTTTTGCTTAGTCCTCACACTTAAATTGTTGTTTTGGACTGGTGATGACAAAGTATTGTATTGATTTCTTTAGCTATATGTAATGACTGGATCTGTTCTATATTTGAATAATCTCCACATTTGCATTTTAAAAACTTCACATCCAATGACATCCAGTTATACAGAAATGTCTCCATGAAATCTTTCATCCTCACTGTTTACCTAAACAGATGTAACAGTTCAAAGCTACAGTAAAAGTCTGCACATTAAAAGATGCAGATGAATTTAGTAATATCATGTAAATATCAGTAGCACAAGATGAATGCAAAGAACTCAACATCCAATTTTAATTTCAAGAGCCACCTGAAAAAAGCTTCATTGAGTTTCAGAAAAAATCCACTTATTCAGATTCTTTTACCTTCTTGAAAGTATCACTTGCCACCATGTCATTGTTAAATATCAACATTTAGGAATAAGCAGTCAGTGTTCCCACACAATGCCATTTTCATTTTCTATATCCTAGATAACTGTCAATCTGAAAATTATTAAAATTAATTTTATTCTGCCCTTAATCATCTTCGTAGCCTCAGCTGGACTCTCTCCAGGAGATCCCTGTCTTTTTTGTACCAGGGAGCCCAGAACTGGATACAGTACTCAACTTATACTCAAGGAATATATACTTCTATATACAGTATATAGGTAGAAGAAAACTCCAGTAAAATACTGAGTATGAAATGCACAAGTCTGTGATCAGTAGGGACTTTGCTTTTAGATGTCTAAAAGCTAAAGACTTTCTAGTATTTTATGGAGTAAATTGACAAATAGCAGACCTCCTGTTTTTGTTAGAGGATGCAACACCTCTGATTCAAGCCCAGTCAGCACAAATGACAGGTATGGGAAAGAAATGTTCTTGTCTCGTGTTTCTCCACTCTAATCTGCAGCATAAAAGTGTAAAGATGAGGGAATAATATGCTTGGTTTTGTTCTAGGTCCTATATAACAAATGGGTTGACAATAAAATTGTGAAAATCAGATTGCAGTATCTCTCCTACTCTAAGTACATTAAAAAATATGGTAGGAAAAGATTCTGCAAATTGTTAATTCTGTAGATGTATGAAGTTTAGAATACCTGAAAGATATTTTCAAACCCTCATTTTTAGCACTCATTATAAAGCAAATTTATTTTGCATACACTTCCATAAAACATATTTGGATTATAATTTTTCATTCAGCCATGGGCTAAACCAATCAGAACTATTTTAAAGTTAGTGATCCTAGGTGACAACAGTAAATAGCACTATATTTTCTATCAATTCACAGAGTGAATTGGTTCCACAATGCTGTCATTATCTGAAGAGACACAAGCATCCAAACGAGGAATATGCTTTTCATTTGTGTGTATGAAATAAGTACAGTATCTGAAAGAACCTCATGATTATATCACTTGTGGGAATGAAGGAATTCACCATTTGAGAAAATGACTCTATTAGCTGTCCAGTTCATTAAAAAACATCTTCTCTCTGTTTTTCATGGTGATATTTTAATGCAGAAATGAATGCTTGTAAATCAAGAGATTTATCTTTATCATTTGCAGTTAAATTAAAGTGGAAATGTTTGCTGTGTTTTATATAATACAAAAAGGAGTTGAGCTTTGAAGGTTTCTTTTTTTCTTTTCTTTAGTATCAGTGAATTTACCATTCAGAGATTATAATGATACTATGATTAGGTGCACATGACCTGCAATGTAGTGGATCATAGATATAGTCAATTCATCCCAACAATGGCAACAATAGGAAGTTGAGATTTGTTCTCTAAATGGAGTTTCCAGTTTCTCATATTATGGTCTAATATCAATGGCTTCTTCACAATTGTTACTAGCTGCCCAGCATAGGTGAGAAGAGTCTCTGTACTTTTGTAATTTTGCAGCAGAAGATTAAGTCAAGCTGGCTAAACACTTGTGGTTTGCCACTAGTTCAGCTTTAACCACAGTTGTGGAATTGATACTGCAACATGTCTGAGAAAGTACTTTGCAGGCGGAAAACCTATTATCTGTGCAGGACACTGACGAGGGATGTTTTAATGGTGCTTGATTTGATCAGAATTAAGAAAAAATATTAACTGAGCTCTCAATAATATTTCCAGTTAAATCAGTAGTTGTTCAAAGAAAATCAGGAGAAAATAAGTATGATCAAACAGAAAAATGTTTGATTATGAATACAAGGAGGTTTTGCTTTTGCCAAGGCATTGATTTTGGCCTTGTGTGGAAGTCAATGTCAGGGGTGACAGAATCAGAATGTGGATTGTGACTAGATGACAAATTAACCTTATATGATGAGGTTTTGCCTCACATCTGTGAGGGCTTTTATTTAATGATATGGCTATAGAAATAGAAAACAACAGAAGACTGATGTCCCAGCATCTTACATCAATTTATTTCTTCCAGCAATTAGTACAAGCCTATGGAGACATCAGAGACAAGAGTGACAAGTTAGTGATCCTCAGGAGAGCACCTGTACAACTGAACTATATAGATTTGTGTGGCAGTGCTATACAGAAATATTGGCTTGCAGGGTGAGACACCTGAATCACTAGTGTGCTGCTCTACAGTTTGGCACTGCACTGTGTGAGTTTTAGTACTCTGGTTTCCAGTAGCTCTGGGATGTCTGATCTACCACTGTGAACAAATGCTCCCTACTTGGCTTTTATAAACGTTAACCCTGGCTTCCAGTTTGACTGGTGAAGTAAGCTTTCATTCAACATAAATGCATCAGGGCAAGGAGATATCGAGGAAATGGGACTAAGTCTTAATCATACTCTGATTATCACCATAATATAAACAGCACTGGTCTATCACTATCAAATTAAGTACGTGGAGAGAAAAAAACCTCACAACATATCCTGTCTTTTTCTCTTCTACCATAAATGAGCTAAAAGATTAGCACTGAATCAGTAAGCAGCTTGAACTCCGTTGTCGCAATGGCCTTCAACATTCATATACTAAGAACAGAACACACTTTTTAACATATCTCATAGATAAATTTCTAAGAAAAATGGAATTTCTGAATTGTCTTTTTCTTTGGAATAAAATTACAGAGGAGTCATTTTTCTCTTATTTTGATCTAGAGGAAGGGATTTGAAGGAAAGTTCATTCTCAAGGATCATATTGTGTGAATTACATTTGTTATAGAAAAAAAAGTGTATGTTTTTTCTTTGAAATACAGGCATAATTTGACACTCCAAAATGCTTTTAATTAAAGTTTCATAATTAAATCACCAAGATACTTCTGGTTTACTATAGAATTGAAGCACATTTCTTGAAAAACATCGGTCAAAGCATGTAATTTAATTTTTTTTCTTTTCCTCTCAGTGAAATGCTGGTTTTTTAAGCTATTTATTGAGGTTAATAGTTTGGACCCAAGTTCATTTGTGCAAACATCAAAACAAGCAGAAAAAACCAAAGGCAAACTAGTGTCTAAAACTTCCTGAATTCCAACTTTCTGTGATTTCTGCTGGTTCTCTAATGAAACTAGGTTCAGAGGTGTTTCCTAACACTGTCAGTTCTACTCTGTGACCTTGTAAGCATTGCTATGTTGAAAATTGCTCCCTTTCAATACTTAAGCACGGTGAACACAGCAGAGAAATTAGAGTTTTGTTTACAGCTGCAGTGCTGTGATCTCACTGGGTCTCACAGTGAGCTCACATGTAGCAGACACGTGCTTGGGTAGGTCCCACAACTGGAGATTGTAGATAGATACAGATTCTATAGATATTCCAGATGTCTCTAGATATCTGTAGATACAAATTCTTTAGGAAGGACAGGCTAGAGGAGTAAGGAGGGGGAGTTGCCCTTTATGTGAGAAAGCAGTGGTTTCTGTGTGAAGCTTTCCTTTGGATGATGAACTAGCTGAGAGTTTATGGGTTAGGATTAGGGAGCAGATCAATATGGACGATGTTGTGGTGGGTGTCTGATACAGACCCTCTGATTGGGAAGAACTTGATGAGGCCTGCTTCAGACAACTGGAGAAGCATTAAATTTTCATTCCCTGGTCCCTACAGGAAACTTGAATCATTCTGACATCTACTGGCAAAGCAAGGCAGCTGGGTAGAAGCAATTCGTACAGTTTCCATAGTGCATTGACAAATTCTGCACACAGGTGACCATGGAGTCAGTGGAGGGCAGGTATTATGTGGGACCTTATACCTACAAATAAGAGCATGCAATATTCTAACAGGCCTGAATTGGCTGCAGTGGTCATGAGGTGCTAGAACCCAGGATCTTGAGATAAGGCAATAAGACAGATATCAGGAATTGTGCATACACAAAGCAGTACTCTGGACTTCAGGAGAGCCAACTTTAAGCTTTACAAGTAGGTACATTCATGGAAGAATCCCATGGGATACAGCTATGGAGAGAAGAGTAGACCAGGAGAGCTGGTTGATCTTCAAGGATAACCTCCTCCAAGCTCTAGAATGGTCTCCTGTGCAGGATGTGAAGAAAAGGTGGCAGGCCTGCTTCATGGAGGAACAGGTTGCTCCTGACTGCATTCAACCATAGTAAGAACGTATACCAGAGGTGGAAGAAGAGGCAGGTGGCCCAGGAGGAGTATGGAGGCTCTAGCTGACCATGCAGTGATAGGTTTATAAAAAAACAGAGTTTATGGCAATGACATTCTTGGAGATGCTCAAAACCCAGCTGGATCCAGCCTTGAAGAATCTCTCATCTGAACCTGCTTTGAACAAGGGGTTTGGACTAGATAATCTCCAGAAATCCCTTCCTATTTCAATAATTCTGTGATTCTATAAGGTAATGCGTATATGGTCTGGGAGTTCCTGAAGACTGCCTGTGTGAACTTCATTCTCTTTGTTCTTTTCATGACAGTAACTGTGAAAGACAGACTTTTGTAGTGACGGAAAAAAGACTGGAAAAGGTAGATGCTATTATATTTCATATTTAGAATGTTTCAGTGCCTTTCTCTGTTCATCCTGCTGAGAAAATTACTGTTTCCTTTTTCAGCTGTCAAGTCTTGACAGTTCTGAACAAGATGCAAAGCTTGTGTTTTTCTCTCTGAAGGGCTCTATTTTATCTCTGGTGCAATGCAATACATACATCATATATATGCTTTCACTACCTACATGATGTGTCACTTGTGTTTTGACTGGTTTAGCATCATAACACACTCTGTCTTCCTGACCATATGCTACACTGCTTTCTGGGCAACAAAGGATCATCTCTTTCATTTAAAACAAAATGAACCATTATAATTTGAATTATAAAGAATCATGTGTTTATGTGTCACAAATATTAATTTTGGTGAGTTTCACAACACATAAATACAGACACTGGTTCTATTAATCAAGTGGTAAAGTAAGAATTTCCCTACAAAAATGTAGGAAGTCTTATTTTGAAAATATGGTAGTTTTGGGAGGCATAATTGTCAGTGTCTCATGATTTACAGAGGGGACACTACATCCAAGGTGGATTTCATTGACTTCTTGAAAGAGTTATCAAGTGCTTAGCAGCTTAGTAACCCTTATTAGCCCAGTCCATGGTTACCAATATCACTGTTTTTTTCTGTATTGGATGAACCATTTGGCATTTTCACCCAAAGCCTGTGTGACTATACCATTGACCACAGCACTTCTTAATAAGTCTCTGATCTTAACACCTTAACGCTAATCTTGCCACTGTTTCCCAAGACTATTTTAGGTCTGAAGAACATTATGATATCTCTTTCCCAACACGACTTTTAAGTCCAGCTGTATACTCTTTTGGAAAGCAACTCAGATGGAAAGCACTGAAGTGTCAAAGATATGCCAGACTATGTTTTCCTGTTATTGATGGGTGACTGCTTTCTATGAAAAACGTGAGTAAGTGCAATCCTGATCCAAAATATTCTGCTCTTGAATGATTTAATTAATTATTAAGGGTTGACTTTTTTTCTTTCTTACTCTCTGATTTATAAGCTGGGGAGCATAACTGTCTGACTGACTACACTGCCTACACTGACTTTTCATGCTTTTCATTCCTATAGAGACTCCCTTTCTTCCACCACAACTTTTGAGGATATGCATGCAAAAACTTGAAGCTTACAGACTAATAGAAACAAACAAACAAAAAACAACAAAATTTTGGTCAGATGAAAATTGTAGGAGGCAGCAGCCAAGTAACTATCTATGCAGACAGATGTATAACTCAGGTTACACAAGTTTTCCACCTATTCTTTTACCAATCTGTTTGTATGTGGGACTGTTACATCATCTATGATCCCCAGTAGACTCATGTTTTCCCCTGTGCATGTAACTGCTTCCCTTCCTTAAATCAAATGTTTGGGACACATGACTGGAAAGCCTTTTCCTATTTATATTCCTATTATACTTATGAATGTCACCAAGCTATATTTTTTGCAGCTCATGAAAAACAAGATAAAAGCTTGCAGCCCTATGGATAGGCACCTAGGGTTGGAAACATGGGACCACTAAATGAATAAGCTGTGATGGAAGGTCCAAAGTCCACAGAATGTAAGTTCCACATTTCCCTATACATTACATACCGGAAAGCACTGACATTATTGCTATTATGTATTATAAAGAGTTGCAGACATGCTGGGTTGCATTAGGTGTCAGATGCATGAGTCAGTTCATCTGATCTGTGCTAGCTTAGTGGTGTAGGTTGCCCTGCAACAGACATGAAGACATAAACCTTGGTTAAAGATGTTTAAAGGAAAATGCTATCCCTGCATCTGCAGTGACTGAATGGAGGGCATACAGCTTGTTACTTTCCCCCAGGGGACACATGGCAACTCTACTGATTTGTGGTAACTGGATTAGATGCCTGAGTCTATGGGGAATCCTCAAGTATTCCAGCTGCTCTGATTCTACTGCAGTATTCACACAAGTTATTGCTGATAGGGAATCTACAGTGCTAGGGACATAACCACTGAAAATTGAAAGAAAACACTTGCTGCTATCACAAAGCATCTCAAATGTCACTTATGTCAGTGTTTTATAAAAGATTACATCAAAGATATTCTGTGCTGACTGCAAACAAAAGTGTGTGACAGACAGGAAAGGCAGCTTGAGATGTCTGACTGATTTAAAATGTTCCAAAGCTATATGGAATTTTCCATATACTTGAGTAACTCTGCTTCTGTAAAGCAATTTCCACATCACAAAAATCTGTATGTAAACAGACAGCAATAAAGCAGTCAAAATCTTCAAGGGAAATATATTCTAGGGGGTTGAATGATGCTAATAGAGGCAACCGTGTAAATGAGAAGAGTTTGCAACTTCTGGCAAAATTCAGTGACTAGGGGAGTCCTAACTCCCATGGGACTTTGCAAATTTCTTGAGTATTAATTCCTTCTGGAAGGCATATATTTCCATATTTATTTGTTTATTTAAATGCAAACAGTAAATAGCTTTCCAACAGAGGAACCGTTACACTGTTTGCTTGTTCTAATGCTGTACTGCCTCATATTAAATCTAATGTTGCATCTGGAATGCTAATACAATAATTTCAGGTTAATTTGGGTCTTTATTAGGTTATGTTACACCTTTATGGTGTATAAATCATTACTTATCTTGGTAGGTCATGTGTCAGGTAGTGGGCAAAAAAAAAAAAAGGAAAACTGAATATAGGTCATTATCAGTGAAAAATGAGACTGATTTATTGTTGGTAAAAGCTGACTACTCCATCTTCACAAGTGGAGATGACAGCTGCATAGTTATGCCAAACCCCAAGTTTTCAAAAATTTCTGTCTTATTCATTGCTTTTGAAACTGCTGCTGGGGATCTTCAGAATGTCACTGTAAGTGGATTGCTCATCAACTGACACTTGAGCTTAGATTGGCAGAATTTTGCATTGGCAATACTAACCATCTAAATTACACCACTGGAAAATTTACTACATTTTTTCTTAGTTGTACAGTAATACCTGAAAAGCATTAATTTTTTTCCAGTTCAGTCTCCTATCTAATATGGATGGAATTCATTTGATAGAAGACATGAATAGTGTTTTAACGCTAGCTAGCATTTCATATTAATATTTCTTATTTTGTGTTTATATTATCTTATTTCTTGTTGGTGGATTTTATATTTGCTCAAATGTTATTAGAAAGTTCCTAATCACAACTGCCTCCATTTTAGTGGAAACCTGGAATAATGCAGAAATATTTAATCCAAAAGTTGACAGGAGAATTAGAAAATTCTGAAGAAATGAAAAAGTATTGCATAAAATGGAGTGTCAAATAAAATCATAGTGAGGAACCATACAAAAAACTTCTGTGTGAATAATATCTATTCTATCATAGTCATAATTAATATATATAGGTTCAAGAATATTCACACCCAGACTAACTACACTATTCTTTCAACTGACATTACTTAGCAATCCACCTGCTTTCCAACAATAATAGGAGATTCGTAAATCCTTCTCTTCCTTGAAGCAGCAAGAATGCAGTCCTTAATCCTCAGATCCAACTGAAAGACACTCAGGCATTCTGAGGGGGAAAGAGTGCAGATATCTCAGTATCTCATAGTCATTCAGCTGACTTACTTGACTAATAAAATGAAGAAAACTGTTTCAGAATATCACATTAAGCCTCTTGACAATAAGCTCACTCAAAACCATTTTTCATTTTTACTGTTATGATTGCTTCTAGTTGTAAATGGTATTCACCAGCACTATTCAAATTATTCATCCTAAAGGAAGGAGCATACCAATAAGCAGTAATGTCAATCAATTAATCTAACTAAACACAAATAGATTGTGGATATTTCATCAAACTAGTATTCCATTTATTTCTGTTTCACTGCCAATTACTAGAGCATAACAACTCTAATAGCTTAAGCATATATATATAGCCCTAAGAGCATAGCTTGACAACACTATATTTTGCGATTTTAAGTAGTTGTCTGTGAAGTAGGTGCTTTGCATGTGCCTCAGAACTGATGTCTGTGATGTTAAATTGATACCATTCAGACAGTCATATGCACTAGAAGAGTGAGTTAGCTGGAGTACTGAAATATTAAGCAAGTTATTTAAAAAAACTTGACTGTAGCTATTGCTTTACTTGGAGAAATAATTAAATTTATTGAGTAATTTTTTTCAGTTATTTTGATACTGCAGTCTATCATGGTCTTTCTCAAGCCATTAAAGGATTCCCAAAGAGCAGAAGCAGAGATTCAAAGATGTCAGTCACATACTTAGGAAAAGATATTTTAGTATATATTGACAGTTATTATTTACTATATGTCAGATTTTCTAAAGCTCTAAATTCTTCCTGGAATTGCCATACACAAGTTTAAATGCTTACAAGTTGATTAAATATCTGGACCTCATTCTTTTTTTTTTTTAATGTATTTGGATTAAAAACCTGACCGTGATTTTACAAATTAAAAATACTAATCAACACTAAATGAGGGAGTTTTTAATAGTCTTTATAGTAAGGAATTTATCAGAATGTTGTGTTCTGCTTATCTTACATTTAGGCTTATTTTTTGGGAAAAAAAAAAGCCCACCAGAAATTATTATTTTTAGACATAACTTTCAGCTGAGGGGTAAGGGAAACTCTCCTATGAAGTAATAGTGATGGACAAAAGAAGAGTAATCATCAACTAAATCACTGCCTTTGTAATATTTACTTTAGAAGGAATAAGCCACTAAGCTACAGTAGTGTTTTAAAATCCGTCTGCTTCCTCTTTAGAACAAATCTCACTTGAAATCCTTATTCATTCATGAAGTCAGTAATGTAATGAAATCCTAAGAATATAACAGGGAGAAATCTCAGAGAAAGTAACAAGGTGACGGGAAACTGAAAGGCTGGCTTCCAAGGGAAAACCTGCAAAGCTTAGTATACATACATAAGATACTAGAGAATGAATTACATTTGTGAAGTATCATCTCAGACATTACAAGCATACCTGAGGGAAAAAGTAGAGATCAGGAGAAGGAACATTACCAGGTATTGATTTTTCTTCCCCCAGTGAGAGGTCTACTTAATTTCAAGCAATACCTCCCTGCTCTTTGCTGAAGGTCAATGCACAGTAGATTAATTTCTGGCTCCTTTCCTGAAGGTTTTATCTTCTTAAGTTTGTTAGCAGCAATTTGCTAGTCTAAAGGAAATTACCTCTACACTGGTAGTACTCTACAAATAAGAAATCAATACTAATTACTTTACACATCAAAAGAATTAGATTGGCAACTGTTGAAACTTTTCATTTGCCAGGATAATATTGTAAAATTAATAAAGTTATAACCAAAGAAATGATTGCAGCATTAAATATAGTAGATTAATTCTAAATGGTTGAAACTGAGAGGCCACACACTAAACTTGGTATAATTTACCTGTTATCCTTATTGGAATGAAAAACTGTCACTAAGAATATCTATATTAAATCACTTCTAAAATGTCAGGAGAAACCCTCGATGCCAGTAGTTTGCTGTAAAAACTGGAAGGGAACCTCTGGCTTATCTTCAACAGACTCATAAATTCAGTCATCTTTGTAATTGTCTTCAGACAGAAGAACTGATTTACAGTGTTTGATACCATCTCCCAGCATAATGAAACTGCTTTTATTCATTCTTCCAGCAGAGGAAATTGTTAGCCTAAGTTATTTCCCTGACTGAAAGAAGGGCATGAAGCAGTTGAAAGAAAGTGTCACAGCAGTGATTTTGACGAAAGAGGGACATATGAACTCCCAGCATGTAGGAGGAATGAATGCAGACAGGTATAGGCAGAGTGCAACCTGAGATAGCGAAGAAAGAAAAATGAAACACATTATGAATGAAACACACACCATGATTATAGACTTTGGGGGG
>VZTU01029541.1:3423-15173 GCA_013400835.1 Zapornia atra | reverse complement strand
ATTCTATGATTCTATGATCTATTACATGTAACAGGTAAAGTAATATCTTCCTCTTATAGATAGGAAAATTCAAAGAGAATGAAATCCCAAACCCCAGAAATTAATAGCGGATATTGTATTTAAGTGTTAAATAAAGTGTGTTCATCATAAATATGAGTATATGCTCACAACAAATGAATTCTTAGAATAGAAAGGAAAAATAGTGGGAGGATTTTTTTGCATCTTGTTCCTGCATTTTCCTTGACTGTATTTCATTACGCTTACTCATACTAGCTGACTTACTCATGTGAGTAATATATTTGATGATCAGAGCTAAACTTAGTTAATACCATGGTAAAGGTGGATCACACAAGGGATTGTTTTGCATTGAATGTTTGTGCAGATTAAAATTGGAATTCCAGTTAATTAGTAACTGCATGATGTATACACAGTAAAATTTCATGGGAATACATTTAGAAGCAATTCACCAGAATCACTGATTATTAATTATTGCATAGGAAACAAATTGAGCGGATTTTATAGTGCATCAATATCTTACAAAGCATAGAAATATTCAGGTAATGCTTAATGAGGAATAATTTCTCTAGGTCAATAATCATGTTTGAAATCAACTCTACGTCCATGTTTCTGGAGGTGCATGCTGTAAAGGTAACATTTGTGTATAACCACCACTGCATGTTCTGGGTTTTCACCACTGAAAAAGACAAGGATGTCTATAGAGAGGTGGGTTTTTTTGTGGTGGTTTTTTTTTTGGTTGTTTTTTTTTTTTAATNTGTTGTTTTTTTTTTTTTTCAATCTGATAGCCAGTGAGCCTGACTATTGCTGTAATTATTGTAATAATGTAGCTCTGGATTAAACCTTATGTCCATGCTGCTCCCTGCTTCATCTCAGCCATTACTGCCTCTCAAGGCAGACCATTAGTAGCACTGTTTTCTCCTTTCCTCTGCAGTATTTGCATCCCTTGGCTGTGTTGCTCACCATGGTCAGAACAGTGCTGCAAGCGTGTCTGTTTTGTGCTGAATGACAGCTTTTGTGTTAATCATTTATAAGAGTGTAGTTCTGCTGTCTCCATGTAGGTGTGGTGCACTGCTTTTTTAATACAGTTGGAGAAGTCTGTGCTGTTGATCTAACAACCAGATTCAGGCTTCAGTGAAATGGTGGCACCCTAGATGCTACGGTTTGTGTGTGGGAAGAAGGTGAATGGCTGGAAAAAGACATGCTGGATTTGAGATGTGTTAGAAACAAGTTCAAGTATAAAATTATCTAAAAAGGGTGCTGTTGTTGAGAGTGTCAGGAAATAAAAGAATCATACATTTTAGTTGCTGTCTTCCATTATACAAATCCAGTCTTAATAAGCTGTAAATAGCAGTTGTTTTTCACTTGGCAGTCTGGTTAGAAATAGATTTTGTGTGTCAATGCATTTATATATAAAAGGCTACAAAAGCATATCATAAAGCTGCTCTTTTGCTTTAGAAGTGCAGAATGATAAAGAGGATCTCAGGCATGAAAGAGGGACCTCTCATAGCCATCAGGTAGAAGAAGAATAGGCAGCAGCTTTTGTGGGGAGGCTGTGGCTATAGTAAAAGGTCGTTAGCTTTCAAGGCAGTAGACATACTCCTGACAAGTCTGAAACATTGGATATTATTTTCTAATTGTCCAAAATAATAAATAACTACTGTCAGATAATTTGTTGTTTCTGACCGTCATGATTTATAGAGAGATGTATTTTGTCTTGATCCCAGTATCTGCATCATGTGATTACACATGACCTTCTACAAAGAGGACATTTCAGTTGAAAGAGACCTACAATGCTGATCTAGTCCAACTGTCTGACCACTTCAGGGTTGGCCAAAAGTTAAAGCATCTTGTTAGGGCATTGTCCAAATGCCTCTTAAACACTGACAGTCTTGGGCCATTGACTGCTTCTCTAGGAAACCTATTCCAGTGTTGGACCACATTCTAGATAAAGAAATTTTCCTGCTGTCAAGTCAGAACCTTCCCTGGTGCAGCTTTCAACAATTCCCATGTGTCCTATCACTGGATGCCAGTGAGAAGAGCTCAGTTTCTCCCTTTTCATTTTCCCTCCTCAGGAAGCTATAGAGAGAAATGAGGTTGTCCCCCAGCATCCTTTTCTTTAAACAACACGAACTACATGTCCTCAGGTTCTCCTTAGAGGACATTCCTTCCAGCATTTCCATCAGCTTTGTTGCCCTGCTTTGTGTGCATTCAAGGACCTTCATGTCCTTCTTAAAACATGGGTCCCAGCACTGCAGACACCACTCAAGGTGAGGTTGCACCGTTGCTAAATGCAGTGGCATAATCCCTTGTTTTGACTGGCTGATGATGCTGTGTTTGATGCACCCAGGATGCAGTTTGCCCTCTTGGCTGCTAAGGCACACTGCTGGCTCCTATTGAGCCTGCAGCCAAATGGCACCCCCAGATCCCTTTCAGCAGGGCTGATCTCCAGACACGCCTCTCCTGATTTATATTTCTGTACAGAGTTACTACATCTCATCCAGCATTTGTTCTTGTTATGTGTCACACCACTGATGCCCAATGCTACAGTCTATCCAGATCCCTCCGTAAAGCTTCTTGACCCTCAAGAGAGAGTCAACAGCAGCTCCCAGCAAACTTGCTAATGGTGCATTCAAGTCCTGCATCCAGGTCATTGATAAAAATATTGAACAGAATCAGTATTAGGGCTGAGCCCTGAGGAACATACACTTGTCACCAACCAAGTGTAGCTCCATTCAAGATGTACAATCCTTTGAGCCCTGCTGTCCAGCCAGTTCTTCACCCAGACCACTGTGCATTTGCTTATTGCACCGTTGGACAACTTATCCAAAAGGATGCAGTGAGGGACAGTATGAAGAGCCTTACTAAAATCCAGGAAAACGTACATGCCTGCCTTCCCTTCATCCATGAGCCATGTGACCTCATCCTAGAAGGCTATCAAAATAGTTATGTTTCCTTTTGTGTACTCCTGTTGACTGTGTCTGACGATTGCATTGTTCTTTA
Organism: Zapornia atra; assembly: GCA_013400835.1. Classification (NCBI taxonomy): domain Eukaryota; kingdom Metazoa; phylum Chordata; class Aves; order Gruiformes; family Rallidae; genus Zapornia; species Zapornia atra. Next base: position 12,155 of record VZTU01029541.1, on the reverse strand, counting down.
AATGCTTTCAGTAGCAACCAGTATGAACTTCTCCATAGTTTTTCCAGGAACTGAGGTGAGGTTAACAAGTCTGCAGTTTACTAGGTATTCCCTCACACCCTTCTTGTAATTTGGAATAACACTGGCTAGCTTTCAATCAGCAGAGACCTCTCTAGACTCTGATTCTTCTTAAGAAAATTAAGAGCATATATACAGAAATGAATTAAAAAAGTGTTCTGTGAGTCTTCTTAAAACTTAATTGCTAGAAAGCAAAGAAGCTTTACTTGCTGTTAAATTAATCTCAGGGGTAGAGGCAGCTGAACCATGATTTTTAATTATTAGGAACTTAAGATACTATGTAAATAGCAGCAACAGGAGGAAGATAGAGAAAAAAATCCCAAGTTTTTTTTCTGTTTATTTGCCTCCTTTTTGGTTCTCTTTCAAACCAGTCATGCTAAGCCGATGCATAAGTAAAGTTCCGTATTCATTTTAGATTAAGAAAATAGATACAAATGGCTGCATAAGAAAGAGAAAAGGCTTTTAGTGTTGGGTTGGAAATGAAGAAAAAAGGAAACATTTCCTAAAGTCTGAATTACAAGTATCTAATCAGCAGTGTAATAAGTTATTTTCACGGTCAGTGTGATCTTGGTGGAGGGAGGCAGAAGAGGCAACTGGTATGGAGAAGTGGAAGGAAAATAAATTTTGGACATCGTAGAAAATACCTGGCAGTTGCATTAAAGTTTTTGCCTTGCATGACACTGATTCTTGGGTCTCTTAATTGTGGCAGATGTTGTACTTTGAATCACTCTCTTTTTGACACCCTTCCTCATCTCAGTGAGATTATGTTCCAGTCTTAAATCCTGATTCTCATGTCATGACATACTCCTGAATGCTTGTTTGATAAGGAAGCATGCTTATTTTGGTTGTCTCATGAGGTTGGATCATATATAGGCATCTTTCAAATAAGGAAAACCACAATGAAACATACTCAGGTAGCTTTTCAGGCATATGAGAAATTTCTGCTTAGTTTTTGTATGTAGCTACAAATAGTACAAAGTGTTGGTGTGAGTTGTGGAACTTACACCATAGCCGTGGCTATGAGTTAATTACTTTTGGTAGAGGAAAATTCTCAAGTCATACTAGTGCAGGATCCTAAATCCAATCTGCAGCGTCTTTGAAACTGTTACACTATTACCCTCAATTTTTGTTAAGTTAGATGAGTTTCCATCCTTGATTTTTTTTCGCAGTTCATTCTGTAAAATGGTGACATAGTGGGATTCACAATTACTTGCAGTGTTTCCCAGCTCTGTATCTCCTCCCATACAATCCTTTGAAGTTGTCCCCACTGAATATTGTTCTCTTTGTAGGTTCTGCTATTAAATGTGAATTTGCCAAGCCAGAATTAGCTTAGCTTTTGTTTTTTCTTCTAAAATCAGTAAAACTTTGTCAAGTAGTTGTCTTCCTCTTCAGCAAATGATCATCAGAGGAGGAGCACAAGGCTTTAGAAGACAAATTTGTAGTGTCACACATCTGTTGATAGCTTTTCCAGTGCAGGGAATAATGAAGAATTAGTTCTGGATTTCTTCTTTTTCTGCCTCTTGGTGAACCTAAACTGCTCCAGGCTTACTGAGATGTTAATGGATGACAAAAGATTGCACAGCAAGCATGCAGGGAGAGGACATATGGAAAAGCACATGGTCTAATTTAAGTAACACTGCATCAGGTAATAACTGAGACACCCCCTTGCATCCCACAACGAGCACAAAGTAACACGTATTTGCTCCGATTTCTGTGAAGTTTTGTGTGGTAGCAGACTCCAGAGTACAGGTATTGGGAAGCTCATCACTCTGTTTTGTGTGTATAACAACTGCATTGTGCAGCACTGTCCATGTGGTTCTGGTAGCCTTTTAGTTAGGACAATGCAAACAAAAAGCCCTTACTACCTCTACAGAGAGACTTGGTCCCTACAAAAAGCAATATATTGGAAGTAAGTACGCCTCAGCAAAGGACTAGACAATGGGTCAGGCAACCTCCTGGAGTCCAGTTTCTTAATGTAAAATGAAGATGGATTGAGCAGCCGCCTTCTCTCCTGCAGGTGTAGCTAGTTTGGCTATCCTTGGCTCGGGCTATGCCAGAGGCATTGCCTTAGCTGAACTTTAACTGGTTGTAAAGGACTTACTTTAATGCTTTTGGTCTTCTGCATCTTCCTGTGCAATTTTACTTTTTTATAACATTCTTAATGAAACTTATCTTTTGCCCTTAGCTTTATGGAGTCTCTGAAATGCCAGAGAAAAAAAGTAATTAAGTAGTGTAATGGCCTTAAATGCAGTTCAGAGTTCTGTGTCGATACATTTTAAAGAATGCTTTCTGCAGAGCAAAGTCCCACAGGAGAATGAATGTGCTCCAAAAGGATATTACCTATATTAATTTATTATTATGGGAAGAAACAGAAATAAGGAAATGGGGTGGTGTTTGTTTTCTTTTTTTTGTCATGCTCTCTATATAACTAGGCTGAAAGAAGTATTACCCTTGTCTTCATCATTTATTTCACAGTATTATTTTCTTTAAAAACAAACAGATCTGGCTCAGATCTAAAGAAGGACTTCCCTGAAGTTAAGACTTGTGAGTAGTTCAGTCACCTCTATCTAAAACTGTGATTGCCAAGCCTCTTGTCCAATGGTCCTGATTCTGCGCTCTTCAGGTGCAACAGTTTCTCAGGCTGAAGTTTCTTCAGGGCTCCAGCTTTTTTTATGTCCACAGATACTTCAAACTTGTGTTCCACCTCAGAGTCTACAAAAAATATAAACCAATGTGTATCAGTTTCCTGAAGACATTACAGTTGCAACCATCCACCTCCTCTCCTTTTATTAAGAACATGCACCAGGATCTATATCCTTGTTCTGCATATTCCTGTTTACCAGGCCAATTCCTTACCCATCATTTTTCTGGTTGTCAAAGTAAGGGGCTGAAAGATTCAGAGGTCCAAAGGATTGTGAAAAATTCCACAGACCCAAAGATTACTTGTATATTTTACAGAGGACTAACAGTCATTGGAGAGCTCCCTTCTTTATGTCTGATCTTAGGCAACATTGCTTTATTTCTTTTGGATGACTTCAGTCCATTTGGTGTTTCCCATTTCTGCAGAATGAAATGGAAATGGCATCTGTCCTCCTGCTAGGAAGCAGAAAGCGGGATGGGGTACCCACAGAGCTGCTGAGTGAGGGAATGTGCTTCCTTTCCATGTACCCAGGAAGTGGGAAGGTGTTAATGAAAGCCCATGAAAATAGGGAGTGGATCTTTGTAATTGTACACGTAGAAGTATTTTCCAAATACATGCATCTAAACATAGTGATAGAATGTCATACCTTTTTTCTGCCGTAATAGCTCCCAAAGGCAGACAAATACCTACTCTTTTAAACTGCACTTTTTGCATAAAGGAAACCATATACATCTGTTTCCTACAGAAGCATATATAAAATATACAGTTATTCTGTCCTTTTATATATTTAAAAAATATGCAGGTATTCAAAACCCTCATGCTTTCAAGTTCTTGATTAGACACTATGAAAAAATACTGCCTGTGAAAACACAAGATTTTTGTAAATAGATAAGTAACTACATAAGCAAACCCAAAGGGTGGTTCTTGGCTGGTAACTTTTCTTCTCTGTTGTGTTTCCAACATGCAGAAGAGAAAAATCTGCTACAGTACCTTTTAATTTGACAGCTAACCATCATCTGACCACGTGTGTAAGTAGTTGGTGATAGTGAGTAGTACATGCAAGAAAAGTCCTGCAGAAATCTCCAGGAATATCCAATGTCATTAAAATATGGAAATACTGATTTACATTACTGGGACATTGTTTTTCTGGGTCTGTTCATTTATTTCTCATTTAAGGGGAAAAAAAAAAAAGGAAAGAGGAAAAATTATAAAGAAGTATTACATGAAATGAAAAGTGTTGACAGAAGTGCTCAATTATAACAAATATGTAATGGAAAACATTTGAACAAGAAAATAGGGGTTATCAAAACAAAAAGTAGTCTTGCATTTTTTTATAAATTAGACTTAAAAGGCCTTCTGCCAGCTAATTATTGAAATTCTTATTAACGTTTCTGATACTTAAAGGTTTCACTGTTTTCCAGAAATGGAAGAAAGAATAATTCTTTGCTCTTACTGCTTCATCTAGTTTGATGCTGTATTTTGCTATATTCTTTAGTTCTACATGAAGTAAAAAAAAAACATAATGACTTAGTTGCTTACTAAAGATCTGTTATTGTAATGGGGAAAGCCTGTGGTTCTACAGCTGAATAATTTGTAATTCTAAAAAAATTCTTCCTTGAAATCTATACAGAGTATACCAGCAGTTTTGGTCAGACTCTTCTATGGTAAAAATTGTAAGTTTTCCTTCCCAGATCCATTGCTAGAGAGAAACTATTTATATTACTAGACTGTGTAATTGATTAGCAGATGCTCTGGGTTAGAATATAATGTCTGTTTATATAACAGCCTCAAAATGATTGCCTTATCTTTCACATGATTGCTTATGAAGCAAATTAGCTTTCAGAGAGAGGATTTGTACATTCTCTCAAATTAACCCATGTATTTATTTGCCAGTTGTGCTATTTAATTAACTGACAAGTCTCCCTTATGACCATCAGGTCGCAAGTTCATTTCCTTGAGGGATGTAATAGTCTTTTTTTCTTCTCTAATGTATGTTTTTTGTTAGATAATATGGTCAGCTATAGCTTCTCTGCTGATTTTTTTTTAAACAACTAATGTCTAAAAATTTTATTTCATTACAGAAAGATACATTTACAAAATTACTTTCTTTTGGCAAATGTTCCTGATGAGCTACAACCACATTAATTGAGTCTTTTGTTATTTTCAAGGTTTAAAATACAGATGAATTTAATCATTCCATAACTATTTATTTTGCCTTCATTTAAATCATAGCATAGCATTTCAGCTTTTAAGTATTTAATTATGTAAATTTCTATTAATTTGCAGCCTCATTGCACAATTCTCATCTCAGTTGCTGATGGCAAAGGTGTGCAGTCATACTTTTTAATGGTAGTTCATGCTGCATGGCAATTTAGACATAGCTGGAGAAGCTTGGGTTTAAGAACATTCACTCTACTTGGTTTCCTGGTTCACTACGGAAGATAACAATAGTGTGCAGGATTTGTGTGTCATTACATGCATAAAATACTGTGAGACCCTTAGAGGTCTGTTTGGAATGTATAAGGCATTCCAGCTCCTAAAAAGTCAATCATGCATTGTCTGTCCCATGGATCAAGATAATGCAGTTTAATAAGCAAAGGCCAGAAATGGAAGCAAAGGAAAACAAAAGAATTATTCTCTACTTCCCATCTGCAGGCGACATCTGGCCACTTCCCAGGAAGCAGGGCTTCAATACTCATAGCTGTGGCTCTGGAAGACAATTGTCATAAATAATGGATGCCTCCCACCCCCACCTCCTTTCTCCTCCTTTCCCTCAGCTTTTATTTCTGAGCAAACATTATATGTTACGGAATATCCCTTTGGTCAGCTTGGTCAGCTGCCTTGGCCCAAGATCTTGCCCACCCCCTCCCCACTGCTGAGGGGGATGTTGGAGAGACAACCGTGATGCTGTGCCAGCCCTGCTCAGCAGCCGCCAGAACATGGGGGTTTTGTCAGCACCTTGCTGGCTACTGATTCACAGTGCGGGTCTGCTGTGGGGAAAATGAACTCCAGCTCAGCTAGGCCCAATACAGCAACAAATATGCCAGTTTAGATGACACAGCAGGAAAAAAAAAATAAATAAAGAGAGATTCCCATCTCAGTCCTTAGAACACGGTATTGGGCTTATTGTTTGTTTGAAACAAAGCTTCAGGGTGATTGTTGAGGTTTGGATGACACTGGGGGGAAATGACTGAGGATAGCTGAGAACTCTGGGTCTAATCTGTATGGCAGGGTTGACTGAAGGCTATGCCAATTTTGACAAATGAAAGGCAGCATTGGTACATTTCTTTTCAGCTGATAAATGTTGATTTTAAAAATATTCCTTATATAGTGATAGGTGCAAGTATGGTCATTTGATAACATCATCTTCAAAGACTCTGTAGGACCAAAGGTGTCTGTAGTGGTGACTGGGGGAGGTGGGAAGGGATTTGGGTCAGCATCTTCCTGCAGCACCACAGTCTCAGTGCATCCATCCTGTCCTCTTCTTCAGGTGTGACTGTGAGCATAACAGGGAGGTTTTTGGTTTTTTTTTCTCTCAAAGAACTGCACTTCTATATCTATGTCAATGTTCGGTGACAATTCAAGATATATTGAACTACACTGAATGTTAAAAATACCCTTATTTATAAGAAGGATTTGAAATATTCTTTTTCTGAAGGGAGGTTGCCAAAAAAATATGTTTAACAGTAAGCAGAAAAGAAGTTCCCCCCTGGGAAGTTATATGAATAAATGGAAAGGTGAAATTATAATAGGAAGTACCTTACAGTCATCTCTGTAATAGACAATTCTGGTGTGACTGCCAGAAAGCACACTTGAGAATTCATCCATTGATATTTTTCATTTCTGTAACGTAGTATGCTTATTATCAGTTTATTGTTAGTTCATGATTAAAATTTTATTCCACACCATATATTATTTCATAAGTGAATTTTTGGCATCATTCCTTTGTCCATTGTGTAGCTGCAGTATGTTTCTCATAACAGGATATTCAGTTCCAGTAATAATACCTTATCTTAAAAATGTGGAGAAATGAAAAAAAGAGACCCATTTGAACACTTTTTCACTTTTGCATATCAAAAGTAGAAAAAAAGATTACTATAGTTTATGGTAAATGGCATAAAATTGACATGCTGTTAACTTTCAGCATGTTTATTTTTATAGATTGTGTAGCAATACTGTATGGAAAAGTGGAAATTAATTTGATTCTTTTGAAATAAACTCAGCATGCAAAGCAGAATATCTGGGAAAACTGTCTTTAAAATAGTTTTATGTTGTATTAGTTCTGTTCATTTAAGAAATATTGAACATGCAGGTAATTATGTTCTTTGTAATCTCAGAGAAAAATATTTTTTGGATGTAAGGAGGGTTTATATAGATCTGTCTGAAGTTTCAAATAGAGTACTTTATGAGTTACATAATTTTGAACAAGTCTTGTTAGCATGAATGCTTTTCCCTGCGTTAAAATGAAAGTGTTCTATTTTGCTCCCTCTTCTTACAAACATTTAATCTTTCAATTAAATTTTTTTTTTTTTTTCCAGAAACCTACTGTGAAGTTCAGTACGGACACTTGCACTGTTTACATTGCAGTACTTGTATTTGCACTGTTTTATTTTAAAAGCATAAGCTGGGCTTCCAGGTTGCTGATCCCAGAATCAGTCTGTTGGAATGTGGCTCAAGCCAGCTCCATGGTTTTCTGACATGCATGTCAAAGCACTAGATTTCTTTCTTCACCTAGGACTTGCCCTCTAACGCTTTAGGATAGAAGAAACAAATAGAACAGTTTTTCAGTGTTAATGAATAATGATACCACAATTTCAATCCACGCTAGATGACACTGCAAATCTTATGCATTATAACTTTTGTTGTTTATAATTTATCTGCCCAAAACTCTGATAACAGCTACAAAAATTTCTTCATCACTGTTTGCACTGTTTGCACAGTGGACAATTAGGTCCATTTTAACAAACCATCTCAAAATACCTTTCAAGTAAGGGCATTTTAGTTTTCTGGTCTTGTTACTTGTCTTTTGTCATACTTTTCTTTCACAGCTCTCAAATTGGTTATCTTTTTGGAAACATTGGTGAATGTGTTTGTTACCATGGTGGTGTGTCCATTTTCAGTCTTCAGTCCTTCAGTACTATATAACTCTAAATTACTAGTGCTGTATCTCCTGAGCTAATCTTATCTGGGAATAAATCATCTCATTGGAGATGGAGTATAAACGAGTGCTCAGAATATTTTCTGTGCCACATTTACTTAATTCTGTGTATGCTTCTTAATGGTGATGGATAGAAATCTGTCCAAACTAAATTTAGAGCTGGAGTATCACTTTCAGTCCTCCAAGAAAAGTGTTTTCTGTAGTATAGTTCTCTGCATCTGTCACCTTTCCTCCAGATTTTTTTGCCTGATATTCATGTAAGTTGTCAATTAGGATGCCTTCCTGCTAGCCTGCTGCACCAGCATTCCTGAGTCCCTGCCCAGTGCACTGAATGACGCAGATGGGCAGTTCTATCAACATTAATGCTGCTGTAATGTTTTACAGCTGTTCAAGTTGTCTGATTACCTGAAAATGGACTGGATAGCAGATTTGTCTCCTACTTTCTCTCCACTCTCTATTTTCTGCTTCCTTTTGAACACCATGATCTGACTACTTTAATAGAATCATATAATCATACAGTGGTTTGTATTGGAAGGGCCCTCAAGGATCATCTAGTTCCAGCCCCCTTGCCACAGGCAAGGACACCCTCCACTAGACCAGGGTGCCCAACCTGGCCTTGAACCCTGACAGGGAGGGGCAACCACAGGTGCCCTGGGCAGGCAGTGCCAGGGACTTAAAGCGAGACGGCGGAGGAACACACGTCCAACTCAATATGCGTGATAAGGCACTGTTCACTTTATTGCCCGAACAGCGCAACTTTATACATTTGCGGTTCCCGAACTCGCGTTCTGATTGGCCGGAGCCCCCCGGCAACCGCGGCAGGGTTGGTCGAGGTCCCAAGGGCGACACCTACGGGCCCACCCCCCGGCAGCTGGT
>VZTU01029540.1:0-169069 GCA_013400835.1 Zapornia atra | reverse complement strand
TTGAATAGAATCTCCCTTTGGAAAAAAAAAAAAAAAAAAAAAAAATTGTTATGGGGAACATACCGCATGATAATAAATGAAGAAGCAGAATAATAATAAAACAAGCAGTGGAGAAGACTGAAACCATGGTTTCTTTGTTGTCTTTCTGGAATTCTATCCACAAGTTCATTTTCTGCCTGTAAGTGAAACACACGGGAGTGTTTTAGGTGTCTGGAAACAAAAAAATACTTTGTTTTCCCAGAAAAATAGTATTTTGAAAAATCCCCTGTGTTCCTGTAAATAAACAAATAATAAGCAAAAACCATGTAACTCAGCAAAATAGTTAACTTGTTTTGAGTAAGGGGGAAAATTAAGTTTCAAGGGTAGTATTTGTCAGGTGTCATTCTAGTCTAATTAAAGTAGACATCTTTAAAGCCAAAGATACCTCGAAGCTGAAACGATCGTTTTCTTTCCTATCACCTACCATTTTCTATCTTCTTGGGTTGTTTTTTTTTTCCCTAAAGCTAGAATTCAGTGCAGCACTCCTGAAAACAGGATGACTCTCCAGGCATTTTTTCTTTCATGTGTATCTTTTTGATTTTGCTCCTAACTGGACTGAAATCTGTTTGCTTTGCCATTGGTATTAGCAGAAGCACTATCGAGAGGTTTTATCAGACTGAATGTATAACGTCAGCAGAGGATTCATATTTTTCTGTTGTTTGCATATCAAAAAGTATAGAAAGAGAACTGCTCGCGCAAGACAAGGAGTTAGGAAGTATCAGTACCATGCTAGTTACACAATACTTTTATTTTCTGCCTTATCACTTATGGCCAGTACTTACTCCACTTCTCCCCATCACAGAGCAAATGCCAGGCAAGCAGCAGAATTCTACATCATTTTCTGCTACACCTAGAAATGTTGTCCATTCGCTTCTGTGAGAGTGGCTGCTGTGAGTCTGAGTTAATGGCTCTGTATGTGTGTTATGTTCATGATGGACGTCAAGTCTTCCAGGTATAATTTTCTGTAAAGAAAAGCCATTTTATTTCCAGCTGAATAGGCACTCTATCATACAAACCCAAGTCAAACAAAGTTATTATTTGGCTTTTCGCCAAGTTGTACAGTATAGAAAGGTCATATTTTTAATAGCTTTGTACTCCATGGTAATCAAATTTGTAAGCCTGGAGAAATAAACTACTTGAATATATCAGTGTTCTCTGTGCATGTTTAACCACTGCTGTTCTGTTCATACGGTGCCAGCTGCAATAGCAGAGCAGGCTGAGTTTTACCCTTATCTTGGTTATTAGCTTTGTATGTTAAGGTATAACATGCCATGCATAAAAGAGCAGGACTAGCTAATTTAAACTATGTCTTGCTAAAGTCAAGTTTTGAGGAATAAACCTAAAGATTCTGTTCTCTATCAGATGACTGCTGATAGGCAAAAAAGGGTTACATCTCTGTAAACCTGGGTGCACATAACTGTTAATAACTTGCTCGAATCAACAATAATTAGAAAGAACACCTGCTTTTAAAAGTCATTTTTCTTCTGGTTGACTGGGCATCGCATTTGCAAGAAATGGATGCTGATTACATGCAAATGAAATTTCTAAGGTTTTCTTGTGTTTCATTTTTAAAAATAATTGTGCCGTGTCACGTATCAGGAACAATTGAGCTCAGTGCAGCAGCACCCGTATGTCAAAAAGGAGCCGTGAAACCTTGAGAAGTCCAGAGGAAAAGAGAAAATTTTGCATCAGCTGTCTATCTATTGGGCTATCTATCTTCTTAAACATTAGATTAACCTGAGGTTTTTGTGATTTTATAATAGCGGTTGTTATGAATTGGCTTAGAGTCAAGGTACAATGTGACTGGTGAGCGGAGATGAATTATTAACCTGTAACACAACGGCTGGGAATTGGGGCTGCCAGACAGGACCTAGTGCAATGTGTATTGATGGTTTCTTGATGACGAGCCTTTTGTCTGGCTCAGAATAGCTGAGGCTAGTTGCAGTAGCCACATTGCTTTGGTAGTGATACCTTTCTTGGTCATTGCTTTCATTGACCTTCCCTTTTTTCTTTCTTGAATTCTACTTGCCTGAAATTAGGTGGTCAGAGTTTGCAGCCTACAAGCTTTGGCCACAATTCTTGACCTCTACAATAGGGTGAGACTCAGATCCTAACCATTATTTTAAATAGTCTCACATTTAGTTGCTAAAAATGGTACTAAATACTATTTAGTTAGAAAACCTAAGCAATATTGTCATGGAGACAGAAATCTTCCTCACCTGGTACAGATTTTCATTCCTACAGTGCAGAGCTAGAACTGGGCTTTATGTTTTGCCTATACAACATATGCTACAAAATTTGAATCCAGATTACCTAAAAATGTTAATTTAAAGTGGGTTGTTAAATCATATGATGTAAATCCCTTATTCAAAATTAAATTGATCTTCTTTGGATTAAGCTTAATTCACTTTGGAAATGTCCAGATAGAATTGCAATGCATTTTAATTTGTCAACTTAAAAAGCTCCTTCAGTGCAAGTTACCTGAGCATCGCTTGTCCTGTCCTGTGTAACTTGTTCTCTGATAAAAAGCCTTGCTTTGTCAGAGCGCCGCTTTCCCTGAGCATCAGAGAAACAGCACTGTGTTTTAGCTCCATTGAATAGTGCTTGCCTGGTGACTGGGTTTCATCGCAAACTGTTGTAGTGCTCAGGACTCACCTCTGAAAGACACACACATCGCTGTCTGCTCCAGCGTGATTGAGGTCCTCTCCTCTCTTTCACACAGCAGGAAGCCCCAGCCCAGCCGAGCTCACTGCTCTGTCTAAGCACAAATCTGTCAGCTTTTGAGTGTGACGGGCTGGGGGCCCTGCTTTGCATTTCGAGTAAGTAGGTCACAGAAGCAGCGGCTGTGGTGAAGTGATCCCGCATAACTTAGAAAATTATCATTAGTAGAGAATTAAATGGATGCTTCAGTATGTTTGGCAAAGGTTCTTCAGACATAGAGTCTTCGGGCTTGCACTGAGACATGAGGAAATTGTAGTGCATTTTGATTCTTGCTCTTTCTTTTTTCTTAGCTTTAGGGTTTGTAGCCGTCTTTTCTTCCAAACACCACTTTGGCTCGCCTACTGAAACTTCTGAAATGCAGTCCATAAAACAGTGCTTTTGGTTCAGAGGCGTTTTTCCCTTTCTTTGAGAAGTTGTTCCTGTGTGAACTTATTTTAAGGCAAATTCCAGTTGCAGCTAATTATCAACTAAACAGAAATATCAGCAGATTCTTGATGTTTGAAATCAGGCATCACAAAATTTTAATACGTATGAAATGGTTTCATGACCATAATTACATTTAAAGTTCTGTGACTTCTTGTTGCCATGTTCATAAGCTTGGTCACGACCAGGTACAGAGTATCCAAAATCATTCTCTTGAGACCCAGTTACAAACAGTTACAAGATGAGATTTTTTTTTACCCTGAAGATGAATTTAAACTTATGTAGCTTTGTTTCAAGAAGAGGTACTTGAGGACTGGATGGACTTTGAAGATGTAAATTTTTCCATTAAGAAAAGGGGAAGTCACCTTCTGGTGCTTTTAACAGAATGAAGTGGATCTCCAAGTGAAGATTTGAGGAAAAGCTGATTTTAATTTTTGTACAGAGAGCTCCAGGATGAGACTGCTCTGCCTGGAATCTGGTGAAGACAAGTGTTGAGATATATTTTCATACCACTTGGTGTTTCTCTCCAAAGATGTCTGTGAATCTGTTCCTTTTTGACCCATGTATAATACCTGAAATGTTAAGTGATGTCTCTGCCTTTCCACTTTGTTTGGTGCCTGCTATTTCTCCTCTACTTGGACTGGTGCTACAGAACAGTAATGGCACATAAGCAGCGAGGTGGTGTTACAGCTCCAAAGCAGTCAATTAGGCAATTGCACTGACATGGCAATGACATGATGGACATACTTCTAGTGCCTCCTGGAAAAGGTCTCCAGTGTCAAATGGATACTAGTCTTAACCAAATAGACATGACAAAATAAAACAGAAATAAGACCATTTTCTGAAACTTCCATCTGGAAAAGTCTTGTTAAAAGCAAACTGAGATCTTTACCTGTTTACAAGTGCAGAAAATACAGGATTTCATTCACCTTGTCCATACAGTTGTTATCCCCATGCAATACCTGCAGCAATCAGACAACTGCAGGCTGCTCTACCAGCTTGTGACCTGGCACTGCTTTAAATAACACCATACATTCTGTTCAGTGCCACACCGCTTTCTGACCTTTAAGTCACCATGACACTATCCCAGCATAGCAATGTGAAGATCTGAAAGCCAGAGCTTTATTTTGGTAGCTGGAAATGCTGGGGGTTTTAACGTAGAAATTGTAAAACGTAGCCAGGTATGAGGTGTAATTCCTAAGCAGCATGCTGTCTGCAGTCTGGTAATAGTAGAGGTAGTCAAAAGATTGTCGGGAAATTACAGAGGAAAAGGACAGGAAAAGAAGAGGGATATTAACTAAATCAAGTTATTAAAGAATAAAGGTGGACTACGTGAATGTTAAAGCCAGTGTGACAACGTACCTTTTCTTTATATTCCCTTTAAAGTAAAACAAGGGTTGTATCACTGGAAAGGCAGGTTGATTGTCTGTGAAAACATCAGTTAAGCTTGAAAGGAAATATTCAATGAGCATGAAATTCCCGGATGCATTAATTCATAGTATTGTGGAATATGAAAAGGAACCTAGCATTGCATTTTCCTGCCTCTTACAAGCCCAGCCTCATTCAGGGCAGTTCGAAGGAGCTAATTGTGGAGACCTGAAAAACAAGAGGTATGAATACAGCAGGAGGTTAGAAGGTATGCACAGGGAGCAGGGAAAGCTGCCACAGGTCCCAGCAAGATAGGAAAACTGGCAGAATTCTCTTCATTCCATGATGAGAACCTGTGACATGGGCAGGGACTTGGTGGAAGACAGGGAAGAAAACTAAAACTTCAGATTTTCAAAGCCACTGGAGAGAATGAATATATGCTCAACTAAAGTTGCTGCACAGTCTCCTGATCTTAACAGCTTGATGTTTTCTCTTGTTTAATACCTGCAAAATAGTCTGCAGTCACTGTATTGGAAACAGCTTGTTGGGGTGGGAAAGGGCAGTGCCCAAAGTCAGCCTCTCCATGACCCTTCCTTTTCCTTACCTTCCCCCTGGGCCAGGTGGAAAAGGACAAAGCTTTAAACTTAACTCATGCTAAATAACTGGCAAATATAACTTACCTGTATTTCAGATGTCTTTCAGGCATGTTCTTTGCTACATCTAGTAGTGAGCACCTTTTTGATGGCTTGTGCTGCTGTGGGTGACTCAATCCAGGGGTATCCAAAAAGTAGGGATAAGTTAAGGCAAGGTAGAGGTAAAGGGGAAAGGATGGTGAATACACGTGTATATTTAAAGGCTAGCATGCAAATGGAGAGTGTCCCTGCCCATGGCAGAGGGTGGGAACTAGGTGGGCTTTGAGATCCCTTCCAACCCAAACCAGTCTCTGACTGTCTGAACAGAAAGAGAGGGCGCTGTCCATGGTACTGTGAGCAACCTGCCCCTGCCTCCCCCACATACTGGGCAAAGCAGGATTTACAGCACCGAGCAGCTACGAGGTTTATTGTTTGCCAGAGAAAGCCTGATAGACTGCACGATAGTGCAAGTGATGTGTATCTAAACTGAAAGAGAAATCACACAGTGATTCCTTAATTACATTCATTTGAGTGGCTAAAGAAGTAAGTTGTTCTGTTAAGATGTGAGGCGGCATTGTGTAACACCAGGCATCTCACATGCGCGTTTCATAAGGGCACAGACTCAGGCCCAGCAAAAAAAATGAGTGCAAGATCCAGAAAGGAACTGTCATAATCTGAAGTAAAACATTCAGCGAGAAAAGCAAAATATTAATTGTGCTGTCATCCAGAACCAAACTCAAATGTCGTTGTGAATGTGCCTCTAATTGTTTGGATCACGTGAGGTATTGCTGAAACAAGAGCGGTCTGGGAAGGATGTATTTGTGTTTATAGGCATCAGAGGAACACTGGGAGTCACAAAAGGGAAGGGGTAGAACAAAGAAAGGTTTGGGGGGGTGGGGCAAGGTTTCTTGTGCTTGGTTTCCCTTCTTTTTCTACTTAAATATTTGTATTGCAATGCTGAGACAGCAAATGGTTAACAGCCAAAGACAAAACCCACTGTGACCGTCAGGTCTCTGTGCAATCATCAGCAGAACTAGCTATTCTAGCCAATTTAATAGCTTGAAAATGAACTCATTAGTGGTCTTTTATCAGTGGAAAAAAGTCTATTAAATCCGGATGTGTGAAGAAGCAGTTCGGAGGCTCATTTCCATCCCACTTGTGACCTGAACAAATCAGAGAAATGCTTTTCAAGGAACAGGGTCAGGCTTGACTGCAATAAGATATTTTCTACACACAGCACCCAACTTGTATCTTTCCTTCAAGTTTCTGATGCAGTTAATTTTAATTTACAGTCTATTTGTTGCTCCCCACATCTCTCCCTCTCACACCCTTCCCAGCACCGCTGTCATCCATAAACATGTGGGCTGTTTATACTTTATAAAGAGAAAATGTACTACAGTCTGTTGGATTTCTTGATATACCTGGATTTCTTGATATACCAGGGGGCTGACAGTCCCCTGACAGCTCCGGACTCCACTTCTCACTGACTGAGGCAGAAAGTAAAGATTCCGATCCCCATCTGGAAACTCAGGACAGCAGCAGAATGATGCTGAGCAGTAGGATGCTGCTGATTTAAATCAGCTTGGGATCTAGCAAGAGCTGTGGGCAGAAGCAAAACATACTCCAGGCTTGATCTGCCCCTTTGGTGAGCAAAAACCTAAATATGAAGTGTTTGAGATGCTCTTCCCCAGAAGTAGCAAAAGGACTGTTTGTGTCAGGATAGCAACACTGTTCTGGGACTACACTTAAAATTATCTACAAGCAGCTGCTTCTATATTTTTTGCCTCTGACACAAAGCACAATGCTGAGTGAGCTAACTAATGCAAGACATGTCCCTCAGAAGGGGGGATATCTGTGGGATAATGCTGTAAGGCAGTTGTCCATGGTGAGTTTTAAACCTTTAGCCTCTTGAGGAGATGAGCATTTAAGGACTGCCGGTCACAGAAATATTCAAAATCCATCTCCTGTCTTGGCATGAATGAGTTATTTTCCTTTATAGGTCTAACTCTAAAAACAACTGCTTCAGAAATGCTGTTTCCATGAGTGATACTCCTGTTACTGGCAGGCTGTATGCTGTCACTAAATGCGCAGTGAAATAACACCGTCTTCAGCACTGTGTGGGGAAGGCTGTTTCACTTCTTCCTTGCAACTTTTTGGTCAAAAGTTAAACTCATAATGGAATTAAATTATTTTTTAAAAATTTAATTCCAGACGTTTTATGCACATGTATTTAAACTTACATTACTTAATAACACACTAGGATTACTTAATGGCCTCTCATCCTGCCCTGAAACATAACCCTATTATTCCAGCCTTAGCTCTCTTATGAATAGAAAATCCCAGCTATGGTAAATTTCTTTGAAATGATGCTGGGATTTTACAGTGAGTCTGTGGGCTAGTTTGAGACCACCAAACTCATTTACTGTTGTCTGTTAAGCCAGGCATGAATTGCAGATCTCTGGGGTGAAAATTCACTTTATTAACCCCCTGGGTCACCCAGCTGCCAAGGCAACGGCTTTCTGCAATGAGTAACTCCATAACTAAAGCATCAGCCACATGAAATCCAAATCCCTTGATTAGAACAGGGGCTGGTAAACCTCAGACCGGGTGCATAAATACTTCCCAGAAGTTTGTTTAGCTCTTAGCAGAAGCTGTTCTCCTTCACTTGCTTTGAAAGGAGCAAAATTGAAAATTGTTCCCCAGCCCACTTCGCCAGCCTGATAACTTGATTCGCCTGGTCTCAGCCTCATGGTACACCGCAGCGATTCTCCTGTTGTTGCCTTGTGTGCTCCTTCTTGCATGCCAGAGACCTGGGGGATGCCCAGGAGGTCTGGATGTGTTATTAGCTTGTCTTGTGGATGCTGTAAGGGTTGCTGGGCACCTATCATGTACTTTATGGTGCATCAGAATAGGAGGCACTGGGGATACTTTATCCCATGCAGTCCAAACCTAAATAAATTTCGAATTAAGCATTTATTTGGAATTTAATTTGGAATTAAGTGTTTATTTAATTTTTAAGGTAAGCAGAAATCTCATTTGCTTGGAAAAATGTTCCACCCTTTTAGTTCTGAAGTCTGATTTAATTGCTGCGTCTCTCTCAAAGACCTGAAAAAGGTTGCAGAATTACAAGAACACGGCAAATGATGGGAATAGAAAAAATTTGTTGAACAAATAAGGCCCTGTCTGATTTAAGGTGTTGGGATTCATATCCTTGTGGAGCAGGAGATGTCCTGCAGCACGGGCAGGCTGCGGTGGAGCACTCTTCAGCAGGTACCATTACTGCAGAGCATCGCTCAATCTGCTTTCTCACTGAAGCTTTTGACACGCTGTAAATTTGTTTGTAAAATTCCACTGTGCTTTGCTTAGCACATCTATAGACTGGCAGATGTGTGCATTTGTTGCTGAGAAGTAATTTTATGTTATCCGAAGTCCCATTTTTATGTTTCAAAGTCTTTCTCCACACATGACTGGGAATGTTAAATTCTCACAAAGCAAGAGGAGAGAGCAGTTTAAATAACGCGCATACAGATAACATGCTGGCTTTTATTCTTTGTTCTCAGAAAGTATGTACTGTACAAGAAAAGAACATGGTCACCTATCCCCTTGCTGGAGAAACTGTCATTTCTTGTTCATTTATACAGGGTACTTAAGATGCCTTGAGCAAACTAAAATAGCTTTAAAGGAAGATTAATCTAGTTTGGCTGGAGGAAAAAAACTAGGGTTTTTTCTCAAAGTGTAGTACATTTGTTAAAGAAGAAGGTTGTGCTGCTTTTGTAGGCCTGCTTGGAAGGACTGCTAACAAAACCCTTTGCCATGCTTTCATCACCCCGAGGTGGGAGGACAGCAGCATAGCCAACCACGGAGCACTCATCCAAGCCACTGTGGTGGCATAAGCGCTCTTGTCATTGCTTATGTTTGGTTCGGGTCTGGATGGGCCAGCGTGGGCTCTGCTGTGTGCCCCTTGTCCTTACTTGCTGGTGGGAGGGAGACCCCACCCAGACCTAATGGTGGCCGGGCAGCAGCACCAGCTTTGAATGTCTCCAGATGAAGCCATCAGGAAATACAGGAGCAAGTCCTTTGTGCCCGAAAGAAAGGACTGGGATGGCAGACTTATGACTGCTGAGAGCATGAGCTTCTCAGGAGTGAGTTTTCCATAATAACTCCACAGGACCTTACCTGTTGGCCCTGCCTGAACCAGGAGTGTCAAGCAGACTCCTTCAAGGGCAGAGCTTAACCTCTTCTCTGCAACAAAGTTTTTGAAGAGGTGTGTGTTGGCTGAGAAGGACTTCTCAGCCTTGTCTTCTTTTCTTCTCACCTCTCAGGGAGCCCTATTCCTGTGGCTTTTTGCGTTGAAGGACTTTTTACTTTGTTGCTCTGTGAAGAGAGCTTTAAAGCAGGGATTTCTCTAGGTACACTAGTGAAAGCGCTTGTAGAAATTAACAAGCTATTTTGCATTAAACTTGTCTTTTTTTCTTTTTTTTTTTGGAGGGGGGAGGTGCAGTACTGATATACATGGTGGTTCTTTGGTTCTTACCTGTACCACTGTCTGTCAGATTTGTGGCAATGTGAGTGTGCTATTCCTCAAAATAGCAGTCGAGGTTAATTAATGAGTAATGTGTCAAAGTATCCGCCCTTGTCTGTGCAGCTGGACGCTTTCAAGAACACTGCAAAAATGGTTGTACAATGGTGTTTAAAATGCTGTTGTGTAACAGTAATATCACTACCAGGATTTGTAGAGGGCTTTCTTTTTACCTTTTTAAAGATCACACAGATTGTTTAAGGGCTAATTTCTGTCACCTGTATTCATAGGAAATATTTGGACTTTGTCCTGAAAAAGTAATCCAGGGAAAAGTAAGAACCATAGTCGATTTTAAAACTGCAAATGCAGGCAAGGAAATTCCCAAGTGGGATGTTTTTTAAGTTCTGTAAATGTGTCTATGAAGGAAGGTTTTACTTTTTTAAAAAGGAATTGTGAACTCACATGATTTCTTGTGAAAAAACTCTTGGTATTACACTAGTTGCAAATAAAGCTGTCTAGAAGCAAGGTGAGCAGGCTGCAATGCTCATTTTGGGACTAAAAATGAATCCAAAATTCCATCCTAGCATCAATGAAGAAAAATGGGGTTTTTGGGAAATGGGGAGATAAAGCTCTTTCGAAAAATAAGAGGGTTTTCCATATATGCATTAAACCCCCCCCCCACACAACTGGACTATGTATATGTAGCATCTCTTAATTTTCTTTGTAGATTTACAAATTGTCCTGCCTTATAACATCATGTTGCTCTTTTGAGCTAGACATTACAGCATCACAAACATGTTTATTCTGGTAGCCCACCCCAAAACTACACAAAATGCGTTGTCCCAGAAGTTTGGGACAGTACCTTTCCCTGAATGTGATCTTTGTAAGCAAAAGTGGTCTACATGTGATAACATAGCTTCACTTTAACACAGGTTGCCCTGGTTGTACACCGCCTGTTGTGCAGGTTAATATGCATTAGATAGCAGCAGGACTACTTCATAGATATTTTTCAGACAAAGGTCTCTCTGGATTCTGATTTGAATCCTCTAAGATACCTGTGTTTACATATCATAGCATTGAGAGCAGAATGCTGTTCAATAAATACACCATATGTACGCTGACACAGTCATCCTGAAGGTCAAATCTTAATATTTAGTAATTACTGTTTTGAATGCAACCTAGCATTATTTTAAAGTGGTTGTAATTATGTAAATGTGTTTATAATTTATTGTCATATTAGAATCTCATTAGTATGGTAACACCAAGCGCATTAGATTCAATACATTTTCTCTGTTCCCCGTTCTGCTGACCAACTGTGTGTTCTCTGTGCAGTTCACCTTAAGAAAATGTACCTTTTGTTCTGCTTTGGTGGAGAGTGAGCAGAAAGCATTAGTCTCTCTGATGAGATGGGATTGAACTGTTGCATAAATCCCCAAACAATGGTGAATTCCACCTCATTGTAAGGAAAAAAAAAAAAAAAAGAAAAAGCATCTCATTAGTTCTCTGCTGTCATTTCCTGCCAGGTTGCCAGCTTTAGAACACTCCTTTGAAGTCTCGTATAGCTGTTTTTAAAATGATCTTGGAACTTTTTAAGAATATTGGCATTTTTCCTTTAACAAATTAGAAGCTGAAGGCAGACACTTGGAAAAAAAGTGTCTTGTCTCTCCTCCCTGCTCTACGAAATCGCTGTCCTTTAGGCAGATCTTTCAGGGATATACTGTCTCCTGACTGTCATCACTTATACCATAGAGAAGCACCTATGAAAAGCTGAGAAAAGCAATGTTGTTCCACCAGTCTGCAGACTACTGTAAGTATTAATATGGTCATGTAAAGATTCCTAAATAAATTACAATGATACTTGAAAGATGACAGTAGCATCTGATAATGACTTACATTTCTGAGACCCCAATGTCAAAATTGTCTTGTTCAGACAGATGAATTTCATAAAACTGTTACAGACAGCCACAGTAAATATAGTAGCTGTGACTCTTGTGTTGCTCCTGTCTAATAAGACTGAGCTTTGAAAAAGTCATTGCATGATTATTTTGATTTAAAGGCAAGAGAGGTCGTATTTTTTCAGTATAGAATTGTGTCTATAGGGAGAGATGTTATGTAATGCTGGCTGCATTTAAGGACCAAAAGAGTCATAAGATAGTATTGATTAAATCTGTCAAGTAGGTTTTCCGATGCAGTCTTTTATTAATTGGAGTGGTCACTACAGCACTGAATGTTCTCCTCATTCCTGAAAATTATTTTGGCATAATGGGTTCACTCTGACTTCAGCCTACCTTTTTATAGCCACTGGTGAATCCTGAGTAGCAGAGTCAGAAAGGCAAGATACCCAGCTCACAGACAGGTATCACTGTAACTGAGGAACACAGACCACAAAAACATCTGTATTGCAGTAAATTAACCAGGATTCATTTGAGCTGCAACTTGTAGTGTTAGGGTTTGGCTGGTAAAAAACACATCTGGAAGCATTTGTCTCAGATGCTACTGCAGCTGGTAGCCACAGATGAACCAAATGTCCCGTGGGCTGTACAGCTGGGATGCGGGGAGGGCCATGGGAGTGGGGATGCTGGGGTGGACGGTCAGTGAGAGGGGATGCTGGGAAGGACAAATGAGCAGGGGAATGCATGGTACAGCCTCAAGTGACTTCAGCAACTCCTGAAATAATAGTCTGATTGGGCTCCGAGGTTGCTGTCTCAAAGATTGTTTTCCCCATAGCAAAGTGGGACACAGCAGTTCTCAGCTGATTAAGTCCCATTTAAATATCTCTCCTATTCATTCCTCCTGTGCTTCACATCTCTCTTCTAAGTTCCCTGCCAGAAGATGTAATGGAGACTGTCTTGAGGAGTAATGTAAATAAAATTTCACTTGTCATTGTAAGCCCAACACCAGTTTGTGAAGTGCTAGAACAGATGCGGTGTGATTCACTTCCTATCAGGCCTTTGTTCCATTTATTCTCTTTGCTTTCCTGCTCAGTTAACTTTTAACAGGAGTGAACTCTTTTGAACAAGCCCCTCGTTCATTCATTTTAGTACTCATTTATCTCCTGATGCCCACTGTGACTAGGAAGCCTAAAGATATTTCATTAATGAAGCATGTGAAAATGAACCAAGTGGACAAAGTAAGTTATTAATTTTCATGGTTTTTCGGTTATCAAGGTTGTGCAAAATAGTTCGGGCAGATTGAGAACACATTTTAACCTTATTCCGAATACTAACGGGATGTAACTCGAAGTCAAAGCATTGAGCAGCTTCTGTAGCACATGCTGCTGTGGGTTGAAAGCAACGCAAGAATTGACTTTTAGCTCATCATGCACAGTCCACAGACAGTCATCTGAATGGGGAATACCCTTTTGCAATAACAGATGAATGTCTGTGATCTCAGGTACACAACTATTAGCAAAGAGCTTTTCATAGTAACATCTGAACTGATCTTTTAATGTACAGAGCACAGAGGAAAACTGCAGCAATAGCCCTTTGTAGGTTAAAAGGGGACATACACATTAGAAGCGTTGGTCTTGTAAGTGAAAAGAGAGCCAGAGATTTGTGAAGACTACTTTTATTGTAAAGATCTACAAGTGTCCCCATGGCTTGCAGCAGAGGAACAGAGAGCTCAGTCCTGCATCTCTGACAGCGGCCAGCTGTGGACATGAGGGCAGAGCATGTGCTGCTCTGAATAGTCTCTCACCACCCACTGACCAGCAGCTGAAGCATTTCCTGAGAGAGGCAGAGAGTTCAGCACAACTGCAGGAATAAAAGGAAAGAAAGAAAGAAAGAAAGAAAAAAAAAAAAAAGTCCAGCATCAATGACTTAATTAGTGTATATTGTCTAGCTTAAGACTAATCAGCATGATTGCATAAAACCAGAGAGTCCATTGATTTCAGACCTTCTTTGAGTTTACTGTATATGAGCTCTTCTTTCTAGAGCTGCTGGGTTTGGTCCTCCCAAGTTTCTCCTGATTTACTGGTCCTTTCCTGTAAGTGCTAAGTGCCTTGTACTCACAGTTAATTGAGAGCAAGTAAAAGTCATCCACAACCAGAATTTAGCAGCTAATCCTAGTCCCTGTCATCACTTGTTTTCTTATTCACAGTATGTTTCACTCCTTTGCCTGGATTCCAGGTTCAGAAAGCTGTCCCTGTACCGCTCCTCCTGTCCTACCTCCTGAGTGACACAGTGTCTCAGCATCTCATTTCTCTACAGTGCACACTGCTTTTAGAGTGCGGATCAGATCTTACCCTGTCTAGAAAGCTGCTTGTATTTTAAAATGTGTTTGGATACTCTTTTCAACATCCTGAATGTAGGTAATACACCATTTTTAGTTGGTGTCTACTAGTGTATTTTACTTTCCTTGAACAAATGCTTCAGTATAGGTCCCTGTTCCCCTCTTACCATAGGTTACTGTTTAATGAACTTTAATAAGCTTATATGCTGAGATAAATAGATAGAAAGATAGATAGATTCTGCTTCCTACATTTAATATAATGTGTTGCCATGGAGATAAGTTTTTCTCTACCTGACAAGTGACAAATAAGCCAAAGAAGGCATTGCCAAAATAGTTCAAAGATTGGAAATGTGACATTAAAAAAACCTTTTTGTAACAGGGCTAAATTATTTGTTTTGCCTCTTTTTGCTGTACTATTTTATCTCTTCTCTCCGGAACCAATTTTAACATCTCCACTCCTGCGAACAGGACTGGCAGACGTATCCCTTTAGAGCTATCCCAGTTCTACTCCATGAACCGGATACGCGTTACTCAGTGATGGAACTGGCATTGGTCTCCCTTCCATGTCTTGCTCTCATCAGCAAAGACTGAAAGGCTTTTCTTCATCACAGATCCATCACTTAGGATTTTTGTGATCCCACATCTAGCAGTTCTGTGCAGCACTGTGGGAATTATACGGGCTGGGATAACACATAAGCTCCTCTCCTTCTGGGGTTTACAGACTCCTTATTTTAACTTGCCCTCGGTAGATCTTTCCCATTGTGCAAGTAACTCTACTGGATTAGCAATTCAGGGTTTTGTTCTTGAGGTTTGCTGGCTTAATTGGTTAGATGGATTGAGAATAATCCATTTAAAATATCCACCTGTCAAGGTAGAGCTAGACAAATGCCACCCTATTTGTGATCAGACACACGCTGAAGCACTGAAGTCAAAAAACTGGTCTTTTTTGCCTTATAAAGCACTCAGGAGCACTGCCTCTGATTTAACCCCTAACACAGTAGTAAGGGCTGTACACTCAGGTGAGGTAGTCTTCTCAGCCATGGAAATGACATGAAGTGGGAGTAGTGTGTGGAGCTTCTGTGTAGGAGAGAGGGGCTACACTGAACCCGAATGCTTTAAATTCACCACTAAGCTGCATGCTAAAAGGTACATTTTCTGACATTATTACACATTTTTGCTTTGCAAAAGCTCCTACAAGGGCTGTGTCTTACTGTACCAATCAATACCTTGGCTTGTATCCTCTATCTTTGCTATATTCACATCAGTACAATTTATTTGTTTCCAGTAAAAGAATGGCTGGATTTCACATCTACGATGTAAATACCAACATTCATAAGAGAAAATCTGGCTGACAGGAATGCACATGGTGGAGTTTTTGGAGTAAAGCAGAATGAACCACTAGCTCAGGAAACCTGAAGTGCCCTCCTGCCCTGCTAGGAAAGCTCACTGCTCTCTGTTAGATATTAATTTAAGGAAGACATAGATGTTTAAATAGGTTTCAGTAAACAGGTTTGAGTTGCAGTGAAGTGAAGCTCCTGGAAGTATACAAGGTGTATTTTTCAAATTCGTCAGAAATGTTCTGCTAACAGCATATGCATGTATAGAAAATGTATAGACTCTATTTTTTTTTACCTGAATATCAAGTATTCTCCATTCATACTCTTTACTGGCAGAATATTTTTTCATCTATGTCACAAGGTGTTACTTTTTATCCCTAGCTTGGTGAAGAAACATAGGAAAGTCATATACAAATTGTTTGCTTCTTTACTCTTTCCTCCAACCAAAATTACTTTGATTTAGCCCTATAAATTTATTTCAAGATCAAGTACTCCTTTGAAATTTGTCTGATTTTTTAAAAAAATCTAAATGTGTGTCAGGGAATCCAAATTTAAAGTAGGGGAAATGCAGCTAAGTAGTCAGTGAAGTCCTTTGTTTCATGTAAGTATCAAGAAAACCATTATGCTGATGTTCCCCATAAGAAATAAATAGCAGAGAGCTGAGAATTAAGGAGCAAGGAGGCAAGAAGAGTAGGCTGGGTGTATGTCATGTAAGGGAAAGGACATTTCTGATCTTTGCATTTAATTATTCTGAATATTTTTTTCTTAAAATTTATTAGTCACATGAATACCTGGTGGTGCCCATTACCAGCTATTCTTCCAAACCTACTTTCAGTTGTGAATGTTCACATTCTCGGAATTGATTTTTCTTGTTTGAATGTATCAAACGTATCAGTTGAAACCACTTAGTTTCACTTGGCTTCACACTAGAGCTATTCAAATTCCTGTCATTATATTTCTTTGCCATAAATTGGAAGAGATTTTGGAAATACTTGGTGAAACTGACCTGAGCTTCTAAAACGAATTTGTTTATTTCAGGATTTCTTGTGAATGTTTTACATAAGAACTTGTAAAACAATGGTATAAAGAATGGGGAAAAGATTCAGTTGTTTGGGTGTTTTTTCATTGAGCAGTGTTGATGTGTTGGACTACGCCTTGTTTAACCATTACAGAATAAAAATGTTGTGTCAGTCAACTGAATTAACTACCTTAATGATGAAGCTGCATCTGGCTACAATAGAGTTCTCACTTCAGCATGCTTATATATGCATACATACATATATTAGAAATTTATTATATTAGAGTATATATTAGGAAATCATACAATTTCAAAAATGGTGGTTGAAACAAACCTCATAAGGTCTCCTGTCCAGTCTCCTAGTCAAAATATCCTGACCTGATAGCCAAGCTCCAAGACAACCCTGTGTGCCTATTGCTTTATTTGCACTGAGCACACGCTGTTGGCTCACATTCAACTAAACATCCATCATTACCCCAGGTCATCTGCAGCAGGGCTGCTACCCAGCCAGTCACTTGCCAGTACACAGTCCTGCCTGCTGCAGAACAGTTAGTTCACTTACCGAACCCCAGGAGATTGTCCAGGTTCTCCAAAGTCTGGTTACTCCACCCTTTTATGTGCTGAATGACATAAAGTCAGTCACTTTAGTTTGGGTTCATTTGCAAGGATGCAATTCTGTCTCATCATCCGAGTTGTAGAGGAAGTTACCACACAACAGAAGCCCCACAGCAGTCCCTGGGATGTTTGACAGAGAAGTTGCTGTCATGCAGTCCCCATGATGCAGCACATAGCTCAATTTCACTTTGCAGAAAGAGCATTGAAGAAAACATATAGATGACATATTCCTAATAACCGCTTACATTAGGACAGAACCATTCTTCATGTAATTCTTCTGAATTTGGAAATGATTTTTCTCCTTATTTACATGAGTAGGTAATCTGTTCTTTCCCAGTTTAACAATAAGAATCAATATTATTAGAAAGGTTTCACTTTTTGTATTTAGAAGTCATAACTTTGAGAGAACAGAATTGATTTTTTTTTACAGCCTTGCTAACTAATAAGTATCATAATTTATCTTCCCATTTAAAGAAATTCCTTTTCTGTCCATCCAGGTACAGAAAAGCTTCTGTGAATAGTTATTAGTGTTTAAGAAGAAGGATTGGGTATTGGTCAAGAGCTGTACAGGTAGCAAGCTGCAGGTGCTCACTTCAGATTTGTGCACACGATGTATTTTAGTACTCACCCTGTGCCAAGAAAATGAGGTGACACCTAATTATCTGCACAACTGCACAGACGGCATTTATGCCAACTCTGGTGCAACACTCTTGAGGTGGATATTCAATATATCTATCCTGAAGCACCATTGTTCAGAAAGGGACACATACAGACCAGACTGGAGCAAATGCAAGTCTGAATGAAGCCAAGATGTTCAGCAAGCACTTTCCCTGTGATTATAGTCATGGCAAGGTTCAGGCTCACATTTTCTCTATTTTTGATAAGGACAGAACTTACATAACAAAGGCCTATTGAAAAAATGTCCAATATTTGGAAAAATTCCACATATAAAATAAAAAAAAGAGTTAAACTTTCCTCCTCCAAAATGCGGATGGAGTTCAGTTTCACTTCAGGGCATGGCTTTGCAGACCCACGCTTACTTAGAGAAGAAGTGACTGTCTGACCAGGTCTCCAACATCAGTCACAGAACTCAGACTTTCTTTCTGCCCCTAAGGTTACAAATTGGCATCCTCCCAGGGCACAATGTATGTCCCTCGGTTAATGAGTACAAAGAAAGTTGCCCATTCTGCTCTAGGTTTCTCTCACTTTTTCCCTGTCTCACGCACTCATCGTGCTCATCACTTTCCAGGAGCAGGCGTGCTCATGACATTTTACCAGTAGCAAAGAGGGCAAAAATCACCTCTGACTAAAACTGGTTTTAGATAGGTACCTAATGTGAAGTGCTGACTGCTTGCATATCAGGTGAATGGGTTTTCCTGAGGGGTTTGGAAAGAGAGAGAGCACTGACCTGAAGGGCCTGTATGATCATGTAACACATCTTCTTTTGTTTCTTACTGTTTGCTCATGACAGCAGAGGCATAGACTGACTTGGTGCTTTAACCAGTACCATAGCCATGAGACAGTTTTACTTCTAGTTTATTAAATCTTCTGGCAGGTTGCATATGTGGAGGGAGTCTCCTGGAGAGTGAGCAGGTGGACTTATCCATTGTTGTTTAAAGTTGGCTCAAGTCCTTTTGCAGAACCATTGTCATATTGTTGTTGCAAGTAACTTGGTAGCTTGAGGGCTGGACAATCAGTCCATGTGATTTCTCTGAGGATTCACTTTCAGGCTCTTTGCTGTTTTATATCCACCTGCTTCCTTTTGGAAACGTGGTTAGACTGCAGGACTAGAGCCGTCACTGCTCTGTCAGTGATGAATAACCAATGTGCATGTCATTCTCCCCGACCGTGCCATGAATGCTTTGTGCTGCCCTTAGCAGATGTTCTTTGATGGAAAACTTGCAAACTAGTTAGGGTAAAATATCATCAGAGAAGATTCAGTCCAAACATGGATTCTTTGGATTTTAACCACTAGAAAGTCTTCCACTAAGTCAGAAGGCCGTTCACGAAATGTGGGCAGGACAGCACACACTCCTGGGCTATTCAATGTCATCAGAGATGTTTGTCCTCAGCCTGTCCAAAGTAAGGCTGAGGTGTCAAGTGAGCTGCACAAAGGCTTTGATGTGGGTCCTCGGCTTTGTTTCATGTAGTCCCCTGTTGCTGGCACTATTTCAGATTTTCTGAATTATTTTAGAAAATACAGGCAAGATCAATCAACGCTGGAAGAAAACAGGACCATAATTTTGATGTACTTTCTAGCCCACCTCTGTGTCCTTCATGCTCTCATAAGCTACTTTATCCAAACACCATGTCTTTGTCCAGAGCCTGCTGGATCAGTAGGAGAACTTGCTGTATTTTTACAAACAGTAATACATTATTACATATCTCTGAATCAGTTTCCTCCATAAGCATCAAAGTGATCTTCTCATGCATTTGGATCAGAACAAAAGATTTCTGAGTCACCTCTCCTTCCATTTATGTAGGTTTTACCTCAATACCTGGAGAACTACTCTTATTTACAGAGGACTAATCAAATGGATTAATCTTCCACCTAATTTTGCTGTCCCTCTTTTACCCAATGATGTTTTTCATTTCCCTCTGCTTAAAAATAATGATCATTTGGACTTGGACTTGATGATCCTTATGGGTCCCTTCCAACTCAGAAAATTCTGTGATTCTATGATTCATTTTTCTCTGCTGTCTCTGGTGCAGCACTCACAAAAAAGGTACCGCTTATATCTTCACATAGACATCATCTTCCTGATGAAGTCTGACAGGGCAATTGTAATTCCTAGAATGGAAATGTTTCAGGAATCATATATGTTTGGTAAATGTCTTGAAAGAAGTTAGTGAATGTTAGGTCTGATAAAAGGAGGCACAAACAGTTCTGGGGAATGAACTGTTATTTATCTACCAAACCGCTGCAGACAGATACATCTCCATGCTGATCCGCAGGGATTACTCCCGTGGGTGATCTCCACAGGCAGTCTGCTTGCCACGTTTCTTGTGGTTTCTGTAATCAGACTGCCAGCTCATATTGCTTGTGGCACTACTTTGCTAGGAAACAATTTTAAAAGATGAGTTGAACTAGGAAGGGACTCTGAACTTTTAGGGGAAGTGAGTACTAGGAGAGAGTATCTCCTTTGGAAGCTGTTAGGCTTGGCTCTGTGTGTGTGAGGAGGAACATGGCAGAGATTATCAGTACTCTCTCCGCCATCAATAGCCATCTCTATTGTTATTTTTAGTTATATTCTTAGTAACCAAGAGGTAACTAAGCCTGATCTCTTTGGTGCTTTCACGTCCCTGTGGCTCTGTTGACTTTTCATTACAATTCTGTGAAAAAAAAATTAAATCGATGTATTAAGAAGTCACTTTACTTGCTCTAATCACACAAAGGGTAATAAAATTTATAGAGTGACATAGGGAAAAGCAAAGAGGGGTAGTGTAGCTGAAAGTCAGAGTTGAACGTTCAATAGAAAGATGAGGCTTGGGATGCATAAAATTTCTGTTTAGGCAAGTTCAAACTAATTTTATGAAGCGTTCACCCAGCCTAACTTTCTTTTCCTATCTCATTTTCCTTAACAGCTAAAAACAAATACAGCAAACATCAGTAGACCTTAAAAAACACATCCAAATTGAGCACAAGGTTCCTCCTTTCTTTCAACATATCTCAGCTAAATTGAAACAACACTCTATTTTTAAGACAACAGCTTTCAATAAAGTATGATACCAAGTTTAAGTTTTTGAAAAGTCTGTTTTAATTCAGTCTAAGAAATTTATGTAAGGATATACTCCAGAATATGTTGTAAAGAACTACTGAAAGACACCTTCAAAACCAAAATGCAGTACACCAGATTGTACAAAGCTCTGCATGTGTATTGCTGTATCTTTACAGATAGGTTGTTAATTATGAAGTTATAAAACACAACCTATAGCCAAAGGCATTCATAATTATGTTAGATTAACATATATATTACTGCATTTGTGAGCACTCATTTCCTTTCTTGTTACTGCTTTTTGGCTATGTATTGGTATTTCCATCCCTGGGCACAGGAGGAGTTGCAAATTAATTCCTTAGACTGCAGCGATAGCCAAGCAGCCCCAGTGACTGCACTGTGCTGCTACCATTAGATGTGGCATGGTCTTTTTGTATGGGAGGATCCAGGTTAGAAACGTAGATGCTATTATTGGTCCCAGAATTCAGCAGAGAGGGTAGCTGGCGGCATGACACGCTTCCCAGCTTTAGAAGGCTCTTCAAAATGCAGAGCTGTGCATTGACCTCCGCAGAAGAGTTTTTTTGCTGGTGTGAGGCATACCCATACATCTGTACCTTCAGCCCTCAAAGAACAGGCAAAGAAACCATCTGATTTAACCAAATTGGCAAACAACATGTCCATCAGACAGGGCAGTGTGCAGGAGCTGTCTGAAGTCATTAGGAGTGGTTGGTGGAGCTGGCTCAAAGCAACCCCTCTCTGGTTATCAAGATGTAGTGTTGGTTTCTCTGAGAGCTGTTGATAATCTTCAGTGAAGGGGGTTGGTGCATCTTTTGAAGAAGTACGACATACTTCATGGGTGAAAATATGGATTAGTTACAGGAAAAAAAGGCCGTAAGCACTAGATCATATGCCAAGAAAAGGGAGGGATCAGGTGTTTTGTTGAAAGCTGCAAGTTTTGTGTCAGGACTTGGACATTGCTGGACTTGGAGTGTTTTGCTGTTGTCCTCAGTCGCATTGGGATTACACATTTGGATTTACCTCTCATGGTCAAAAGTGGTGTAAAAGGAGTAAGACAGATACCCAGCTGGTGCCACCAACTGGTACAGGTATGTGAAAACCCATAGTGACCCATAGTGGTGCTTTGATTTACATTGTTTGGAGGTTTAGTTCTGAATGCAGCCACCTTATTAATATTGGTACAGATGATAACGTGCTGAGTCTCATCACAGTTGTTTCTCTGCTGCTTAGATACGAAGACAAACTTCACCTCCTTAAAGGAGAAAAACGTATCCCATCCTGGGGCTGCCTAGCTTCTCGGCAGGATATGAAACTCTGCCTGTCCTGCCTGAAGCACGAGGCAGCCTGGCATTATGGGCTGTCAGGAGAAAATCCTTATCTTCATCTCTTCTCTGTCCCTGCTTGTCCTGTCTGCAGAAAATAGCAAAAACAGGTTTGCTAAAACTCCCCTTGTGCAGTGCTACCATTTTGTTCTGATTTTGACATGAAATGCACTCTTTTTCTGAACCCATAAAAATTTAAAAACCGCTTAGGTTGATTTTGTTCCATCCAGAAAAGGCTGAAATCCAGCTTTTCTTCCTGCCTGAATGAGGGCTTAGGACATTCACTCTATCTGAAAATTGGGGATAGAGCTAACTGAAAAGTGGGGGTGATGGTGGATGAGAAGCTCAACATGAGCCGACAATGCATGCTCAAAGCCCAGAAGGTCAGTTGTATTCTGGGCTAAATTAAAAGTAGCGTGGCCAGCAGGTCAAAGGAGGTGATTCTGCCCCTCTACTCTGCTATTTTGAGACCCCACCTGGACTACTGCCTCCAGTTCTGGAGTCCCCAACATAAGAAGGACATGGAACTGTTGGAATGGGTCCAGAGGAGGGCCACAAAGATGATCAGTGTGCTGGAGCAGCTCTCCTGTGAAGACAGGCTGAGAGAGTTGGGTTTGTTCAGTCTGGAGAAGAGAAGGCTCTGGGGAGATTTTATAGCGGCCTTCCAATACCTGAAAAGGCCTGCAAGGAAGCTGGGAAAGGACTTTTTAGAAGGGCATGTAGTGATAGGATGAGAGGGAATAGTTTTAAATTGGAAGGGGGTAGATCTAGATTGGATAGTAGGAAGAAATTATTCACTATGAGGGTGGTGAGGCACTTGAACAGGTTGCCCAGGTTGGTGGTAGCTGCCCCCTCCCTGACAGTGTTCAAGGCCAGGTTGGATAGGGCCTTGAGCAGCCTGGTCTAGTGAGAGATGTCCCTGCCCATGGCAGGGCGGTTGGAACTTTATGATCTTTTGAGGTCCCTTCCAACCCTAACCATTCTATGATTGTTTACTAGTTACTGTGTTAACCAGCAAAAAACTTAAGTTTTGACCATAATTCTTCATAGGGTTGCTAGAAGTAATAAGCCAGCATGATTTCATTTCCAGGAACTTGCTCTTTCCAAAGCAACTCGGTGCAAAATCTGACAGTATCATAAGCACTGAAAGGCAGAGATCTGGTAATTCAGGAAGCAAAGTGTTTTGGCTAAACTTTACTAAAATATGGCTTTGATTGATACCATGACTGAAAACCACTAGGTGAGTAATGGCTTTTTGATGGTGTCTGTGAAATGGAAGGACCTAAGCCTTCAGATCATCCATCATGTACACATGTTTACTTTTTCTGCAAGGGTTCCCATTTTAGTAAAGTGCTTTGCCTGGGTGGGTTACAGTTGGGCTACCAGCATTCTCCCTGAAGTCTTGACTTATAGCTAACTGATGAAACTCAGCACTGGTTTGATGCCCTACACAGGTTCTAAGTTTCTTTTACAATTTGCAAAGTGTAAAGAGAAATAAAATACTGACAGACAGGTGATGCAGGCAGGTGCCCTGTCTTCTCAAAAATGTGCACCAGAGTTGGAGTTCATTGGAGATCATTTTGACAGTTAAGTTTCACCTTTGGCTTAGGCACAGCAGGATTGTTTTCTGTAGGTACTGTTGAGGTTAGGGCTGGTTAGGGACTGGAAAAAAGGAATAAGTTTCTTTTCTCCAATTGGAGTTCACTTCTAATGAGAGTATGTGGTTACGGAGGAGTAAGGTGCTGTTAATGAAACATCACTGATGATCCACCAGGGACATCACTGTTCATACTGATGCTCATGCAGAAGCTTAGATGACTACAGCGATAGGCCCAAGATAATCAGGCAATATGAGAGTGCAAAGATAAGATATTTGCCTTGTTATTCTGCTATATTGTGTTTGTAATAATCTGCATTTACAGGGCCCACTTAGATCCTAAATTTTGGTAGACTCCAAAGTGTCTAAGGCCTAGCCTGAAAGTAATTTTCAAATGTTAGCTTATTTTAATAAGGATATGTGTGATATTATGGTTCAGTAATACTAGACATTCTTCTGGAGGTAGAGTTAAGATCACATGTTAAATTTTTGTGCTGTCATAACTTAAATGTTTCAAGAAATATTTTTACCTAGGGAATTTGTATTTGCCTGAGTGACATGAGTCATCTGAAGGCACTTTGTTCTTTTCTCTAACACTGACTGGCCACCAGTTGCTCAATCATTCTTAAATATTGTATGTACTTAAGAAAAGATATTGTTCCTTAAGAGAAAATAAAACATCCCACTGTTGCTAAAAGATATATGAAAAAAGAAAAAAAAAAAGGTGCTGCATGAACTCAAAACACATCTCACTTGCTCAGAACCTGCTTGTGCTTCAGGCTTTTGAAAGAACCACTTCGGCAGCATCCACCTCTCCTAAAGACATTGCAGATAGGATAAAGAGCCTGAGACACCTTTAATAAATGATTAATTTGACTTGAGGAAGAAATGCCTTTCCCCCAACTTAGAAATGCAGATGAGATGAAACAGATCCCCCATGGTACTGCCCCGATCTCAATGCACAGATTTGCAGTCTTCGCAGGACATGCCACCTTTTGAACACTGTTGTTTCATTACACCATCTAACCATGCAGCCCTGTAACAGATAATGACAATGCCTGTAACAGGCCATAGGGTCTGTACTGAGTTTGTGAGGCCTCAGACCTGAGGCTCGGTAAGCTTATTCTGTCTTAACTTCTCCTGCTCTGCCTGCAGCTTTGATTTCCCTGGTTTAGCTGTGACAGCAAATCCTTTGATTGATTGGGTAGCTATGGCTAATCTGCTTTACTTTGTTTATCTTTGTGTGGTGCAACCAGTAGCTTTATATAGACAGCAGTAACAAGCAGTTATGCTGTGTGGAATCAGATATTTATTACTTTAACACAGCGATGTCCTGCAGAGAAATGCAGACTTGGCATGACAGAAGAGGCCTGGGGAGATGGAAACATAAGATGGGCACAAAAGCATGCAGGCATGGGGTGGTAAGAGGGCACAGATGAGACCTGGGGACCCCATGGTGATGGCAGCTCAGCAGTGGCCAGTTAAAGAAATGTAGACACAGGGATGGAAAAAAATGGTTTTAGGGGTAACTTGGAAAACATGCAAGTAATATCTAACATATGCAAAAGGCATCACGTAATGATACTTGAAGCTGTGGACTGACCAGCAAAGAATGAACAATGATGTAAAAGCATGTTACCAAATCCATAAAAATGACCTGAGTGCATCCTGGAGAGAAGAAGAAGAAACTATATGGATATCATGCTTGTCCTAGTGCATGATGTCTATCAAAAGTTGTATATCGCAGCAAGGTGTAAATGTATTACTTTGTTTTGCTTGTAATCCTCATTAGGTAATCCTGGCATATTCTGCCCTTAACGTTAAAAACATAAATACTGTTTTGATTGAAGGTGATACAGAATTCTGTTCTGCTTCAGTGTTGCATTAAATGGGAGTAAAGTCAGGTGAAACAAATGTTTGTTTGGTATTAATGAACAAAAACGTCCCCTACCTTGGCATAAGAAAAATAAAACCTGAATGGCAAATAGATGCATATTTTTCTTCTTGGCGTACCATCACATATAGACCACAGCTTTAAATTCCAGTATTAGTCTTTATTATGTATGAAATGGCACAGTTCTTTTGGTGTCACTCTCTTTCTTTTAATGAAGGAACAAGAACTAGCAATTTGGCTTAACTTCATAGCTTTAATTCAGAGCACTATTTGTAGCACCTAAGCTGTGTTAGTCAATACATCCTAGGGTCTGAAAAAGCAGAAGAGGCTATTAGTTCTTCTTGGTACTAAAATGGTACTGATGTGAAGTACTCCCGGTATAGTTCAGTATCTGCTGTGTCTCTGGCATGTCTCTGAAATCCTCCCCCACGTGGGTCTGCATACAGCTGGGCAGGCAACATGGCATCGACTGAACTGTACACTAATCAGGCTTTCAAATGAAGATGGAGCATAATTAAAATCAGTGTAAAATTACCCAGAAGGCAGTAATGCATTTTAACAGGCTGTAGCTCTTTGACATTTATATCATAAAAAAGTATGTTTTCTCCTTAGGGGTGGAAACCCGGAAGGTGTTTGATCTGACCTAGCTGGGGAGGCTCATGACCTCCAAAAAGATGTGCTATGCCTTGCAGAATTCAGCCACAAGGCATGAAAACACGTTCATGTTTCTTTATGTTTCTCTGCTGCAGACACCAGCCTGGCTTGTGGCCTCGACTCGCACACCGAGAACAGCGGCAGAAAATAATTCTGTTCTGCGGAGGCAGCAGTGCAGTGATCTTGCTTTGAATGTCACCTCACACATCAGCTACTTTTTTTGCCTCTCATGCATGGAAGTACTTACACTCCCCAGAGCGGCAGAAATTTTTTTGCCAGCTCTTGTGGGCTCATCTGTATGAGCCAAATGAGCTTTGAGGTGGTAAAGGTGTCTAAAAAGGTAGAGAGGAAAGGCTAACCAGGAGTAGCCTTTCAGAATTTGAAGGAGACATCTTGCCATCTTGGGAACCCGTAGAATGAAAATTACGGCCAATTCAGGGCAACTTCCCTGAATGCTGGAGCATAAGAAGTTCCATGTGAATATCAGGAGAAACTTTTTCCCTGTGAGGGTGATGGAGCACTGAACAGACTGCCCTGAGAGGTTATGTAGTCTCCTTCCCTGGAGACATTCAAAACCCTCCTAGATGTGTTCCTGTGTTATTTAGTCTGGGTGATCCTGCTCTGTCAGGGGATTGGACAAGATGATCTTTCAAGGTCCCTTCCAACTCCTAATGTTCTATGATTCTGTGATTCCCCCTCTCCTGTGAACAAATAGCAATGGGATTCTTACTGTCCTGCAGGAGAAAAACTGATTTGGGATCAGTAGTGGCACTGGTGTACAGGACAGATTCTCATCTTCAGAGGGTTACGTCATGCTCTTCTGTCCCACCACATCTGTGTGGTCACAGTGACTGAGAGAGTAAGAGAAAAAAACGGAGCCATTTGATTTACCATGGCAGCTAAGGCAGGAGTTACACTATTGTGTGCATAAATTCATTCATTATTGTTTCTTAAAATTGAGATTTTTATAGTGGGTCTAGAAAAATATTAGTGAGTGCCTCAAGGTAGTAGGAGGATGCAGATTTATGGCATTTTTCTGGCTGATTTGGAGCATAGGTGGGACTTTATGAGTAAAGCCCCTCCAGGGAGAGATCCTAGTCCAGTCTGAGAAGGTCTGTATGAACTTTTGTGAGGTGGTAACTATGAACAGGATGGCAGTGTGCTATCCCCTACACAGACAGCAGATGTACCGTGGCAGTGCCCGTGTACTTGAAGGGTTCAGGGTGTCATGGGGCTCCATCATTCTCTGCCTGTCCCAGTGTGACTACTTAATCCATTTTCCCCTCTCATCATCATGTAGATGAAATGCAGCATGTTTCTGTAAGAGGCTGCTAACACAAGTATTTATGATTTGATTGGATTAAGTAAGTATACATGGATTTCAGATTCCAAATATGCTCTCCATTTTATTTACAGCCAATATACAGAAAAAAATTGATGGACCATAATCACGAATGAACAGATGCCTCTTAAAATATAAAGCGGCATTCTCACTAGGGTTGATATAATAAGGTCAATAACTTGGGAATAATGCTGCTGTGTCAGTATTTCTATATACTTTTCTTCTCAGGGGTTCATAAATCTCTGATAAAAAAGCAATTTCCTAAGAATGAAAAGCCAGTGGGGGAAATTTTATGTAAAATTAGTTAAGCATTGGTTTTAATTTGAAATATTTTTGGTGTTTTCCACTGCTGGTTTGCTCATCTTCAACGAAGACAACAAATAGTTACTTTTATAAAACAATCCTGAGGAGGTAAACAGCTCTCATTTGAGCTCAGCTGTTCAGATTTAGACTCCTCTGAGCTGTGCATTTTTCCCTCCCACTGTCATGCTGGGAGGCAGCAGGAGAGAAGGCTTGGGAGGAAGGATCATCTTTGCTGCCTTAACTGCTTGCCGTAGTGTGAGTGGGTAGGTCTGTTCACTTGCACCTGACCTCCAAGCATTTTGTTTCTGCTGAGAAAATGCCCTCAGCATCTGTGTGCCTGCTAACGGACATATGTAAAACCAGCCATGTCCTGGTGATGGTGTGCTGCTTCATAGCCAAGGCACGGTACAGCCCTCTGGGTGGGCATTATGTTGCCTGTTCTGCTGGCAGGACACATCTGGACAGTTGAGGTCATCCCTACATGACCATTTGGAAGACTGGCACAGGTTGTGCAAGCATATAAAAGCACTGTAGAAGCAAAGGGAGGGGAAAAAGGATGGAAGAGGTGCTTTAGGATTTTAATTTCGAAGCATAATGCTGGTAAAGGTATAAAGGGCACTAAAGACACAGATGGTGTAAAGATGTTTTCGAAAATGTGTTCTGATTGTATCTTGAACTAAATGACACAGCTCAACGGTGTGCACCTTTAGACACCAAAATGCCTTTTGAAATTTGGCCTTAAGTGCTTAATGTCTAAATTGTAAAAGCTAGACACCTCTCAACTGCTAGAAATTTCAGCCTTTGCGTTCTTTGTCTACTTAAACATTCTTGGATATTGTATCATCGGTATAATTAAACTACAGGGAACTGACACATAATTCATTAATTGGAATGTTTTGGTATTATATTTTATAAAATAATTTTAGGAATTGTAAAACTCTGCTGGACATCATTGTCTCTAGTTCATCAAGAGCATTGAAATAACAGGTAATGTTAGTTAATTCAATCAAGCGCTTATTACCGTGTTTTACAGGTAGAGCAATTTCAGTGGTTTTGACTTCATTAAAATAAAAATGGATGTATTTTTATTGTGACATGAGAAGCTACAATAAATTAATGATTATGTTTCTCAGCTCATTAAAAAGGTAGCAGCTTGATATTGCATTGTTACTGCTGATTATTTCTACAGCAAGAAAATGTATGGCTATTCCTAGCAGGCAGTAATGATAGATAATAATTGGTTTTAAAGATGCTACCAGAAAACCCTAGTGAACGGAGGAAGTGAAACAGTTCCAGCATGACCACATGAAATAAAATATACTATATATTGCTATGTATTATAAAACTACTTCTGGTAGCTGAACGCCTGCTCAATACCACAAAAAATGCTTATAAGGTTTTTCAATTCTTAGCCGAAAATCAGCATATGTTTTCATCTAATGTATAATTGCACGTGACAGTAATATACAGGAAGGTGAACCAGTATCCGGCAGTTTGGTTGGATTGCACAGATATTATATTCAGGCATGTGAAAAAAATCTATTATTGTCTTACAAGCATATTTAGAAGTCAGATAAAAACAAGATTTGGTGGAATACTTGTACTATACAAAAAGAACAGTAAATAATTCTGCAGAAATGAGGAGAAATGCCTCCAGAAAGAGAATTGCTCCTTCGAGTCTATCTATATTTGCTTGCTTTTCCTGTGATCGTGTTTAATCCAATGTAAGGAAGGTATTGTATTTGCCGAGGTGTCTTTGGAAAATTACAGTTCTATTTCTTACGGAATACAAGGTTTGTTTTACAATGGACTGTACCCGGATATTGCTTTATTAACAGGATTTTACTTTCTGCACTACATTAATTCCATTCATTCACTGTTGTTCCCTGCATATCTGTGTTGCTGTGGGAGCTCTGAGAAGATCTGTAGAGGAGTGCTGCTGGTTGTCGTGTGGGGCTACAGTGAGACCTAAGGTATTAGGCTGTGAAAAAATGAGATCTTTCCACAGATTCTTGTAGAACAGGTCAGGGTTTATACCTTGCAAACTAAATAAAATAAAAGTAACCAGACAAAGCAGTTATATTGTGGAATATGAGATTCCCCAAAGGTCGTTAGACAGCTTTAACTACTATGTCTGTGATTATACCACTGAAATGCCGTGCCAGATTAGGCTAAATGGTCACTCTGAACTTCAAGATCCCTCATGATCCCTTCAGTGTTGCTGTGAAAAGAGAAGTGTGGAAGCTGTGCCTCATAGACCAGACTCTGTGAGAGAAGGTAGCTTTTAAAGCACTGAATGTGTTTGCTCCTCCAGTGTGGGAGAGGTGAATACATCGCCTGTGGTTACTTTGGGAAATGTGTCCCTTCCAAAGCCATACCCCTAAGAACCAGAAAATACTTCTGTGTCTGTATTTCAAGGCTCTTAATTCAGTTGTGAAAGAAGGGTTACAGGCTTCTGTGACTTTGTGGCAGATGGTCATGGGGTTTTGTTGACTATCTGGGCCCCCAATACAAGAAAGATGTGGAACTGTTGGAGAGGGTTCAGAGGGGGGCCACAAAGATGATTAGAGGGCTGGAGCACCTGCCCTACAAGGAGAGGCTGAGGGAGCTGGGCTTGTTCAGCCTGGAGAAGAGAAGGCTGCAGGGGGACCTCATTGCAGCCTTTCAGTACCTGAAGGGAGCTTATAAGCAGGAGGGGATTCAACTTTTTAAAAGGATAGACAATGGTAGGACAAGGGGGAATGGATTAAAACTAAAGGAAGGAAGGTTTAGATTAGATATTAGGGGGAAGATTTTTACAGAAACAGTGGTGAGGTGCTGGAACAGGCTGCCCAGAGAAGTAGTGGATGCCCTGTCCCTGGAAGTGTTCAAGGCCAGGTTGGATGGGCCTGTGTAGATCCAGGCCTGAGGTTGGTGGCCCTGCCTGTGGCAAGGGGGTTGGAGCTCTGTGATCCTTGGAGTCCCTTCCAACCCATGCCATTCTATGATTCTATGATTCTATGATCTGTTCTTCAGCCACTTCATTCACAGGCCAGCCTCCCAGCAGAGACCCACCTAGACATGCAAATGTGCTCCAGGTCCAGCCTTCTAAAACATGTCCTTTGCTGTGTCAGTTCTCACATTTGTTTTTCATTAATTTCCTTCTTAACATGGACATTTTAAAATTCTTCTTCCTTAATTTGAGATTCTAGATCTTGATACCAGGCTTCAAAAGAAGAGAGAGGGTTTGGATGTGTTCTAAATATCACCAGCTCTCGCTAAATTAGTCTGAGCCAAAGTCACTTATTTTGAAGGCAGAGTTCAGTTTTAAGTGTCAGTATGTTGTATCCAGAAGGTTTTCAAAATAATTTCT
The DNA here is from genome assembly GCA_013400835.1 of Zapornia atra. Classification (NCBI taxonomy): domain Eukaryota; kingdom Metazoa; phylum Chordata; class Aves; order Gruiformes; family Rallidae; genus Zapornia; species Zapornia atra. Next base: position 137,969 of record VZTU01029540.1, on the reverse strand, counting down.
GGATGAATAATGTCAGGTTCACTTCCTTTCATTTTCCCCTTCCAATAAACATTCATAGGGAATTTATTTTGTCATGATTGCAGAAAGTAGAGCGAAATTGCATGTTCTCTATCTTGGGGAGTCTCAACACTTCTAATGGGAAGTTGGCTGGGAGAATAATGGCCACCTAAAAAGCCTGATGAGCTAGGAAGTGTCAGTCAGCCATTCATTTCTTCCCATTTTAATGCAGATCTACAGTGAAATAAATTCTGAATCACTGTCATTTCATTGTTTTAGAGGAAAGTATGACATAAGCTACCCAGAAATATCTTGGGATCTAAGTCAAATTGGTAAAATATCTAACAAACCATTTTTCTAGAGTTGACATATAGAAACGTCATTAAAACCTTCCTACAGATCTTTTCTATGCAGTGCATGCTGTCAGTACACCTTTTAAAGAGCCTTTGCATTATTAAAAAAAAAAAGCAAGCTATACTGATACACAGCAAACTACTTTTGTTATAGGCTAAAATAATTGCATCCAAAGTGATAACTATCACACCTTTCCATTACTTTTCTCTCCTGTCTTTACCAATTATAGTGCAGTGGTGGGCAGAATACTGGCAATTGAAAATGAGCAGAAATTTCGCTGAAATCACAGCTTTTACTCCGTAATTGCAATCTCTAATTGCGTAAATGCAGCCTGTTTGTTTGCACTGCTTGCTTAGGCAAGTACACCAACCAAAGGCATTTAATTCCTAGTCACATGGTTTACATTTTCCAAGACATTTTTGGTGAAAATATCTCTTTCCACAATAGTTTTTGACACAACAGGACCTTGATCACAATTGGGGTTTCTGGCTGCTGTTGTAATGCAGAGAGTAGAAACAACCTCAGCTCCAAGAGAGGACAAATGAAAAACTATCAGATAAAATAAATTAAAGGTGAAGAAGACTGAATTTGGTTGGAGAGTCATCATCTTTGGAGGGATATTTTCTTTCTTTTCTTTTCTTCATTGTGACTCTCTCTTGGTTTTGCCTGTGCTGTATGTGCAGTCTCAGGTGACTTGGTGCTTTTCCTTTTGAAATCAATAATTCCTGAAGTTATTTGGCACCTATCTTTAGCCCAATACACTTTTTTTTTCTCTGTACAGAACTAATAAATCTTACTCAAAACAATTTCTCCTTTTTCCTTGGCACACGTTTTACAGAAAATTATTCATAAATATGCATCTCTGTGCATGAGGAAACAAATATATTTACGTGTTCTTGAGTTGTTTTACCGTGTAAGTTAGATTGGCATATATAGACAAAAGAACAAAAATTAAAGATTAGCTTTGAATTGTGCAAAAGACCAAGTATTCTGTAATGACTGCTTCTTGGAAATGGGGGTTGTCAAACTCATTGTCATGATAATGGCTTTAGTGTTAAGTCTTCTAACTAACCTTAGTTAGAAATTGTGAGATTCACGGGGATTGCCTATGAGAATAAACACTGCCAGCATCTAGTAACCAGCATTTCCATTCTCTGGCACTCACAATTTACGTTCTCTACTTAGAGGAAAAAAGAAAAATACTTTAAAAAAAAAAAGCCTTAAAATTGAATGTTTAATCTGTTCTGCCTGCAGAGGTCTCTTGCTGGGTAGCTGGTTTTGAAAACAACATATTAGCACCTAATTGCAGTTTTTAGCTTCTGCAACATCTTCCTTGAGGATGTTTCATAGCATTTTGTGACTGCAAGGGAAGTTCCCCTTGTTACCAGAGGCAGACAAGTGTCAAATTTATTGTAATAATTATGAAATCAAAGTTTCATTTACATTTTTAGTCCTTTTAGAAAGCAGAGTTGAAAGATACTTTCAAGCAGTACACCTGCCTGTTGGTGACACTGACAAATAGTAAGACTTTACAGTTGAATCATATTCTTTAAAAATGTTTTCCCATCTTCATTGTTCCTCACGGGAGGGCTTGCATGAACACAGAAACACTAGTATCAGGAGAGAGCAAGGGAATACTGACTGCACACAAACTGCTGTCTAACACACTATTGAAGAAACTGAAAAGATGGAGGCAAGAACTCTTTTCCGTCATTTTTTCATAACAAGGTTTAAGGAATTCTTTATTGGCAACAGAAAATGTTCTTGCCCTCCTGAACCATGTTTTGGGCTGTTTGGCGGGTATTTCCCACAGGTCCAGAGCAGGATCTTGAACCTTCCGTCCAGCAGACTTTGCGCTTTGCTTCACAAGGCTATGAGGAGGTTAAGGACAGCACAGTGAGGACTTCCTTCTGCCCCCCTCAAAAGCCACACGCCTGTGTCCTTCAGAGCCCGACACTCAGCCTTATTTGAAGCTGGCCTTCTGCAGTGTAAGTGGTGCAGGCACCGCCGCGTGCCAGCACGATGTCCTTAATGCATGCGCCACAGAAAGAGAGTGACTCCATTAAACCAAAGTACAGCCTTTTAATTCCCTTTGGTCCTGAGCTCTCACTTATCACTATCTCACAGCATCCTACATCCAAATCAAACCTGCCAGCTGCTTGGAGCTCTAGTTGTATTTAATTTAGTTAGTTAAAGCGGCACCTCGACTTTTCCCTCCCAACCGCAGACAGGTTCCTTTCAAGCTATGCTGAGTGGGCGTTTTCTCTCCTGACATGAAAGGGCAGCCAATTTGTAAGGGGGAAAATTAAATTTAGGACACTTCGTTCATATGAGAGGAAGGAAAATAGAGCAGGGAGGTGAGGGGTATAACATTTATAATGGGTGTTCAACACACAACCTCTCTCATGCACACACGCATACATACATACCTGCAGAAACAGTAAAACTATCAGGTCAAAAAGAGCTACTTATTTTTCAGTGATTGGCAATACCATGATTCTTTCCATAAGAGGCAGTTCTGTGTCTATTGCTAAGACTTCATGAAGTTTTGGGGGGGGCTGGGTTCCTATTTCCTTCTGCCCCTGAAAATCCACTAGACCCCTAAACCAAACTGTTTTACCAAGAATGTGAGTGATCTGAAATCAGATTTTTATGTGCTCAAGAGTTCCTTTATGCTTTTGAGCGAGTCACTTGGCAGTTACCACTTACAGTGCTCCAGTCCTCCATCTGTGAAACAGGACTAGATCATCTTCCTTTTAGGTCTACATTTATTGTAGTTCTCTCAGGAACCCTCTGAAGCAAGGATTGGCCATGGATATATGCAGCACCTATCAAAATTAACTCTGAGGTCTATTTTCTTTTCAGTCTACCTGCTTGAATCCCCTTAATACCAGTCTCTACAGAGCTGTGACCCTGAAGCAGGGGATTATAAAAGCGGATTTAACTGTGGGAAAGAAAAAGAGTGGATATGTAAATGTTAGAAGATACCGAGTGATTGTTCAGCAGGAAGGCAGGCATGCGCTGCGGGCCTTACGAAAGACAGCCAAGAGTCCTGCTGAAGTTTTACCTTCTAAGATCTGTTTCCTAGAGAATGACGCATTTGCAGAGAGTAGATGTATGGAGCTTGTACTTACGCAGTAGAACAAGCCTGTTTTGGCACATAAACTTTCGGCATGATGGAAAGACCGGAGTTGTGGAGGCTTTTGCGTCGCTAACTTTTCCAGAAGCCCTGAAGTGAAATACAGTATTCAGATTCACATGTATATTCATTGTTACAGTGTTCCTCATAAATTCAAAATGTGTTTCCCTTGGTGAGTTTAGACTCAATACTTGCTTTTTATCTTTTGGAAGTTAAGTTTGTTCACATCCTCTCCCCCATCCCATGCCTTCCTGCCCTAGAGCAACAGCTGCCCCCAACAGCAAGAAGGCACCAGGCTCATCCGGGACAACCACTCCTCGCCCCGTTAGCTGAGACTGACAGTAAGGAAAAACTTATTTTTTCCAAAACAGAAGAGGAGAGTGGCTGCTTGATTTTTTCGTAAAGATAGCAAAGGCCTCTTGACATCTACTGACAAAATCTTAAGCACAACTATTGTACTAGTAGCTGCTTCAACCAGCAGCCACATCCTCTTGCATACAGTGTCAGGTATGCACCCTTAGGAGATGGTTCTTGTATTAAGACCTTACTGTCTACACAGAACAAGTGGACTGGGTGAATGGCAAACAGATTTTGGAATTTATGCTGAGTTAGATCTGTTCTCTGTGTCCTGAGTTTAACTGATTTGATTAGATTAGAGGTTCCCCATGAGACTTTGGGATAAACAGCTTTATATTACTTAAAGTTCACAGAATTCAATCTGCTGTTTTGATGTACGAGGTCAGAAAACATTAAAAAGATTATGTACACAGATACAGTGTTTGATGCAGATTGTTCCTTTCCCCACGATTGATTTGCCATGATGTCTTGTAATTTATTCATGCAAGGGAGCGCTGATGGATGATGTAAATTATTTTGGTTTTCCTTTTTGACTTAAATAATAATTGCCAATCTCTTAGTGCAGTATGGAAATATGGGGATAAGACCAGGCAAAGTATTCCAAAGTTACTTTTTTTTTTCCTTTAAGGCAACAGCAATTACAAGCATGAGTTCATTATTCAGAAGGAATGTGTTTCTTAAAGAGACTGCAAATGTCACTGTTTAAGAACATCACCTGAATGCTAAGAGGCGATGCTGTCAAATGCACATTGAAATAAAAGATGATCAAATGAAGTTGGTTTGGTTTTGGTTTTTTTGAGCCAATGGTCCTTTTTTCAAACCTTAACTCATTGTAAGAGATAGAAAATTAATAGGTTCTGAAGATGAAAATACAGGTCCTGGCAGAGAAGTATGCATTTTCTAAATCTCCCTCTTACACATCTCTCTAGAGGTGGGAGCTTAGAAATACAAATTGGACAAGAAAAAAGAATTTAAAGCAGCCTGAGACAACTGAGCTGGACCTTGCAGTGCTGCATCCATTCCCAGTATAAATCACTGTATTTTAGTGAACCTGCACTTCTCTTCATTATAGTTTTTAAAGAATTGTAGAAGAAAGTTCACGGTCTTGTATAATGTGCATATCATCCACAAAATTTACCAAAAACGTTGCAGGAGTACACTCAAGCCAAAGTCTCTCATGCAGCACTTGTCTAGTTCAGGGCTGACCCGACTTGCTGATTGTGTGAGCCGTGACCCAGTGCCTTCATATTAATAAGCCTCATTGCTCCTCCACTGAAGAGGTTAGTCTTTAAGAAACATAGACAGGCACACCTCACTGTGTTTTGGGAAGACACCAGACTGAGTGTTCACATGAGTGACACAGGCAGTGATATCTCAGCAGTGCTTGGTAGCTACCCACAACCAGGGACTTTGGTCACCTAGCACAGCTCTGCTGCCACCTATGTAATGTAGCCCTTGCAGGTGAGCCATGAATGTGCCGATACATCTGAACAGATTGAGTGTTTCTGTTGAAAATAGGACAGAAAGAGGTAGAACGTGGGAGAAAGGAAGCAGAGGGCTCTAAGGTTATTCACATGACCTTAGTGCAGAGCTGTAAATCTGAATCCTCACCCTCTGATGCCCAGTGTCCCATGATGCATTCAGAAACCAAACTGCTGGTTTTACTTCCTTATTGTACAGGAGAACTTAAAATCATAGAATCGTAGGGGTTGGAAGGGACCTCGAGAGATCATTGGGTCCAACCCCCCTGCCAAAGCAGGATCCCTAGCTCCTATTGCACAGATAGGCGTCCAGATGGGTCTTGAATGTCTCCAGAGATGGAGACTCCACAACCCCCCTGGGCAGCCTATTCCACTGCTCTGTCACCCTCACTGTGAAAAAGTTCTTCCGCATGTTGGTGTGGAACTTTCTGTGCTCCAACTTGAAGCCATTGCCACTTTTCCTGTCCCCACAGACCACTGAAAAGGGGCTGGCCATTTCCCCTTGTATCCCATACTTAAGATATTTATAAACATTAATAAGGTACCCCCTTAGTCTTCTTTTCTCAAGGCTGAACAGTCCCAGCTCACTCAACCTTTCCTCATAGGGGACATGCTCCAGCCCCTTAATCACCTTCGTAGCGCCTCCTCTGGACTCTCTCCAGGAGATCCCTGTCTTTTTTATACCAGGGAGCCCAGAACTGGACACAGTACTCCAGGTGGGGCCTGACCAGGGCAGAGTAGAGGGGGAGGATCACCTCTTTGACCTGCTGGCCACACTTCTCCTGATGCTCCCCAGGATCCCATTGGCCTCTCACCAGGGCACACTGCTGGCTCATGGCCACCCTGTCATCTACCAGGACTCCCAGGTCCTTCTCTCCAGAGCTCATCTCCAGCAGGTCATCCCCCAGCCTGTACTGATTCAAGCAGTTATTCCTTCCCTGGTGGAAAACTCTATACTTGCTTTTGTCGAACCTCATTTGGTTTCTCCCTACCTGGCTCTCCAGCCTGTCCAGGTCTCGCTGGATGGCAGCGCAGTGTTCCTGTGTGTCAGCCACTCCTCCCAGCTTTGTGTCATCAGTGTACTTGCTGAGGGTGAATGCTATTCCCTCACCAAGGTCGTCGATGAAGATGTTAAACAGGACTGGACCCAACACCGAGCCCTGGGGAACACCGCTAGTCACAGGCCTCCAGTCAGACATTGCTCCACTGATCACCAGCCTCTAAGCTTGGTCCAACAGCCAGTTCTCAACCCACCTCACTGTCCACTCATCTGTCCCATACTCTCTCAGCTTTGTTATCAGGATGTCTTGAGTCTCCCCAAAGTACTAGTGGAAAGCTGTGAGGGAGCTCATCTTCCTTCTGCTGCTTTAGACCTCATCATCTGAAAGATATCTATTTATGGGCTACTCATCTAATTCCAAGTTTCAGTTTACATGCCTAATCACCAAATGCCATAATGGCAAGGGTTAGAAGGCACCTCTAGAGATTATCCAGTCCAAACTCCTGCTAAAGCAGGATAACCTATAGCAGGTAGCATGGGATCATGTCCAGGTGAGTCTTGTGTATGTCAGGAGAGGGAGACTCTACCTCTTCAGGCAGCCTGTCCCAGTGCTCTGTCACCCTCAGAGTGAAGAAGTTTTTCCTCATCTTGAGATGGAATTTCCCATGTTCCAGGTTGTGCCCGTTGTCCCGTGTCCTGTCACTGGGCATCACTGAGAAGAGTTTGGTCCCATCCTCTTGACATCTGCCCTTGAGGTATTTATAAGCATTGATCAGATCCTCTCTCAGTCTTCTCTTCTCCAGGCTAAGACTCATGCCTCATAAGACATCAGTTCACTTTTCAAGTTCATGAAATCCTCATCCTCAATGCTCACTGTTTGGATCACACACTGCAGGCAGAACGCTGTATAGGATAATAGAGTGGTTCTGTTCCTGTTCATGCAGAATCACAGGGCAGGAGAAGGCTCAAGGTGATAAGATGCTTTTGGTGAATGCGCCTTCCCAGAGCCCATTCCCACATCTTCTATTTTCTGCCATGACTGCCAGGTACCACCGGGAGAGGAAGAACCTTTTACAGCATTGTGCTTTTGTCATTGTGGCCTCTTGATGAAAGGGGCTGGTGCAAGGTCATGGCAAGAAATAACTTCCTCTGTCAGGATATTGTGTTCAGAACGAGGGTTTGCAAGGACTATAGACTGACCAAGAGGGTGGAATTCAAATAATCTCTTTTTTCTGGTTGAGGCAATGCTCCGAGTACACAAAAGGCAGCAGTGTGTCTGTATCAGGAGCAGCTGTCTGACAGCAGTACAAAAGGTATTGTTCCCGCTGTTTCCTATGGAACAAAGGCACACATATGGGCATCACAGGATGTGATAAAAAAAAAAGGGGAGATAGCTAATGGGAAGTGGCAAAACCCATCATATACTCTCTCTTCCTGTAATATCTAAATTCCTTATGTCAGGTATAGAAAGCACTCCATTGGCCAAACCAAGGATCAGAAGATCAGGTTAGAGTTTGGAAAATAAAAAAAAAAAAAAAGCATGTTTGATGTCTAGTTCCTCTGTGCCATGGCAACATGAGACTTTCAAATAGAAATCTACCAAATATAGGTGAGCTAGCAATGCATTAGAAAGTGTAAAACCACAAATTATTCCGGTAAACCTGTTCTTACCTTGCTTGTGCATATAATGTGCTTGCACTTTTACAGTAATAAGCATATCCCATGGATTTCTGTATTACCTGCAAAGCACTCGGGCTGATTAGGACCAAGTTTAATTTGGTCCTAATCAGCTCCAGGCAAGTGGACCGCGAAATTAGCTTGACACATTAATTTTATGTTTTGTAGTAGGTAGCCCTGCCCAGCTTGCCTGACTGTGCTAGACTGATTTTCTAAGTCTATATATTCATGAATATATGTATATATATGGAGCTTTTCAGTTGTCTAGAACACCGGTGCCATGATGTAAGATCCACTTTTTCTTTGGATTACAGGCAATCCCTCTTGGGCATCACATTTAAAGCATCACACTTTCTTTTAGTTCTAGTCTGCTGATGGTGCTAATGTTTAGTGACAGTTACTCAGTACTAATGATCACCTTTGGGGATTTTCAGAGTGCTTGCCTCTTGCTGGTCATTGGTGAAATGTAATCAATAAATCTGCCAGACAGACTTTTCTTCTTGGCTTTCCTATTGGAAATAAATGAACATCACAGTAACTGATTTGCAATGGAGTCCCCTTGCCATCCAGAGCCACTCCGTACGTGAGTAATGCCAGGCTAACCGCTCTGTGAAGTATACTGGGAAATTATAAATACATGGAAGAAAACAGGTAATACTGACATTAAGATTGTTCTCAGGTGCAATTCTTGGCTGAAAAAGTTAGAAATTGTTTAACAATTTTCTTTATTTGTCTCACACTTCTTCCTGATTAACTGCTCCTGTCAGCTTTTCTCTTTCTAACTCATGTCTTTATTGGCATGAAGGATCATTCCTTCTTTTTCTTTTCTGACAGGTTGTTCCAATCAGTTTTTTCTTTACAACTTAAAATGGTGTTAATACTTAACTGGATTTTATATTCAGGTTTCATCCTTTAAACTTTTTTTTGTATTGCTGTTCACCAGAAAATGGTACTTGTGTTTTCTCTGTAGGGAACAGGGGAGGTCATATTGTCTAATTTTATCAGTGCAATCAATTAAGAGTTAATCTTTCATCTGAAAAATTACATTGTTTGTTTTTAAATCACGGTCCTTAGTACAGTGACATTATTTTCTGTTTATGATTGTAAGAGTAATTTCTCTTGGTTTTCCATCAGTTTGACGCAATATTCAAACAGATTTTTCTGTGGAGTTGAGAATACCATGCCTGTGACCAGAGGCAGAGAAAGATCTTGCAAAGTGCCATGAAAAACTTCCATAGGTGATCAAAGTTTTCTTCAAATAGTTTTGCAAGTTTCAGGAGAGCTGCTTCTGGGAGACAGAAACAGCTGTCCTTACGTGCTGATAAGTAGTGCAATTCCAGAGCTGCTCTGTCTGTGTTACAGGACTGTGGGGCAGTGGCTAAAAGCATCTTGTGTGACAGTGAGTGAGAGGGTGTTCCTGAATGCTTATAACATTGTCACAGAGTGAAAGCTCCTGGGCCTTTCAAAAACAATGGTGGCTTTCATAAGATAACAGGGAGGGGAAAAAAAAAATCAGAATAGCTGATTTGTCTACTTTCTGCTTCTTTGCTTCGCCAGTGGGAAATCACAGAGTTTATGTCCTTCTCTAGCTCATTAAGCTTTCTGAGGGCTGACAGTTTAAAAGCTGAAATCTATAACTAAATGGTTACAATAATTATGGTCTAAGTGCAGTCTAAAATAGCTACACCTGAGGAAGTAATGAATTAAGAAAAAATTAGCCCTCTCATGGCAGTCACCACCTTATCTTGGCTGATTGCCTACCATTTTCTTGGTTATAACCTGAGCAACCAAAAGACAGTTGGCTCAAGCACTTGTCCTTCCTGTCAAGGTCAAGTCCGTTGAACGCCTTTTCCTTTGAGAGCAGTGGCAAAGGAGTGCTGGAGCCACTGCCCAGCCAAAGCATCACGGGCTGCCCACACAGCAGAGGTGATGCTGTACGGGACTGACTGGGTGCAGGTCTGTGGCCAGGAGATCTTCTCTTTAGTTACTACCGAACAAGTGCTGATGGTTTTCTCTGGCGTTAAAAGCCAGCTCTCTTGTTTGGTACATGGATTTGAGGAACAAAAGAGAAGCCATGGTGTCAGACCCACGGTAGAAGAGTAGGAGGCAGGGGCTAATATGTTACATTCCCCTGAGCCTGCCATGAATATATTTGGAGTTTCAATAACTCAGTTACGTCACATAAGTGAATCACATTCTGCCTCAGTCTTTGCAGGATGAGGGTCAACTTTTTGGCCAAGTAAGAAAAAAAAGATGAACTGCAGTTTCCTGAATTTCATTAATTGTGCTGAGTAGGGAAAGAAAACTAAAGGAAATGAAGTGTAAGGGAGACGAAAGCGGGTAAGTTTGTGCGATTTTATGGTGTTCTAATCTGGTGTTGCCTCAACTCCTACAAAGTCAAATTGAATCGTCTTGAAGATTTAGGCCTGTTTTTACATAATTTTCCTATAAAAGCAACAGCTGTAATTCTACCAATAACAAAGTGGTTTAGACTTCATGTCTTTTATCACATTAATCATGAATATAATGCTCTTTTCTTAAGTCAAAGGTAAACAAATACTGAACCTGAAAATGGATTGTATGATGAAGTATTTCAGAAACAGAACTTCAGAATAGGCTATGAACATATGCACATACAAAATGTGCAACACCTACGTTTGTGTTCTGTATCACTCCTTATCTATAAGTTCCGTCACACGCATGTGAATAAGTAGCATATGGCTTTCAAAAAATACTCTTGTGGATGCTCTTAAAATATATATCACAAGAAGTGATTCCCTTCTTCTTCTGAGGAAAACTTCTGTAGGTTTTCTCCCCATGAGCACTGATATTTTAACAGTTTTTCATTAACGTGTGTGTTGTCTGAACAGGGTAGTGTGCAAAGGCTGCTCAGTCAGCCCCCAAAACAGCATGGAGAAAAGTGCTCCAAACCCACCTCTGACCAAGTGCTGACTGGGGGCTGCAACTCACTGTGGAGAGCAGCTGCTCCCTCTGCTACAGCAAAAGCACCCTGGGTGGAGTAAACAGAGTGAAGCTAGGTCTTCTCAGAGCATCCTGCTGTGTGACACAGAGGAATTTTCTTAATCCACAACAGTAGAAGGAAGAGAGAGTGATTGTTTTAAAAGCCCTATGAAAGAAAGATTTCTGAGGTTATTCCCTTGATGCATGCTACCATGAAGTCTTTAAGGAAACCATGATAGCACCCTGCAGTGCCAATGTGCGACCAGCCCTGTCTGCTCCTCTCTGCTCCCACTTCTGCCACCACCCTGGCTCAGCTGTGCCAGTCACCTGGCAGAGGGTAAGCTGAATCCATAACATGGTCCAGGTTAAAAATACACTTCCAAGAAAAGGAGAGAAATATTTAACTCAGAACTGTGATTAGAACAGACATTGCCACAGGTGTGAGGTGGGGACGGTGAGCCATGCTGCAGGGAGAGGTGAAAATGGAAGAGCATCCACGAGAAGGGCTGGGCTGGGGTTGTCCCAGGGACTCTCACCCTCTGAAATGTCTGCAACATTCTGCTTTGATACTGAAGTGTTTCTTTTTAACCATCATGATAAATTACTTGAAAAGTAAGGTTTCGAACCAGCCCTGAATCCTTTGTGTGATGCAACACTGCTACACATCCGGGAAGAGCTTTGGTGGGACAGTGCAGTGCCACGACGCCACATCACCCCCCGCAGCATCACACCAGGCGGGCAGGAACAAGCCAGGCATACCTCCAAGCAGTTGTGTCTTTGCGATTCTCCTGGTGTAACTGTTAGTAAAGTAAACACTGGCTGCTGGCTTGGGATGTCTCTGAGCAGTGACAAGTAGCAGCACGAGGCTTGGCTGCAGGTAGGTGATAGGCAGGTCCATTAAGGCTGCTCTTTCCTGTTTTGTCATGCTTGGGTTTTGCTAAGCATCCGAAGTCCTGTTGCCAGCACATCTAACAGGCGCAATGAGACCAAAGGGAGTTGCTCACAGGAGTACGCGGCGTGTCCGATGGAAAATACTGATGGGATCGGGCCCTGGGACTGCAAAATCCTCATTAAAAGGTTTTCATTTTTTTATCACTTCCATTCAGCCCTCTCACCCCTATTCGATAACTTAACACTACTGACTTCAGCTGAGTAAAGATTACATGTGAATGCAATGACTGATGAATTAGGCCACGACATGAGATGTATTTTCTCTTTCCAGAGCACTTTGCTTTGGTCTTTTTACAGATGACAATTAGAGCATTTGTGCAGGCTGATAACACTACAGTGCTGCAAAAACTAAATTAAATATTTGCTCTGGGTTTTTTCCCCATTTTCAGTAATTAAATGCATGCCAACATATTTTGAATCCAGGCCAGCATTTTTTTGCACTATATAACTTTCAGAAATGTAGCAATTATAAGCCATTAAAAAGAAACAATTTATGAAATGCAGATGCCAATTTATAACATAAATCAGTGCTTGTATTATATTACTGAATTTACATTTATTATGTAATTAATGATTAGAAAAGGCTTTCCTTCAAAAGCCATCCACCATTACATAGGCCTACATTATGTCCCCAAGGGGTAACTGTAAGTTAAGATACTACATAGGTGCACCCCTTGGGGAAGCACTGGGAGGTTGAGAATTTTGGGTGGAGAGAGTACAGACTTTCTGGAGAAAACAGAGTGTGCCCACCAGTGCAGGAAATGCTTGAACCAGGCTGGAGCGTATTTCTGCACAGCCCCAAGTGCACAGAGGTGCCGACCTATTCCTGAGGACATCTGTGCAGGGGCAGAACACAGCTTGAACTACAGCGTAGAGAAAATACATGTAAGAAAATAATTTGCTTTGGGCTATTGCTGTTTTAACATGAGTGTTGCATATTTCCATCTTAACATAAGAGGTATTTCCATATGCTCTATGATTTATTCGCAGTTATCCATCCTGAGGCCATCTGCCCAGACCTTGAAGGGTAGATTTGGAAGCAAAGAATGCTTTGGCCTGTTACAAGAGTATTCTGTGCACTTTGTGTATACATGCCCACATTGTTAACAGAAAAGCCAGTTTCACCCTAATCTGACAGCCGCTGAGAGAGAAACTGTTATCTGCCCTTCCTGGGAGGTCTGATAACACCAATCTTCATAGCATCTGAAAGTCTGTGTTGAGGGATAAGGAAAGAAATTAACACACACGCACATTTAGAAAAGAAAATCATTGCAAGTTACAAACGTAAATCAGCTTTCATTAGTGTGAACCCTGTTCTACTGGGATGCAGAGCTAGAACCATCCCTTTTCCTTTTCTGGCCAAAGCACTTTTGGCCCAATCTGCCACGAAAACAGGGTTTCTAAATGCAAATGCATTTTCCTTTTTCTTTTTTGTTCTTTTTTTTTTTTTTTGGTGACAGTTTTTTCTCTGGAGAAACCCACCTTGTCCTGGAAGTGAAGGTGTGTAGCAGTTTTGCTGTGCATCAAACGAGCATCTAACTTTTTCTATGACATACAATAAAACCAGATGAAACAAAACTGCAAAAACATGCTGTTAAAGTAACAGTGTTTGGATGAAAGCAAGGAAATTCAGAGTTAAGTGCCTCGTGTCCTTTAACTCAACCCCATTGTGTCTAGAGAGATTGCACTTTGCAGCACTTCACGGTGTGATCATTTCCATCCCTGCAATCCCAAACACAATGGGGTGAATTAAGACTGGAGGGGAAGCATTAACTCTTTGTTGCTGTGGGTGCTGTCAGGCAGCCTGGCTGTTTGTCTAATGACTTGCTGAAAAACGAGATTCAAATTCGGAGAAAAATCCGGGTTTGGTATTCCCCTGGGACTCTAGTGTGCTGCTTAGGACCAAAAAAATTAACACAAGCCACCACCCAAAATACTACAGCACCGCGCTGTTTTTACTCCTTTTTCGGGTTTTTTTTTTACACTTGAATTGTGTCTCTCATATCCCCAGCCCTCGGGCTACAGAAGCTGGAATATTTCATACATATCTTTTTACACAAAAAAATTACATACATAATACATTATAGATCCTTTAACTTCCATACATAATATCCCACGTGGTGATTTCTTTTCCAGAAGAGGATTTGTGAGAAAATGGCAAGTCTATTCTGGGCTGTAACTGTAGGCAACATGTTACTAAGCCTCTTGCCACCACAAATTGAATATAAAAGAAGCTGTGCACCGGTTCAGTGTAATAAAACGCGTTGTTGGTTTTGGGGTTTTTAAACAACTCTCACGTGTAATACGTTATTTCTGGAGCTGTTGACAGCAGTTGCTAGAGCTGCAAAGGCCCCATGATGGGTTGCTGACATAAGGGAACCAGTGTTTGATGTGGCTCATCAGAGATCCCAGTTGCCCTACAAACACCGGTACTTCCAGTCTGCAGCACATGTGACAGAACATTTACCTGATTTGATATTCCTGCTGGCGCAAAACGGGCTGAGAACGACACTGGTACCTCTGAAGAGTTCAATCAAGAGCTTCCTCTCCCCAAATGATGGATATTCAGTGTACACTGCTCACCCTGCCACAGTCTCAGAAAATCAGGCTGCAGATTTGATGATCAATATATTACTTTTTTTTTTTTTTTTAAGCACAAGATGTAGTTTAACTTGAGTTCCCTCTAGCTTTGAGTTATTTGTGTGACTTTGGATACTGAGGCATGAGTGGGGAGATTAACTGACTTTGTCAGTGACTTTCATTACTCAGGTAGTTCTTTATTACTTTCATTACTGTGGTAGGTCTAGGAATTAGACCTTGATGTTGGGCATTCAGAGGAGTACTTTTCTTCCCTAATAACTGAGCGGTAATACACTGCATTCTTATTTGGAAGATTCACATTTGATTTTCAATTCTTTCATCTCCAGAGAAAGGAGCGCGCTGGAGTCTGAGCACTCGGCCTCTGAAAGTATTTCTGTCAATTAATAGATGTTAGAGGAATGGAGAATGTGCACGCTGACATACACATTTTAAGCAAGGGGTGAAATCGTGGGGAATATTTCAAGCTAATTGTTCCCATCTGAACTATTTTTCCCAATGACTTTTTCCTGTACTTCTATTACAGGTTGTATTCAACTGCTCTTTGAGCACATGTCCTGTACAAAAGGCATAATGGCTGCATTGAGAATAAACATAAAAATGTGAATAATTTTAAAATAAGCAGCCAGCCATCATTAATTCACTTGGTACTCATTACAGTAATAGTAATAATGACTTATGCATTGGATATTAATATAGTCTTCCACTGAAAAGCTGGTTTGCTTCTAATTTTATTTCAAGGAAATAATTGATACTTAAAACTTCACCTGTTCTGTCTTGTTTCCAAACTGTAAAAAATTAAGATCGGGAAAATAAATATTCTCTAAGGTGACTAACATTGAGCTATGAAGCTTTAGGTCACACTCTAAATCTAAACCAAGGTTAAAGTGATGAGGATTTGCTGGCAACTCTAATAGTGTACCTGAAAGGAACTGGTGGCCTGCCCCAAGTTGGTGGGGATCAGGTATCTCCAGTGGCTTCTGCAGAGGCTTCCTTGCAGAAGGGCTAGTAGAGCTGGGGGCACGTTAGGGACATTAACGAGCCAGCCTCAGTGGGGGCCAGCCCACGCAGTTACTGCCCAGTGTGTCTTTTACAGACAAGACTTGAATTCCCAGGGCTGTCAGTCTAGAGCATTTCATGAGCAATATTATTTCTAGCCAGAAGGGCCAGGCTTGGCAACACTGATGTTTGTAGCAGAAGGCATAATCCATCGCCTTGCTTTCTTCAGAGGTTTTTTTTCAGGTGCTGCCTTCCATCATAAGAGAAACCAGAAATGTTGACATTGCTTTGCCAGTAAGTTGAAATGGCAATCTCTCCCCTAATGTCCTCACAGCAAGCACAAGGTTTCAGTTACTGGAAATGAAGTGAACAAAAAGGGGATTTTTCTTACTTGTCTGAACTAAGGGAACTTCTTTGGGTATGTTCCACATTTCAAAAGCTGGCCTTCCTCTGGTAGCTTGCTATGGAAATTTATCTGTGTCCTGGTGCTACATGAAATGCACTCAGAACACTTTATTTAATGTGAATTCTTCAGAGAATAAACGTATCTAACAAAGGGTACTATCATTTGTAGATTGCTGAAGTTCTTAATTGGCTTCCAATTAAGCCTACGATTATTGAGGATGCTTAATTGATCTCACTTTCAGATGCAGTAAACAAAAGCCAAAAGCAAACCCGTAATTCTGCTTCTGGATGTGATATAAAACCAACTTAAAATTGCTTGAAAAGGAGAGGCCTACTTAGCCTTCGCTCTTTCTCTGGTCTGACTAGCCCTGCAGGAAGCCTCCATCTTTTTATGAAGTTGGTTTATATACTCATTAGTGTGTAATAGTCAGTATGTTTAGCAATAGTTTTGTTTTACTGTTGGTATCAGTAGTATGTTAACTCCTTAAACTTCAGCCACAGAACAGGCACAAGTGAAACCTGCTGCTGCAAAAAGGCTCATTGGACTGAAAGAGACACTTCCTTTTGGGAGAGGAGAATGTGACATAGACTGGGTGTGATCTTGCTCCTTTTGACCTGCAATATATATCTTGGTTTCTGGTCCAGGTTTCACTTGACTCAAGGTGGGCTGGGAACCCACTCCTGAAGGGTGTGACTTGGGGCACTCCCCATCCCCAAGCAGTACCCTGCCCTCCTTTTGGTGCTCTCAATATGTGCCTTCAGCTCTCGAGCTGGACTTTCAGGGATTTTGGCAGCATGCACCCCTTGGCTGTACCACCTTCATCCATCTGTGCTAGAGCCCACACTGAGGTAACATGGGTGCCACCAGCATCCTCCCACCCACCACCCTTGCAGTGGGGCAGAAACTGCAGCCAGGAGAGAGAAAGAAGGCTGTGGCTGGTGACCCCTGCCTTTGCCCTAGAAAGATGTGGCCAGGCATTTCTGCTGGGTCCCTACCCCAGTTACCTGTTTCCCCTTGTTTTCTTATGCGCCTCACAGGAGCATTCTCCAGGCATTGCTCTTTAGTGCATAATCACTCCAGGGGCCCAGTGTCAGACACCAGCTAGGGATAAGGAATAACTTACTTTTCCCATTGTTATTGACAAGTGGGGGACACGCACCTTTATTTGGTCCCTAAACAACAACAAGAAAAAAAAAATCAAAAGAGTGGCTGCCATTGCTCAGATTAAATCCAAACTGTCTGTTAAACCTCTAATTATCAGCTTGCCTTGTGGGTAAAATGGTACCATTCAATTATTGTTTTTTGTTCGCTTGTCAGCTGCAAAAAACATATTATCACTGCTTTTCAAACCAGCAAAAAGAGCAGAAATTCTGCAAATTGCTTTCTAAACGTAGTTACTTTAAACCTAATACCTCTCTGCAGCATGTCAGCAATTGTATAATGCGATGTTGCATGCAAATTGTATTTAATGTAGGTATTCCAATTATTTGTTTTACATTATGTAATTTTAGTGAAATTATTTCCTTTGTTGCCACGTTACGTGTGGTTCGGTTTGACACATCCAGCTTAGCATGTTAAAAATAAACACACAAGCACACACACTTGCCTGCACACATTTTATCAAGCTACTGTAAATACAAGCAAAAATTGTCAAATGATAGTTAGTTCTCTGCAATCACAGAGCGATGAGAAATAAACCCATCTTTTCGTGAGTAGTTTCAGGAGCGATTGTATTTGACAGTCTTTCTGTTTGTTTATTTACATGCTTTCTAAATCCTAGAGGTTACACATACCTAGGGTATCCCTGATCCATCTCTTTCCCCTTTGCTGTGTGCCATGCTGGCAGGGAGTTGCCACAGCCCGCACCCACCCTGCCACCAAAGGTAACACCTACGGCTCTGTCATACGGCTGGAACGTCTGAGGCTCCGCTATTCCCATCATAAAACGCGCGACACGTTCACGTCTGACTTGGCTGGCAGAATCTGCACGTTTCACTTGCTTGGCTTTCTGTTTTTTCATTCACATCGTGTGAAATCTATTTCACTGGAGCAGAGGGAGCTCAGGAAGCATTTCCTACGGCAGGAGTTAAAACCCTTCCTTCCCTGCCCCGACTTCTCTCTCCGCCCAGCACTGTGACAGTGGCAGAGATCTGTAACACCATCATTCATACAGTAAATAGAGTTTTTATTGAGCTCCTAATTTGTGAACAATGCATCTTACCAAGGTGGGCTGAAAGACGGCTCTGGTTCAGCCTTTGTGTATCATATGCATATTACCCCACAGGCAAGGATTCCTAGGGATTGCTTTCTTTGGCCAAAGCAATGATTTTCAAAATATTCCAGCATTTCTTAAGGTAGAGGTCAGGTTTTTGTAAAGTCCAATATCCTTCTGCTCCCATTCGGAAATTTCCGGGGGGTTATTTGCAAAAATAAAGCTGTGTGTGTCTTACACTGCTTGAACCAGGACTTTCTCTCCCTTTCTAATGTTAGAAAGAGCAATATATTTATTTATTTTGAGATGAAGCTGGAATTTTCCCTCAGTTCTCTTTTAAAAGGCTACCAGGAAAAATTACCAGTTTAAGAACGCAATCTATAATTCATCTTTTGCTACAGGAGGAAATGCTATGCAGGAAAAAAAAAGCTCAGTGCTTGACTTGCCAATTAGAAAACCTACTTGCCTTAGGCAAGTGGTGAGGACAATATTGCAAGGCAGGTTTAACCCATGGATGGGCTTTCATTTAGCTCTTACAATGCTGGCACAAGATGATTCTTTTTTTTCCTAGACAAAGCACAGGAAAGCAGAAGCACACGCGGGGTGAGTCCCCCCAAAGTTTCCATCTCTGATCATTGCCTGTCCTTACTCAAAGACAAACGAGGGTTTGACTTCTATTGACTGAGAAGAGGCAGCGAGGGTCAGAGGCAAGGAGATTCAGCAAGGCCAGGCAGCCAGGAGAGGCGAGTCACACCTCATTAGTAGGCAAGCAGGTAGGAGAGCTGTAGATTTGTTTCAGGCCCCTTGCAAAGGTGCCTTGACAGCTTGAGTTATGCTGACAGCCTCCCCTCAAAGGGAAAGAGAGTGTCAGGCAAGAGAGATGAAACATGTTTCACTGTCACCCTCCACACAGCATAAATGGATGGCCCAGCATCTTGCCATCAGCGATGTTCCCATCTGGGGAAAAAATGGAAGAGTTGAGTTTGATGTTATAAATCACCATAATTTGTTACAATTTCCAAAGACAAATATGACAGGGTGGAATTACTTTGCGGTGCTGAGACAGTCATTTGCAGAAGCCATAAAGTGCCAGTATAAATCTGAGGATGAGATATATTTAATCTGAAGAAACAGAGCACAATATCACCTCAGTGTATTGTGTTTACCAAGAACTTAGCTGCAGTGATCCTATGGTATGGCAGGTTGTTCATTTCATTTTACCCTTTGAAATCAGAATTACACTTTTATAAAAACTCTAATGAGGTAGAAAGGTCCTCTTGTATATTTTGTATTTGCTCCATTGAAAGGTAGAAATACTTACTGTGTCCTGCAAGAAAATTCTGCAATGCTCAGTTTTACAACAGAAATGGTTTGGGGCTTTACAAGTGAGATTCCAGAGAGAGGCAGTGCTCTGTTTTGCAATCAGGGCTGTCTCTTCACAGCCATTCCCATTTAGCAGCTCTTAAAACAACAAACCCACCAACATACTAGTGCTTTTGGAAGTGTCCATGTCACAAGCATTACTCCCAAAAGCTGTATCTTGAAGCTTTTTTTTGCCTCTCCCGTCACTGATGATGGCATAGTCCAAGAAGACAGTTTGAAGACATGTTGCTGGGGGAAATCAGGAAGGAATTGGAGGTGTTACTCTGCGACATTTCTGTGGTCATAGCGTAGACCATGGGTTTTGTCTCCTCTATGACAGACACCATTCGAGGTGTCTCTGTCAGACAGAGGAAAATGTGAGTGAAGCCAAAATTGCTAATCATTGCCTGTGTGTTTGTGGGTAGGCTGCTTAGCCTTCTGGTCCCTTGAGTTACCCACACACCAAAGGAGGACATTGCTAGATTTCTTGTTAAATTATTTGAGTGGCCTGTACGTAAAAGGGTCTCCAATTAAGAATGCGAAGTCCGTTTTAATAGTATTCACTTCAATAGCAATCTTTTTTATTTCCCAGTTGAGAGAATTATGGCACATTATGCATTTTTTCTTTTTTTTTTTCTTTTTTTTTAAAGGCCAGAAAAAAGAGATAAATAGGTCTAAATGCTGATTTGGCACATACTTAGATAAGCCTTCCCCGAGCCCTGGCTTTTTACTTCCATAAATCCCAGCATTTTTATGCCAGTGAGTAGATGATGATATGTTCACCCATTCCACATTTGGGTGTTATCAGGAGAGAGATGAAACACATTTCAGTGTTGCAGTTGCTGCTGAATAAATCAAACCTTAGCGATGCAGTGTGATGGTATGAAAATCTCGCAGCCTGCGAAGCCAGTCACTCACACATGATGAAACTGGATCGCCCTCTTTAAAATATACTCATAGTCGGAGCTCTCAATATGTCAGCTTGCTGCTCTGCAAGAAACTGGCAGGTGTTCTGAGCTTGTTGAAGTGACAGCAACTTTAGTATATGTTAAGAAGAAAGAGTTTACCCATGCCTTTCCTCTTCCTACTGCCCTACAGATGGAGTTGAGCTCGTTTGGGCTCTTTGAGATGTCATTCATGAAATGTAAGCACCGCAGGCCTGCAGCCCGCAGCAACTGCCTTTACAATTTGCACCTTTGTTGCTTTTTAATTTCCCAAGTTCTGCACTTGTCAGTGCATCCTATGCATAGCAGTAATAACGGGACATGTATTTACACACTTGTCGCTGGGTTTCTCTTTGTTTCTTAAAAGAGGAGTTAAAGAGTGGCTACTGCGGTGAACAGTGAGGTGTGTTTCTAAAAGGCTCATCCTTCAGGCGCACACCAACTGGCGTGACTTTTCCAATGCTATGGGACCTGCTGCGGTTTTGTAATCCTGCTTTAAACGGAATGAAAATCACATGAACAGAAGGGGAGAGGTGTCTTTTCCTTGCTGAAGTGATGCATAAATAGCATGTGAAAAGCTCATTCGGTCTGAGTGCACAGGTAGCTTCTGGTGTACTTCCGAAAAGGCTCTTGCATGTTTCCCACGCTTCTTCTAAAGACCTGCTGTCTCTGTTTAGAGGACAAAAAGTTAAAAAATTGCTGTAGAGAAAGAAATACCTGACTTCCGTCATGAGGCAAAGGTTAACATAGGTGAAGTTTAAATCTTGCTACTATAAAAAGAGTAATTCAGTAAAGGAGGAAAGTAGTTCAGCATCTCACTGCTCAGCACCAATTTACTGCTTCAGTGGAGTAGTACCGGAAGGAAAATTAAGGCAGCATCCACACACACAACACATGCTGTAAGTGTAAAACACATGCTAAACTACAGGTGGGCAGAAGTTAGACCTTGTTTCCTACAGCCTGGCTTAGACTGGCTGAGCAATGGTCAAACCTCTTTGCCCCAAAAGCAGCGTGGGATGGAGTGTGTGGGAGGAGCAGTGGATGGTCTGTAAGTGGGATGCAACAGGAGAAGTGGGCTGCTGAAGAGCAGCTGGGGTCAGCACAGCAGGATAGTTCCTTTCCGACAAAAACTGGGCTTAGCAACAGAGGGTACAGCAGAAGCCTGACTCTGAGCCTATGGAGATGGGACTGGGTGGGACGGAGGCTTGCAGCTCTCCCTGGCATGGAAAAGGAGTGAGAGAGAGACAGAGAAAGACTGAGAAAAACATTAAAGAGTTTTGTGCATTTGTTTGTCTAAACTTCCTCCCTTTTTTGCCTCCACGCTGACCTTCAAGTCATACCGAAACAATGCTGAAAACGTTTCAATCCATTTCACTGTGTGTGCTCCCCGAGGAAAGTGGCTGGACGTTTCTCTGCACAGTGGGAGGGCGATGTAATCACCCAGCTGGGGCACCCTGAGGTGCTGCACAGCCATTAATGGAAGGTGATAAGGGCAGCGATGCCTTTCTCCAGCAGAAAATGCAGCTTTTTCTAAGTGCCACTGGCCTGAGCACTGCTGTGCAAACTGTTCCCCTGCCATTCCCACCTCTCTGCTCCTCAGGGCTCAGACAACCTTTAACTCCCGAGTTGTCTGTGTTGTGGGGTTGGTTTTTTGATTTAGTTTAGTTTCGGTTTGTTTTTGTTCTTGACATCTTCAGTATTTTAACAACAGCAGCAAAGTCCTTGCAGTTGTATCACTTCATGCAAGCTGTTGCCAGACCTTGTAAAGCTGCTCCCAGCGTGGAAATGGTTTGCGGGCAATGTCAACAAGAGGAAGAGGGAGCTGTAAGAGAGATGGGGAGAAGTATGCGAGCTGCCGCCAGCGCTTTCCAGAGCAGTCAGGGTGAGGAGGAGTTGTGGAGTGTTGCTGGTGGGTGACTGCTGCTTCACCAGGCCCGCTTGTCTGGCTGGCAGGGACATGGCTTGGGTGACTGCTTAGGAACTGCCTGATCCTTCTGTGCTTGTGTGTCCCTTTTTTCAACACAGGCTCTACTTCTGTTAGCTACTCTTACCACAGCAAGCTGTAAGACAGGCCAGGTTAGACTGAACCAGAGGCCATACACAATCTAATTTCTTAGGCCTTATTAGTCTTGGAGCATTTTGTATTATTTTTGGAATGGGCACAATCTCCGTGACTGAGCAAAAGCCCAGCTGGATATTTTTTTTCTCCTTTGTTTGTTGTGTCACTGTATGAACATAAGTAAGTGCTTAACTACCCTGGCTGTGTGCAGATCTCCTGTGGCAAGACATTCTGACTATGTCTTCACTGTCATGTTACGGCAGCTCCGGATAGTAGACAACCTGAATTATTTCTTCATCCCCTTGACCTTAAAAACAAGAGTAGTCATGATTTCTCAATTTGGCACATATAGTTGGCAATGTGGCTGTAGCCTAGAGAGTATCTGGAGTTCTTCAGGTTCACACGGTGACTTATTGTAGGTTCCCCATGCCTGGGATTGGAGTAGTAATGCTTACCCACCACCCTTCAATTTGTGCTGACTGGCAGATATACAGGGAATTGACGGCAGCCCTTTTACCTACAGTAACTCAGTTCAGCAAAAATGAGAGCAAGCGATAAATATTTGCAGCGTGCAACAGATGAAAAGGAAGTTGTTGCCTTATGTTTGCATACCCACCACACCTCTTCTTTCTCATCACCTGCTCCAAAGCTGAGGGTCATTGGGTTGTCCTCTCTCCTCCTACACCCTCCTGTTAACAGCACTGCTTTACAAACCAAAAGTAAGCCATTTTTGAGCCAACTCCACCCCTTGTGAAGCAAAGGGAAGAGAGGAGAGGGGTGACCCTGGCCTTACAGGTGACTTTTCTTGGCTCTAAGGCAAAACCTGTAGAACCTGTCATCTGGGAGAACTATCTCATCACCAGAAAGTCCCTGTGCTCCAGGAGAAGGACAGCTGACCAATCTATGAAAGAGAGAGGAGAAGCAGGGGAACCATGGCTCAGTTGTCATACCTGGTGGTGGGGGTCCTGTTGCACCCCTGAGCACACATATTTCCATCAGGCCCAGCTGGGGAGAAGACAGAGAATGAAAGGCTATCCTGCTAAGCTTTCTGTGCTCTAGGGCCAAACTCAGTTTCACAGTAATTTAATGTTAATTCACTACCTAGCAATTGTACAGCCATTCTGGATGTGCCCTCTCATTGGTTTGATAATAAAGAGCATATTCTGCTCTAAAAATTGTTGGAAATGTGAAATTCATTAGTGGTCATTTTCTTTGAGGAATCCTCTGTTTCTCTCTGCCTGCGGTCTGGCCACAGGAGTTCTGTAAAAGAAGAGTTTATTAGAGCAGAATAACCATGTCTGAACTACAGGAAGTGTATTTTGATTCTGAGAAATCTGGTTACAGAAACGCAATCACAGTTTCAGAAATCTTGTGTACCCTTGTTTTTTTAACCAAGGTACACCATGGTACACCATGGTTTTTTAACCAAGGTTTAACCATGGTGCACCATGTATCATAAAAAAGCCTGCCACACAAGTGAATGAGCTCTTCCAGGAAGGTGTGTCTGTTCTTCCTTCAGCATTGTCAGGGCTCAGCTCAGCCTGCAGCGGAGCACCACACAGCCCCTCGCTCACTCCTCCCTTCCTCTGATGGAATGGGGAGGACTGGAAGAAAATAGTTAAACTGGTGGGTTGGGATGAGAACAGTTTACTGGGACAGCAGAGGAAGAGGAAAATAACACCACCACCACTAATAACAGATTATACAAAGCAGGTGATGCACAAAGCAATTTGCTAACTACCCAGCACCCAACCCCAAGCTATCCCACCCTCATCCCTGGCCAGCTACCCTCCCTCCCTTTATATACTGAGCTTGACACCATATTGTACAGAATATCCCTCTGGCTAGTTTGGGTGAGCTGTCCTGGCTGTGTCCCCTCCCAGCTTCTGCTGAAAAATTATCCCAGCCACAACCCAGGACAAGCGTGTAGATTTACACCTTATTGTTTTGTCTTGTGCTTTTAGCATCATGGAAGGTCGGACTTTACATCTACCCCAGGCAAATCCTTCTGCAATCCAGCAGATCTTCCAGTTAGCAAAATGTTTATTATAGGCAGCTGATACAGTATGGATTTACTCGTTCACTTTCACTGCTGCTTCTTGGGGCCCTCTGAGTAAAAAGCTATTCCATCTCAGAATAATTCATAGGCTCTTTGCCTGTACACTGTATCTCTCAATAATCAATCTAAATTGCAAAATACCTTAAGCAGCAGCAGCATTGTTTGTCTGGCACTCTTCAGCAATCATGGAAGCGGTGGATTGAAGGATGAGGGAGCAGATCCATTCTCTACTCGATATAGTATCATCCTTGAGAAGGGGACATTGCAAAGACATTGATATAGAAATGGATGATAAAAAATTGGACTGTTACGTATTTGGGTGGTGAGGCTGAGGTGTATATCATGAACGGTGACATAGCTTTGTAACAAATAAATGTGTGTATTCTAGAGGAGCATGAAGGAAAAAGGATATAATCTATACCTCTAAAGTTAATTTAGTGTCCTTAAAGGTGCCATACTGAATGTAACCTGTGTATCTGTAGACCGAGCATATGGGCAGCTGCCAGCCAAATTACACACATTGCTGTGAAGAAATCGGCTGGATGAAAGAGTAAGTTTTATCCCTCTCTAATTTTTCTGTCTTGATGGTGTCTGGAACCTTTCTAGGAGCATGTGAGGTGCTGTAAGAACGCAGAAGAAAAGCAGAGCCTAATTGGAGAGAACCCCAACCCCAGTGAAATGGGGCTGTGTGCCCCCAACACAGGTTGCAAATGAAAAGGAAGGCAGCCTCAGCATGGTGAGGAGTGGTCTCAACATGCTGCTGACCATGTTGTTTCTGGAAGGTGTCACAGCAAAGGAGAATCACTTTTTTCTTCCCGTGTTTCCTTCTGGTTTCTGTTACACTCAAAATCAAGTTTGTGGGCAGAGAGAAACACACCTTATAGATAAAGCCAAGAGTTTATTGTTAGTATAATTGAATATTAAGACTCAAAGACACACATCACTGTTGGTCCAAATTTCACTAATACAGAAAGAGAAAGAACGGTAATTCAGAAAAAGTGTTGATAATAATATAGTTAAAATTGGTATGCAGACACTTCATAGTTTCTAGTCCTTTTGCAGACATTGTGCACACTCTTACCCAGCTCCCC
This sequence comes from Zapornia atra, assembly GCA_013400835.1. Classification (NCBI taxonomy): domain Eukaryota; kingdom Metazoa; phylum Chordata; class Aves; order Gruiformes; family Rallidae; genus Zapornia; species Zapornia atra. Next base: position 112,322 of record VZTU01029540.1, on the reverse strand, counting down.
TGGATCATTCTGGTGGGGGGGTGGGCACTAGAGTGGTTTGTCAGAATCTGAACTACTTCACTGGAGAGAGTATGATGTTCATGTGGATGGTTTCTTCTTGCCTACTCCGGGATCCATTCTGGCTCATTATTGCACAGTTGGCAACATGCATTTGCATCCGATGGTCACCTCGTTTCTCTGTCCATTCTTACATCCAAATTTCTATATACAGTGCCTTTAGCACATGTTAGGAATGATTTCTTTGTTATCTTTGCAACCCCTAAAAGCAGTTTTATCCTGCTCCCAGTCTGCATTAGGGACCGTAGTCCTTTATAGCCGTGGGGTACCCAGTGCCAACCTGTGCCCTGTCTCTTACCACCCTGTGCCTGCACTACTACATGCCCTGCCCTGTGTTTGCACCTCTCAAGACCTCTGAGGTCCATACCAAGTCTGTACTTCTGCAGACAACATCATTGTGTCAGTTATAAAACTCCCATTCTGCGCACGGTAATTGCTTATTTCTCTTATCTACATAAAACTATGGCTGTACAACACGGAGATAAAAGTAGAACAAATTACCCATAGGCACCAGGTCAATTAGAGGAATTGCTGTCACAGCTAAACCAGGGGAAACAAAGGTGCAGGCGGGTCAGGAGAAGTTCAGTCAGAACAAACGTGACAAGCCGCAGTCTTGAGTCCCTGCAAACTCAATACAGAGCCCATGGTGTGTTGCTTGCAATGGCAAGCCCTGTTACAGGGCTGGGAGCAGTTAAGTAGCCACTCATGGTGATGTTAAATGCATGTTCAGGACAGATCAGCCTTTAAATTCTTACAGCTGTCAGCAGAACAAGCTGGAAAGGTATTAACTTTCTGCTCTGCTACAAAGAGCTGCTGCAAGTCATTGTGGGAAGCATATAAAGTCCAAAAACTGTCTTACCCTTTATACTTGGGAGTAAGCACAACACATGAAAGGTGGATGATTTACGTAGAAGTACAATCTGGCCTGATCCACCTTGCTGCCCGTTGTCCTCCCAGAGTAATTCTCTTAGTCCTAAGAAACCAGGGGTTTAATATTAGACTCTAATCTAATATTAGAAATCTTTGCATCTACATTTCATCTAATCACCATAGGTTCTGTTTCTAGTCTGCAGAAGAAACTGGCACTTCCAGTGCTACCCACTTGGTCTCTAGGTTCTTCAGCAATTACAAAGGCAAATAGGAGAACTTTTCTCTACTGCCTACAAGAGGAGATAACCATCTCAAATGAAAACTGCGGATGTCTAATTTTGGGCGAGATAAACTCCCAAAGTATCTGCTTAAAACCTATTCTATGATTTTTGTTTAAAAAAGAAAAACATCGTGTATATTTTCAGTCCTTCCCTCTGTGGCAGATAGGTGGATCTATTACCAAAGGTGTATATGGGTTAAATTTACAATATCAACCTATGCAAAAAAGTAGTCAAATATAGAAACACTGTTTCTCAAAAGGAATAATGAAATGGGATAAATAATTACACCCTGTATTTCTGAGTTCTGGAGGATGAAGCCTCCTCTAATAAAAGATGCGTAGAGACAAAACGATTTAGCACAATTATATACAGAGCCAACATCCTAAGAAAAATAATCAAAGCAAAGGATAGCTGGAAAGCCTAGAGGGTTCACAGCTGCAACTCAGCAAGCCCAGCAACTGGCTAAATCCAGACCTCATATATCAGGGAAAGAAGGCCAGTAGGACAATGTGTCCTGGCTGTGACAGCCCTTTGTGAGAAACTTATGGCAAAGCCTCACTTTCCATAGATTTATAAAGCTCAGGCCAGAAAAGATCATCTAGTCTGATATCCTATATATCACAGGACATTAAATTTCTTCCAGTTAGCTCTGAGTTGAGCCCAATAACTTAGGTCAGCCAAATGCATTTGAGTCTTCAGAATGTTAAATGATATTGTGCTGAAGAAAGGTATTCAGTAGCTTGCTGATACTTAGTAATAATTAATACTAAATTGTAGATTAAACAGCATTTCACATTATTGTAATGGTCTTGCAGATACACAAACTCTGATGAGTCTTGCTTTTATGGTGTAGATACACATTTATCTGCACAGCTTTATTTCAAGGTTTACATAGCCCAGTTTCACCACACAGTTACCTCTGTCTCCTAGTCACAAAGTCCTTACTCTCTAGCAAAATCAGAAAGTCTACCCTGGGATGTTTGGGATAGATTTTCCTTGCAAGTCTGCTCCTGCACAGAAGACCTGCATAGAACATTGACTTTTCAAAGAAGCTTTTCTTCTTGGTACTTTTTCTTTTTTTCTTTTTTATTTTTTTTTTCTTAAGACAAGGAGATTTGATGCCTTTCTGTCATTCCAAAGCAGGAACAAGTGGAAAGCTCTGTTGATTTATGACTATCTCCCTGTGTTCTTGTAGTGTTTCACATTTGACCCAGCCAGGAGTGAGACACTTATTCTACAACCTTTGAGGCATTCTTTCTTCCAGATAGTCTCAGTCCATGAACCACTATTCACTTCTGTTTCTTTGCACAAATTTTCCTCCAAACTCCAGCTATTAACAAGGACATCAAGAAGTTCCCTACAATCCTCTCCAGAATAAAAAAGGACAGCACCACATTTTCAGTGTGTAGCTACCAGTATAAATACCTTATCATATACTGGTGATCTCTTAGGATGGTATGTAAGTATAGTATTAGGTGGTGCAAGACCTGATCTTTGCAGGACACTGCATGCAGAAAATATTTGCAAGAAAGAGAAGAGTTAGAGTATGATTTTTCATAATGGACTAGAAAGGTGGTATAGAAAATCGAAGTCTTTGTGTTCAATGCCCATGTAAGTGCCACATGAGGACAAAATGGTCTGGAGCTGGCTGGCAGAACAAGTATCATTCACCTAGGCCTATGACCCCAACTTTCATTTTTCTTGGAAAAATGATGGATGGGACTCTGGCCACCTGATTTGTAAATCTGATGTATGCCCAACTTTCACCAGGTTAATGAAGCAGCTAAATAAGTGCCCAAATTCACCATATGTGCAATACAGATAATGAGATGCCTCTGGAGGCCTCCAAAGGAGATGCCTCCTCCTAGGTATTTAGGTTTAGGTACCTAAACATAGGCAAACGCAGTCTTAGATCCTTCAGAAGGTAATCACAATGATCTGCTGCTCTCCATTGGTTGTATTAGGAATTCACTCTACATAAACTGCTTTATTAGGTACTTAAAATGTAAAGAAACCTGGATGTTTAAGTTAGGTGGTATCAGTGTGTTCTTACCTTACACTAATTGCCTCATGTCATCTAACTCCACATAAGGTGTACTTTTAATGAGCTTGCTCCTTGTCCACTGGAAGGCAACTGTGAGGAATGCTTTTTTTCCTGAAAATGTACTGTATTGTGGAAGTCAAAGGCAAATCAGCAAATTGTCTTGGATCCATTAGAGCAGAGTACTGCCAGGCTTTGTAGCCTCCCATCTTTCTCTTCTGAACCATATAGTTATGCTGGGATTGCAGAGCTTCTCAGAAATGAAAGGGAGCGATGGCTCCTTTTATATTTGACTCAGTAATGTTCACATAACCCAGCAGAGAAATGTTAATTAGTAGGTAAATTAGATGCCTCTATCTGCATTTGTCCTTGGAGAGATGGTGGATATAATTTTCTAGGAACCTTGTTAGCCTCTTCTCATTCAGTGGGATGGATTAAAAACCTGTACAATAACCCAATGGGTGTATCGTATAACGGAATAGCTGTTATGAGTAAAACCAAGCTTAACAGCCAACCGGTGTAGACAGTGATGCCTTACCCTCTATAATATTACCATGTAGCTACCCTGTGCTGTGGCATAACAGAGGATGAGGAGCCGCTAGAGACCATTCACAGGTTTCTCATTTTCTCGCAGCCTCCTGACAGCTAAATAATATAATCTACTTGTGCTGTATTACCTTATTGTGAGAAATAGACCTCTGTATGTTGCAATAAAAAGAAAACATTTGAATGTTCTACATCTCCATTGCACATACCTGTCAAGTTTCAGATGGTCATTTAGGCGATGCTATTGCTGCGGATGAGTTAATAGAGGAAGTAGCTTACACCTTTGTTTTCCAGTCCAGCTCTGCAACTGAGAGCATTCAAAGGCTGGAAATAGTGCCTTCAGACTCTCCATGCAGAGCTGCTATTATGATACCATGAGGGTGGTTGAGTCTGACATGTTTTACTTCACACTTAGAGTTGTCTTGGTGCCTGCCCCAGTCGGTTATAACAGCTTAGTTTATTTGCAGCAGCTCTCTGAAAAGTGTTTACTTGATCATATGCAGGCATCTGGGCATAACTACTGTAATAACTGTCTTCTAAAAGAGGAACTATTTTTAGCAAGAAAAATACTCCCAGACCATGTCTGTGTCACAGCTTTTACTCTGTAACAGGGCAGGCAAATGCTCTGTCTTGTCACTGTGCTAGAGAGACTTCTCCTCCCTGGCAAATGCAAAATTGCTCTGGGAATCTGAATGCCAGTAACATGGTGACAAAGCAAAGTTTTTTAGGTCCAAAAGCTGCATGAAATCTAAGAGGATTTGGAAAAGATGGTAAAAACAAAGGAAAATCAAGTGTTTTGTAATGGCAGACTGAGAGTTTGTGACAGTGGCAGGAAAGGGGTAGGCAGGACAAGCAAGCCTAAACCTCCAGCACTTGATAGCTAAGTTCTTGTCTGAAGCAAGATCAGTGGAACTGAATCATTTCAATACATTTTATGTGCTTGCAATTGACTAACAAATAGGATTTGTTCCACTGAAGAAATTAGAAGTATCAATTATTAATCTATACACCTAAATTCCTTATAATTGACTAGAAGGAGTATTTTAAAGTGTTTCCAAAAAGTAAAGTTTTAGGATTACGTTTGCAAGATGTGTAATTTTTCTGCTGTATGGTTTGAACTCCTTAGTCACTTTGGTGCTCACAAAATGCAGTTTTTCAGGTACATTTCTTGACAACATCTACCCCTCTAACCTCAGAAAATCAAAGTATATTTCATATAAAAAAAAAAACCCAAGCAAACATAAATATTGTCTTCTAACTATGACAGGTTATTCTGTAAGGCTCATGGTCATGGTGTCTTTTTGGCCAATAATATATCAGGATTCAAAAACTATTTGGTATTTATACAGGCAACTCAGGAATACTAGGTTTTTAAAAGATTTTAGAAGTAATACAAATCCCCATGCTTCAGGGCATAAGCCAATCTCTAATTAACCAAGATTAGAAAGAAATCTTTAGGAAAAACTGCTCAATTGTAGGATTTCTGCAGCAAGTTTTTAGCTTGTTATTCTCAAGTGCTTGATGTTGAAAGAAGCCCAGACTAGAAAGACGAGTGATCAGGTTTCACATGGGATTTGCTGTTTCTGTTTCTCATTATGTATTTATCACACAGACATTTAGAAGTCCCTTACAGAGTGTTTCTGTGTTGTTCCCCATTTTCTGGTGCCACAGTCTACATGAACTCTGATCGAACAGGGTATTCTCTGTGCTCTCAGGAACACATCAGTGTTTCTTCCTAACTACATGACCTAGCTCTCTTCATTACATATCTGATCGATAAATATCGAAAGAAGTAAAGTGGACAAATGAAAAGCACTCCCTAAACAAGGCTTCTTTCTTCCCCCTCCCCCAGAAAGCCTTGATTTCAAATATTACTAAATATTTATATTCAATTCATTATTTCCATAGACTACAGAAGAATGGAGAACTCGCAATTGCTTTGCATTGTGCTTGCAGCAACCCATGCAAATGTCTTCCATGCTTCTGAAACCCTTCAGTCATTCTGCACAAGAAACAAGGCTCCCACCATATGTCACTGCCTGTTCTCTGTGTTGCCAGCTGAGCAGGTTGAAAGCAAGGGTTGTTGCTCCTAGTCCCCATATCACAGGTCAAGAACAGGCAGTGTGAGGCCTGCAACCCTAACCATTTCACAACTGCCCCTTTTTATCTACTTTCCCCACACTGCAGTCTGACAGCAAGAGTTCTTCTGAAGTATTTTCAACTAAATGGTTTCCTATGTAGAGGTTTCTCAGTTCCAGGGAGAACTTTGCCACTGGTCTGGTGGTGAGAGCTTCAGCCAGAGTATTGGAGACATGCATTTAGAGACTTGCTCTACCTGATTTAGATCATGGACCTGACCCTCATTCTCTGATGTTTTAGATGAGTGACCAAATCACTGATCTGTCAAGGCAATGGCTTCTGCTCTCTGGCCCTATTAGTATCTCATTAGTGAATCAGAGCAGCATGCTGAACCAGGGTCTCCCACTCCTTGGTGTGGGCCAGGCTGTCTGACACTCAATGGTCAGGATCTCTGGCTTCTCTGAAACATTTCCAGAAGATCTTGGCTTCATCTCACTGGGAAAGAAGGAGTTCTAAAGTCTCAGGAAGTATAATGGGCTAAAAAAGTCTTTCTCACTCAGCTCCAGCCCTGAGTTTCTCATAGGCTTGCATCCACTTACCAAAATCTGTATAAACTTCTGTCTCTTGTATGCTGATTTTGCAGAGCTGGAAATAACACTATTTACTTCTCAGGGGAGACCTCCGGGAAAGCTGGGAGAAGACTGTTTGTAAGGGCATATAGTGATAGGACAAGCAGCAGTGGTTTTAAACTAGAGCAGGGTAGGCACAGAGTAGATATTAAGAAGAACTTCATCACTGTGAGGGTGGTGAGACCCTGGTACAGGTTCTCAAGAGAGGTAGTGGAGGCGCCATCCCTGGAGGCATTCAAGGTCAGGCTTGATGAAGCCCAGAGCAATCTTATCTAGTTAAAGGTGTCCCTGCTTAACTGCAGGGGGTTGAACTAGATGAGCTTTAAAGGTCCCTTCCAACCTAATGCATTCTGTGATTCTATTTCATCAAATTAATGGATGGGGATGCAAAGAATGAATGACAAAGGTATGGTTGAACATAAGCCGAGCTATAGGTTTGTAGGGAAATGTGCATAGATGAGGGCTGAGATGTCCTCTCTCCACAGAGAGAAGAAGGAAGAGGAAATGGCGAAGCATTTTTTTTAACCCTGCTCTGAGTTAAGTATACGTGATAACTTTATGGAACTGCTGTTAATGATGTATGGAATGGAATGGAAAAGTCTTGCCCACTACACAGAGCATGTGACAGGGCTATGCATTCACTGCTGTACAGCGCTGTTTGCTGTGTTAATGAATTCGGACAGAGCCACAAAACCTCTCGAAGCTCAGAAGTTTTGGATCAAAGACCTTAAAACGCAGAACACATTCTGTTTTGTGGGATGATTTAGTGGTTTAAGCATCTGATCTGAAACACCCAGATTCCATGAAACCACAGGTTTAAATACCAGTTGGGCATGTTTCATCCTTTTATCTCTCAGAAAGAGATAAATTGAGTACTCTAGTTTTACTCTGATGGGTTCCCACAGAAGAAATCTTTTAAAAACAAGCAAGCTCAAATTCTTCATATTTTCAAATCTTTTGATTCCCTAAGTTTTAAATAATACTGTGTTAATCTTGGTGGCAAAATGTACATTTTGTTTATCTCCTGAGTACAATAGTGAGTCATGGGAGTTATGCTTATACTGCCCGTGGTGAATACCACTCTGGCAACTAATGTGGTTGAAATGCCCTCCCTGTACTTTGTGAGACCTCAGTGGGGATCAACAACTGACAACCACTTGGGTAGCACTGAACAGCCTACATGTTTCTGGTGAACCCAACTGAGCTGTTCCAGAAATCAGGAGCAGTACTGAGTACATGTGTTGGAACCTTGTACTAAAATACTGAGAAAATTTCACCAAATATGAAAAAATAAGGAAATGTGCATGAAAAATTCTTCTACTGTTTTTGAATATCGATGAAATTTATTTAATCAACATTTCTGATTCTGGAATAACAACCACCTTCAGGCACACCATCCCAGGAAAACTAAGACAAGTGGTAAGATTCAACACCACAGAGAACTGTATTACTTACTCTCCTCCTCAGTTAAGTGCCATCCAGATGAGTGAATACGCAGCATTTTACACTTGTTATAAATACATCCTATATTTCCCCACTTCCTCCTCCTTCATCATGCCCTCCTCTCTCCACTTTGTATTGGAATTCCTTGGTTGTTATGGTGGCTTCATGCTCATGTGCTTGAATGGGAGTAGCATGGACTGGAGAGGGAAACTTGTAGATTTCTGTCTCCCTTTGGAAACAGAGGAAAATATAGATTGGAAGGGACCTCCACAGCCCAAAGCCTTCTCAAGGCAGGGCTGCCTTCATAGGACTTGTCCTGTCAAGCATGAAAACCTCCAAGGAAGGAGATCCACAAGCTGTCAGCAAGCTGAAGCCCCTGTGATTCCACCACAAGGAATTTTCTCCTTACAGCCTGCCAGAATTTCCCCTGCTGCAACTATTTCTTCCTGTCTTTATTTCCCCTTATTGACAGAAAAAAGCTGGTTTGTGTCTTTTCTGTAAACTTGTTCACCTGGCAGTTCCCCTCCCGGGTAAAAGGTATGACTTCTAGTGCTGTGACCCATCTCTGCAGCAACTGGAGACTCTCTGAACAGTCAGGGCTCAGTCTGTCAGCACCATGTTCCTCCAGACAAGAGGATCATGTCCGCACGGCTCAAGTTGAATGTAGAGCAGTGCTGCTCTTGGTTCTGGGTTTAATACATATATGGTTTCCTTTCCTCAGTTTCCAGCCAACACAAACAAGGGGTTTCTGTATTGGGTTGGTTCATTGGTTGGTTGGTTGGTTGGTTGATTGGTTTGAAAAGTCATTCCCTAACTGAAAAGAATTTTCTTAGACATGGGATGCAGGGGGAATTGGCCAGCCCCTTTTCAGTGGTCTGTGGGGACAGGACTAGGGGCAATGGCTGTAAGCTGGAGCACAGGAAGTTCCGCACCAACATGCAGAAGAACTTTTTCAGAGTGAGGGTGACAGAGCACTGGAATGGGCTGCCCAGGGAGGTGGTGGAGTCTCCTTCACTGGAGATATTCAAGTCTTGTCTGGATGCCTATCTATGTAATATGAGATAGGGAGCCTGCTTTGGCAGGGGGGGTGGACCTGATGATCTCTCGAGGTCCCTTCCAACCCCTACGATTCTGTGATTCTGTGATTCTCCTCTATTCATGCTGACAATGATTCTTTGGAAATGGCATTAGTTGGTCTGTTATTTCATGTTAAGCCTAGGTCAGAGCTAAGTGTGAACGCTTAACTCATCTCCTACTCAAATTATAAGACCTGGTGTTCCAATCCCAGGCTCTGCAAAGGAGTGTCAGGCACTCCTGGGTGGGAGGAAATCATCTCAACCTATTTGCTCAGGACTGGCTGAAGCCCTGACAAGCTACCACCAGCCTCTCAGAAACAAGTCAGAAAGAGAGGCCAGCCTGGAGCCCTGACCCTGAGAAAGCTTTTGCCCTGGCCAGGGTCAGTGTCACTGCTCAGCTGGGACTGGATCTGTCCATCTGTGAGGCCACCATGCTGTCAGCTGACTCCAACCACAGATCCATGCCTGACCTGTCTCAAAGGTCTCTGCATTCATGTTCAGGACACATATTTTCAAGTTTTACCATTTTTGCTGTGGTGTCTTGAATCCTTTGCTAAATGACTACCAAAGCGGAGTGCCAAGGATGCTAATAAGAAGTAAAGCTGTACAGGCGAAGACCTGGTAACACAGCAGCTGAGGCCTTCATGCAGAAGAGAAAAGCTACCTGCACTGCAGATGAAATGAAAAGTACATCCTTGTGTTTAGCACTTCAGAAGATTTCCTTGGGTGAAACAGCTTTTGTCTAGGCCAGAAGCAGTGTCATCCCCTAGGAAACAGTCATCCTCTTGGAAATAAAGACATATTTAGATTACAGAGACTTCCAATAAAATATAAAAAAACCCCAAAAAAACCCCAAGACAAAATCACAATACAAAGCATTAAGGTTAGAATGTGATGTCTGTTTTAAAAAAAAGGATCAAATACTTACCAGGGCTGAGAGTGTTCTGTCTGAAAGAAATACCTTTATGAGAGATATAAAAGTAATAAAAATAGCCAGTACTCACAAGGAACGGTAAAAAATTAGTCTCTTTTTGGGGGATCTAGCTGTACATTAGGTTAAAAAAGAAAAAAAACTACCGCAATCAAAGAGGATTTTTCCCTCCAGTGTATATTTTCTTGGCAGTTGTGCTCACTTGTGGATGGTGTTAAAGCACTTTAGTTTTCATTGTAGAAAATAGTCAGAGAAAACAGAAGTGGAAGAGACCTCAAAAGGTCATCTAGTCCATCTCGTTGCCCAAAGGCACAGTCAGCTTTGCCGACACCATCTGGACAGATGCTTTGCTTCTTAAACAGGCATTTCACACGTCCATAAAAACTAGTTCAAAATTAAACCGCATTAAACACCAACTGTATTAGCGATAATATATCTCTACACTGTCCTTAGGAGCACCTGAGAGAAGGAAATAATTTCAGGTTTCTGTTTCTCCTCTAATAACCTGCTTTGTTTCCTGGAAGCAGATGCTTGTTTATTTCTGGCAAGCAGGAGAGAGAGTGACAGGGATGGATGGGGTGAGCAGCACTGTTCCCCCAGCAGCAGAGACAGGCACAGCAACCGAGAGAGATCTCCACTGGGAGAACCTCCACTGCTTGCAATGACAGTGTGATGATGGCCATGCCCTATAGTTCCCAAATTCAGTGTTATAGACCCAAGTCATGAAACCATCAGGAATTCAAGAGGTGAGAACAAGAGGTGACCACAGGACATTGCTAGCTCAAAACTGAAACATAAATGAAGATACTGAGACTTTTGGGGAGGAGACTTTCAAGCTATGCTAACAGTAAGCAAAGGTCGAGCAAATGTATTGCCATAGTTGTTTTCTCTGGGACAGTTACAATTTATTTGGCTTTAATTGAATTTTGCACCTTATGCAAATATGTACTTTATTTGTCCTTGCCCTTTAAATATTATACTTTATGTTGGTCTTCACAGAGCTTGTGGAATAGTTTGTTGAAACCAGATGTGAGCAGAGAAGAAGTTTTATAGAATGAAAACAATTAGATATGCAAGAGGCAGAAAGGTGATAGCATTAGTCTTTTCAGCCAAGTCAATATTCAAGTTTGTCAAGTGAAGTTAGTTACTTTTGGTAACACTTCTGCCTTCTATTTTTAAATTTTTTTAAATTTATTTAATCGACATTTATATCCAATTGGCTATTTCATTTATCTATTCAGGCCTAAGATGTCAGTGAGAGCATCTCACACACACTCTTTGCAACTGATTCAAACTCTTAATTTAAAGTTTGAAGACAGAAAACCTTCCTTGACTGCCTATTTTACATCTTTTTACAATCTGGACTGACTGTCTAAAACCTTAGAAAATATTCAGATGGACACCTGAAGAAGTATCTTAAAACAGCTTCTTGAAATATGACATTTAAGTGGTATATAATGAGATTTCAATATAAACTGATGTGAATGTGGAACTGTGGCTCATATCGTGCACATAATAGGTATTGCACGCTTAGACTGAGTACTGCATGCATGATTGACAGAAGAGTAGGACTGTAGTAGGATGTGATTCATTGCAGTATCATGGAGTGTGGTCTTCCTGTTTCAGCAGGTAATTTCTGAGAAAATTAATGGATTTTGTCACTTGAAGATTGGGTGTCTTCAGAGCATCTTGCCTTGGCTATGAACGTTATGAGCTGTGCAAGTACAGAGCAAGTGTGTAATGGCAATTTTCAGCTGGTCATAAATCATTCATCCGTGCACTGGTTTCCACCAAATTTTTATGTGAGGACTTTTTTTCCAGTCCAAATTTCAACCCTCAGGTATTTTCTTTATAGAGGCATTGTAACTTTCTGTGACAAAGGAAATATTTTTACCCTGTATTTAGGAACAAGGTCACAGCCACAGTGGGTAAAATTTCTCCTCATGCTGCTATAAGCCCACGATTTTATTCAGACTTTGTTTCAGTTTATGTGTCTGTGTCTTAATATCTGCTCTAATGAAAAAGTGGCCCTCAGGATGGTGTTTCCCATTTGTAACAAAGATAAAGCTCTATCTTTGAGACACATTTGTTGCTGCTATTGTTTTTTGCTAGGATATAACCCAAGTCCTTTTAAGTCATTGTGAAGACTTCAGCTCCTCCCTGGAGATCAGGATCTACCATGGGTAAAAATGCCTTAGGATCATTTTATTTTATTTCATTTTGATGAGGCTCATCCTTTCTAGAGTTATCATCTTTGGGAGTATCTCCACACATCATCCCCCTTTATTTTCAAGACCTTTAACCTGCCTGAATTATGATCTTTCTAATATTTCCTTTCATCAGAAAACCCCATTCTAAGTATGTTTCTCTACCAATATCAGCTTTTCAAGGACAAGTTTGAATGTTGATTTGCACAGCTAGAGCATTATGATGTTTTTTTTGTGGCACCACAATGCTGTGACTTGCATTACTAAAGGAAGTGTAAGGAGAGAGAGTTCCCAGTACGTATTTAAGAGGTGGGAAGTTCAGAGTTGTCTCAAGAGTTCGTCACTCCACATTATTGCTGTCAAGATGAGTTAAATGAAGCATGATGTACACAGAAATTACTTTTTCAGTTAATAGATATAGGGGGAAATGGACATAAGTGCTGTATCATCAGTGAAAGATTTATTGCACAGCTGTTTAGGAACTATGTAGAGACTGGAGTAGATTGAAAATGGGCTACACAGATGCAGACCGTAGCTCTCAGAGCTGCTAAGGCGCAGTTATTTAGCACACTGTACTGAGATTAGTTTTGTCATTACTGAGTATTAATGAATGATTTTAACATGCAGTCCATGGACTTTTCCAATCCTTTGCACATTTCCTGGTGAGGAGAGAATCCCAAAAGATTAGGAGACTCACTTCTGGGTTGAAGTTTATCAGTACCATAGAATCATAGAATATCTTGAGTTGGAAGGATCATGGAGTCCCAGTTCCTGGCTCCACACCAGGCCAGCCAAGTCAGAGCATGGGACTGAGCACATCTTCCAGATGCTTCTTGAGCTCAGCCAAGCTCAGTGCTGTGACCCCTTCCCTGGGGAGCCTGTTCCAGTGCCTGAGCATCCTCTCAGTAAAGAACCTCTTCCTAATATCCAGCCTGAACCTCCTGTCTCAGCTTCATACCATTCTCTCAGGTTCTATCACTGGTCCCCAAAGAGAGGAGATCAGTGTGTGCTCCTTCGCTCCCCCTTGTGAGGAAGCCACAGACCGTGATGAAGTCTCCCCTCAGCTTCCTCCAGGCTGTACAAACCAAGGGACTTCAGCCTCTCGTCATAAGACTACACCTCCAGACCCTTCAGAATCCTCATTGCCCTCCTCTGGATACTCTCCAATAGCTTTGTGTGCTGTTTGTATCTACTGAGCTGCTCAGAAAAGAACACTTCAAGGGTATTTCTAGAGTGCAATTTCTGATTGAGTTAGAAAAGGTGATGGACAAATATTTGTTACAGTGTTTTATCTGGGGTTTTAGTACTTCCTTCCAGGACATCTGGATTCAGGAAATACAGTCTTAACCAAACTCAGTCTACAAACCTTTTGACTAACTTTTGTGCACATCTTTCTCTTGGGTTTCACTTCATTGACACTGACCATTCACTTCCACGGTTGCACAGCAGACACTCCAGATCCTGAATATGTATTATGGAAATTACATTTGTAAGTGCAAAGTAATCTCATGATCCTCCGTAAGTTTTGCATCAAGCCACTTGCATCCTATGTTATCATCTTGTTAGTGCCTTTTGCACAGCAGTGAGTTTAAGCACACTCCATAGTCTTTAAGCTTGGAAGGATTTATGCACATGACTATGAATAGGTCTATAAAAAACAGGATTGCCCACAATGCATGAAATTAAATGTCTTGTAGGATCAAGGCCCAAGATCTCTCCAAGCATCAATTTTCACATATTTTTTGAGGATAAATATAAATATTAATCCTTCTCTCTGCAGCACAATGCTACTTAATTGACTTTGATCTTTCTTCAGGCTATCAGAGATCTCCACTGTCAGGGAACATTCCAAGCCCAGAGCAAAAGAGCATGGAGGGGGATGAGGAACAGTGCTGAGGTGGGGGGAGGGGTCATGATGGGAGCTCATGCCAAGTCTGAGCCCAAGCAAGCAGAAGAGGGAGAAAGAGGAAAGGTTCCATTAATATTGAGTCCAAGACTCCCCAGAGGGGCAGTGGAATGTGCTGGAAAGTGTTTTAATGAGTGATTGGAGACCTGGCTGTGATTTACAGGGTAGGGCTGCCAAATAAACCCAAACCATATTGCATTGGGTATGGAGGAGATGGAGTTCATTTTCCCCATAGCTGCCCTCACAGCACTGTGCTGTGCATTGGTGGCCACCAAGGTGTTGGTACCACACCAATGTTTTGGTTGCATCTGAGCAGCGCTGGCACACATCAAGGCTGTCTCTCCAACATTTCTCCCCCTCAGCAGTAGGCTGGGGGTGGGACAGATCTTGGGAGGGGACACAGCCAGGACAGCTGACCCAAACGACCAAAGGGATGTTCCATACCATATGGCACTTGCTCAGCAATAAAAGCTAAGAGAAGGGAGGAAGGGGAGAGGAAAAGCATTCATTATCTCAATGTTTGTCTTCTAGAGCAACTGCTATGTGTATGGAAGCCCTGCTTCCCAGGAAGTAGCTGGACATCACGGGCTGCCTAGAGAGGTTGTACCATCTCTTTTTCTGGAGAGATTCAAAACCTGCCTGGACACAATCCTGTGCAACTTGCTGTAGGAGAACCTGCTTTAGCAGGGAAGTTGCACCGGATGATCTCCAGAGGTCCCTTAGAATCCCTACCTTATGTGAATCTCCTCTTGGTGGGAAGTAGAGAATAAATCTTTTGTTTTCCTTTGCTTCTGTGTGTGACCTTTGCTTTTGCTTTATTAAACTGCCTTTTTCTTGACCCACGAGTTTCTATCCATTTTATTTTCTCCCCCCAGCTCCCCATTCTGCTGAGCAAAAAGAATGATAGAACAGATTGGTGGGCACCTTGTGTCCAACTAAGGTCACCACATGTATAGCCCATAAAATTTTATTTCCAGGACAGATCTTTCTTCTTGAGTAGAAGGGAAATAAAATACAGAAGTATTTTAACCTACTTGCAAAATATTTAACTTTATGGAAAGTTTCATTTAAACATTCTTTCAAGAAAGGAACTTTTTTTCCTTTTTTTTTTCCTTTTTTCATGTTCTTCCTGAGTTTTTTGCATGGGATTTGAGCCTCGTATGACCGCATTTTCTACTAAGGCAAACAGACCCCCATTATAGCTGAACTGATTTACAACAGCTAAGAATCTGTCCATAAAGCCAAATCAACCTTTAAATTAGGATCAAAAGAAATACTACCAATTAAATTTAGTCTGTGACCTCTAACATAGGTTTAACAAGCTGAACATATTATGGATTTCAGTAGGGGAAAAAATCAATTTAACTTAAAAAAAAAATCAAATCCCCAAAGTCTAAACCTTGACAAAAGTAGTTCAGAAATCCTGTAGCATCCAGCTGTTTCCATGGTTTCACATTCTATGTTCCAGTTTTTAGGATGCTATATAGGATATGAAAGCAGCCTGGCAAAAAAGCCTTCATGAGAAAAACTTTATTTCAGTTCCATTTTTTAAAATTTTGTTTAGTTTTGTATTGCTTTGCTTTGTTTTGTTTTGTTTTCCACCTGGTAGAGTTCAGGTTTTTGTTTGGTTTTTGTATTAGGGGTTTTTTTCCTCTCCCTCCTGCTCTCATAAAGCCCTGTATTTTAATTTGGATTTGAACACTTCAAAGCCCTCAGAGATCATGGGACTGTTCCTACTGAAGGCAATAGAAAAACTCTCATTGCCTTTGGTGGGAGCTGGATTGGGCCCCAAGAAAGAAACTTAGGGAAAAAAGCATTATCTTTTCTCAAATTCCCTTCCCCCCCAGATTTAAGCTAACATAACCACCCCAATGCGACAATTTTATTAAAAGCAAATAGTCATCTTGTGCTGCAAATCCTTCTGAATACAGTGTTTTGACTAAATGACATTTAGCAGTGTTGTAGCTTTAACGGTAAAGAAAACACTAGCAGCTCAGTACTTAAACCTCTGTCCCACGGTGAATATCATTTTCAATATCCTGTAAAAATTCTTTGAAGTGTTTGTATCCAGACTGCCCCAATGGATTTACTCAGAATTAGTTAATAGTGAGAAAGCATTGAACTAAATTTATCAGTTACAGTCTCTCATGATCGCATAAAAAATAAAATTAAAAGGAACCCTCTATAGAATACTTTATCAGACTTGGTAATGGCATCATCTCTGACAGTGAGGCAATAAAAGCATATTAGTGACCCCCTGATGAAACATGTTTACAGGCAAAGTCAGGGAGATTGATCATTCTATCTGGAAAGTGGCATTTTCCTTCTAACCACTGCTACTGCTAGTCGCAGAAGCATACTGATGGGCTAATGCATGACAAGAACGAAATGTGTGAAAGGGGATGCAATTACCAAGTCCTGCTCAGATTTTCAAGGAAACTTGGGAACCTTTTCTGCTCCCTTGTTATACAAGTAATGTTGCTAGTGCTATGGAAAGCACCACAAGGTTATAGCCAAGACTCCAGATGTTGTTGTGCTGGGCTTCGTACAGGTATCCTTTTTCCCTGAAGTGTTTACCGTATAAATAGGTGAGAGAGACAAGAAGAATGAGAAAAGGGAACAATTAAGGAAGAGATGTTCCCAAGATCATAGCAAGGCCAGGAAATAATCCCTCTTCTAGCGCTGTGAGATCATGCTGGATAACCTCTCCTTAGCCATCACCGTTGGGGTTTTCAGATGTGATCTTTGGGATAGTTTCTACATCTTCATCCTCTCAAAATCCCAAACCCTAGTGACACACTGTTTCCTGCAGTTTTACCATCACGTGTAGTCCATCTGATCTGTAGCATTTTTTCTCATTTTAAATCTTTTTTAAGCCGTCACTCTGTCTGTTATATTTCTTCTTCTTTCTCATGTTGCCTCATTTATTAATTGGGTGAAAAAGCCAAGTTTTGCATTGCATACAGTTCAAAATGCATTCTTTTTATTTTAACAACTTGCCCCTCAAACAATGGGCCAGTGCTGTATTAGAAATGGATTGGTCTTGCTCAGAAACTGCCCTGCTTTCACTCGCTCCCATTTATGTTTTCTCTAAAATGAAGCCCCAAAAAGCTATGCATTTCTGAAGCACTTTTAGCCCTCAGCTCATCTTCCGTCTAAATCTGTAAGTCAAACATAAGTGTTTCACAGTACCTGTGTGTACAAACCAGAACCTTGTGCTTTCCCACCCCATTTCTTACCCTGTGCCTCATTACACAGTCAGCGCAATAAGCGTGACTGTCAGAGAGGGTTCTTAATGCAAATGTACTTTTCACAGATAATAATTGCTCAATGATTAACCAAGTAGAGTGGAGCTCTTACTGCTGTAAAGCTCTCATCCTTGATTTGCTTGAGCCTTCCTCTTCCTCCGTGGAGAAACCTTCAGCACCCATTCAGCCCTTCAATGTAGACATGTGCTGAGGGATGAGCAGGGAAGATGTGATGTTCAGGCAGCATGCAGGATGGGGAAAAGGATGGGCTCAGGGAGTCTTCCATGGTTCGGCAATGGGAACAAGACAGGATGAGTATCTGACAGAGCTTGGCCGGACTGAAGATGGATCAGGAGTCAAGACCCACAGACATTAGGTTTGGGAATTGGTGTGTGGGGAGGAAAAGCTTCAAAACATTGAACATTTTTAAAGGCTACTATTTCTGTTAGCTTAGTGATGGTCTTAAAAGTCAAAATTATCACAGTTCTTGGTTAGTCACTTCTGTGTCATCATCCCTATTTCTGTATTAGGGTCCAGCTGAATCATTGCCTGGCAGAAACAAATAAGGTATTAAATATGAACCATGTAGGTGCAGGTGGGAAGACAAAAAAAAACTTTAAAGAACTGATTAAGACAACAGTTTTCCTTGGTGGAAGAGATCTGTTAACGTTTTGCCATCTCAGCCAGGTTCCATAGACTTTGTTGCTTCTGGGTGCTCAAGACATGTCTGCAGCAGAAATGCCTTCTTCTAGCTAATCAAGAGGCTGCATCTTTTCCTTCCATGTGGCAGGAAGATCAACCAGCCTCATGCTTGTCACCTTTGCATTAAATTCCTGAGTATCAGTGTAACAAAGAGTTGATGGAGGACATGATGAAGAGGATCCAGATGGTTCAACACATGGTAACCTGTCACATCAGCAACACAGATTGATAAGAGTTGGTCAGTTCAGTTCATCACAGACCACCCTTGCCTCCTTGTTCAGTACTGTGCTTTATTTTTAAAAGCCTTATTTTCACAGCTTTCCACTGCCTGGATCTTGACTCTTTCCTTGACCCCATTTCTCACTGTGCTGATCACCTGTGGCAATAATCACCTATGGCAAAAAGTCCTCCACAACAACAACTGACAGATACCAGAATAAGACTTCAGCGAAGATGACATCTAAATGGACCTTGAACCAGAGTCAAGGCTAAACGTCAAGCCATGCTCCTGGCAATATCCAGAATGAGGTATAGGACCATATGACATACTTGTTTCAAGACATGGCTTCCAAGATTCACAGTCTGGAAGAAAATGAGAAAAGGGAGTATTAGTGAGAAAAGCAGGTACAGAAAAACAAGCAAAATTCAAGTTCTCCTTGAAAAAAAGGTTTTAGGGGGACATAAGAGAATCTGCTGCCTTGAAGCTCAAGTGGTGAAACAGTCACCCTTTGTAACAGTGGCTGAGTAGGGGAGATTTTGGCTCATGTATCTTATTAAAGAGGATTAGAAATATAGAAAGCATAAGACTTAAAAGCATTTTTAAATAGAAATTTCCCAAAGACTGTCATGAGGCTTTTGCTTTAACACTTTATTACTGCAGCACAGTGTTGTACTGTGAAAAGTATTTCACCATTTGCAAGGCAAGAGGTTGGCTCAGAGAAGTGTCATTATCAAAGACAATTTTCACAATGCATTCAAAAGCTTCATTAAGTGCCTACCTGACAATAATATTGGCCCTGCTAAGTTCAGACTCTGAAAGACAGATCCACAGCTAACTCCTGTTTTGGGCACATGAGGTGAATATCCATCTTTGGTCTGCAGATTCATCTGAATCTATCATATTGTCTGCAAGACACAGGTCAATATGAGTAGGTCTATGTGGCAAGAACCTCCTAGTACTGAATATTTTTGGCTAAAAACAAACAAACAAAAAGCCACAAACAAACAAACACACAGTTACATCAGAACTGGAAAGTAAATTAATCAGCTTGATAGGATTTCTTCAATCAGAAGAAAGAAACAGGAGACAAGAGAAGGGCAAAGCTGTTTAAGGTTTAATGTAACTCAGTGTCATGGTTTAGCCCCAGCTGGGAGCTGAACACCATGCAGTCGTTCTGAGAGGGTGTGGGGGGGAGAATTAGAGGAGGGAGGATGGGTAGGGAAAAGAAAACCAAAAGACTAACCTCACGGGTTAGAATAAGGATAGTTTACTGGAATGGCAGAGAGAGGAAGATAACAATAACAGGACTTTATAGCATAATACACAAAACTGCTGCTACACAATGTAGTTTCTCACTGAACCGCACAACGCAGACTGTACAGCTCAGAGCTACTCTGCAATCGGACCATCTCCAAAACTGCACATTCTGGAGCCATGTCCTCTTCCTCCCACCAGCCCTCCTTTATGCTTAGCATGACATCATTGGTATGGAATACCCCCTTTGGCCAGTTTGGGTCAGCTGTCCTGGCTGTGTCCCCTCCCAGCTTCCTGCCCCACACCTTGTTGTTAGCGGGGCAGCATGAAAACCTGAAAAGTCCTTGACTGCTTGGAAACAACTGAAAACATCAGTGTATTATCAGCACTGCTCTTATCTTGACTCCCAACACGTCATTCCTCCACTAGAAAGAAAGCTAACTCTATCCTAGCCGAAACCAGGACACTCTTAAATCAGATCTCAGATCCCTTCCTCAGAAGATGATGAGAAATCACCAAAAGAGATTTCCTCTGTTTAACTGAAAGTGGCTGTTAAGTTTAGGATTTGCTACGAATGAGGAAAAGCTACACTTTAAACAGAAATGCTGATATGAGCAAAAGGAGGTTACCTATCCAAATTCAAATCGATTTTGAGGGATTCGGATCCTCTGGAATCTGAGGCTAATAAAAAGAAAAAACAACCAATGAAACAAAAACCCCCAAACAACAAAAAACCCCACAAGTCTCCATGAATATGTAGTTAGCTGGGATTGCAGGCAAGTCACTTAATCTTGCATCTCATACAAGCTGCACAGTGTAAAACCAATTGGAGTTGTGTCAGTAGAGCTCAGCAGGGAATTAAAACACCCAGGCTTGTCCTTGGGGAACTTTGAGTGGCAAAATAAGACATAAAGAAGTAGGAATAAGGGAAACATTTGAGTGAGAGGGACTAAAAGATTCCTTTTGAATGTCCATGAAAAAGAAGCCTTATTGTTGTAAGTGCTAAAAACTTAGTGGGTTAAGCCCAACTTAGGGCTTTATGCAGCTTGTGTGTTGTAGAAATGAGATTTATTGTCATCAGTGAAACACAAATGTGATGATTAATGAAAAAAAGGATATATCGTGCCACTATGTTGAGGAGTCCTGGTGTGACAGCCCTGGTTGAACCAAGGTGAAAAAGTGCTTCTGTACCCATTGGAAATCCACCTTTCCCCAGCATTACAGGTTTCTCTCTGGATTTTCTTGGAAACTTACCATTGTGCTGTTGTTTCATTGGTCTGGAAGCCCAGGGCTCTTGCTAGCTCAGCCTCAAGGCTGAGATTCCAAAATTTGTTTATCTTAGTTTGTCCAGAAATCAGGTGCAAAATAAGATGAGGGAAGTTACTGAGAAGTATAGGTTGTACCTAAATGAAATCTTTATCAAAAGATACAGAAGTGTTCCAGCCAAGCTCCTCTGCCCATATCATAACCTAACTAGAAAAATACTCATGTTGAAAGTCATCCTTTCAACAAGTTTCTGAGCCCTACGTGAAATGGTATTCTCCCACCTCCATTGTGCAGCTGAAGTCCTGTTCTGATAACAGACTGCTCTCCGTTCCAGCTCACTGCACAGTGGAAAAAGTCTTCCACTCAGTCTTCAAGGGATGTTTCAGTCTTCAAGGGATTCAGTCTTCAAGGGATGTTTCCCTTCCAGCATTTCTAGGCTCTTTAGGTTGTGGATTATGTATTTTGCTCAAATGTGAACTCCAAATAATACTCTTTTATTTTAGGACAACATAAACACATGCAGGGATCATATTTCATTCTTATGTATAATGGAAATTGTACTTTGTACTCACTTAGCCTCTGGGGTCTTAAAAGATAGATAAGAAGGACTTTTTTTGTTGGTAGTATGAGAGTTAAAAAACATTTGAGTATTTCAGTCCGATCTTTAAGTGCTTCTGAGCACCTGAAGCTCCTCTGTGAGTCGTACACAGCTTTTGACAATTGATGCATAAGCAACATGCCCAAGGTTGCACAATGAGTCCCCTGGTAGGGTGCAGGACCAAGTTCAGAAGATATTAGTCACATGTTTGGTAGCAATTGATATATATTCTGCTACCTAGAAAGCATCAGCCTCTTCATCACAGTCATCCTTCTTGTGGTTAGTCTAGGCTTACACTTAGAAACCAGCGTGCACAGAATCCACTTTGTCTTGATGCAGTAAATATATTTATGAAAAAATGTTCTGAAGCTTAGTAGCATTGATACCACCCAAAAACCCATGAATCAACCAGTTCAACCCTCAGCTTTATAGTTCTAATACTAGCATTTCCCCCCTCTATTTTCACAGATGCATCCAGAACACGCCTTTGACTCCACTTTTAACTATAATGCCTGCAACTATTGCAGTGTGATAGGGGCAGAGAATGGCAGCAGCAATGTTGATGACATAGGCGGAAAGCTGTGACAGCTGATGTGACAGTACTAATCCACTAAAATGACACCAATTTATTGCCCTGTTTTTCACAGAGTATTACTAGAATAGCTTTTGCTACCATTTGTGAGTAAAAAAAACCCTTCTCAAAAAAATCTACAGGAACAGTATGTTCATGGCCTTTGCAAATCTTTCTAAGTCTAGTATTGTTTTCTTGGGCTCAGGAATAAACCTAGAAGAGCTTTAGTCAGCTAAAGGTCATCTGTCAGCTAAAGGTGCTGGACCTTAACTTCGCTGTCACATTGTCAGAAGTTAGCACTGGGGAGACTTGCTGTCACAGGGGAGTACAGTATTTCGGCATTTTTATCTCTGAGGCACTGTAATATTTCTTCCCAGCTTAGACTTTCTCATGGGATGCTTGAGTAAGCATCACCTGTACTACACCCAGCACTGTAAGTCCTGGAGGACATGTTTCAGAGATACTTGTTCTCATCCCAGTTAATGAAGGTAGGTCCCAGTGGTCACTCCCAGTTGCCTCGAGCTAAAATTGGGTGAAAATCACATTGAGTAGCCAGAAAAAAAACCTCAGCTGGAATTCATGCGCTGTTGCCTAGCATGAGCACTCAGTGTTTCACCTAAATTTAGACATCCGCACTGGGAATGTTCAGAGCGGAGCTAGCGTTCCCTCAGTGCCGGGTGACAGCTAGTCACCAGCAGTTCCCTCTGTGAAGGAAAAAAGGCACTTTTCCTGTGGGATTCATCTTATCTATTTCAGTTACTTCTTTGAGAGGGGACAAATCATCCCCAACTCTCTTTTCAGTATATTGACTCTTCAGTGAATTGAGCAAATTGAGCATCCCAGGGTGCTCAATTAATCTGCATGGCATTAATCTGGAGATGAGGCAGGATCCTGTGTCCCACCCAGCCTCACCACTGTCACTTGCTGAGTGCATGATAGCATGGATCCATGCCAGGATTTACCAGGGAGAACACCAGCACAGCCTCCAACGAGCCACCAAGTAGCAATCACTCATATTCTTCATATTCTTCAGTGAATCATCTCTGATGATGACCTGTTGGATGTCTAGGGAAGGGTGTAAGAGTGATGGGTATAGCAATACTTCTCTGGTGTGCATCCTCAGCTTCCTGTAATCTGCAGCTCAGGGTCATGAGTATCTGCATGACCTCAGTCACTTCTATTAGAGTTTTCTTCCAGTAATTAATTTAATTGGTTTTGAAAGCCATTTACTATGCACAGCATCCCAATCCAAGAATTTCCACAGCTTAATTATGCAAGGTGTAAAAACTGTCACCTTCCCTTGTATAGTCTCTGTGCTTTGACAAACGCAAGTTGTTAACCGTAAGTAGCTAATGCTTTTCCTGGGGGCTGAGCACCAGATCCTAAGGGACTGCGTCTACCTCTGGGAGGAAGATCTGTTCTCCTGGTTGTGGGGCCAAGCAGAGATCTGCTTTTATTTATGCAGTAATGGGCACAAGAGTGTGGGTGCTCTCTGGTGTTGCAACGGCCATTCTGATGTCCTTGAAGATCACAGGTTTACAACACATTACCTCTGGCATAGTACAGCTGTCGGGGCTAATAATTGTACCCCCACACATTTTTGTGGAGATGGGCATTTACAAGCACCACCTGTAAAGTTGTCAGTTCAACTACACATATTGCAGAATACATGAAAAATAAGAACACGCCTGTCTATAGACACGCATTTGTGCCTGTGCTTTTCTGTCTCTGGTAAGCAAAGTTTTGCTTTAAGGAAAAGAAAAAAGAGGAAACACGGAGAGGTTGGGAAGGCAAGCAATGAATTGTGGATGCGCGGGAGCCCAGCATGCAGTGTTAAGAGTGCTAGATTCAGGGAAACCAGCTTGCATCTCTCAAGCATATGCTGCTGTAACAACAGCTACAGTACGGAGTG
Source organism: Zapornia atra (assembly GCA_013400835.1). Classification (NCBI taxonomy): domain Eukaryota; kingdom Metazoa; phylum Chordata; class Aves; order Gruiformes; family Rallidae; genus Zapornia; species Zapornia atra. Next base: position 88,485 of record VZTU01029540.1, on the reverse strand, counting down.
CGCTGCTCGGAGGCACTTTGGAGCGGCAACCTATAGTGCTACCATCTGTCCCAGTTCAGGCAAGGAAAGATTGTCTTTTCACAGGAACGGAGGCTGCAAACTGATAGTAATCCTGTGGGGCTGGGGTTTCCTTGATGGTTTATGTTTTTAAGAATGACTGACTACATAACCCACTGATTTGGATCAAATTGTAGATGTTCACAGTTTGACTACAGTGTTTGCATTCCAGTGATCAGTGTCATGCAGGTACCTGAGCCTTGGTAGCTGTTTAAAACAGTTATGATCTATGTGGTATTATGAGAAGAATCCTACACCAGCAATGTGCACCGGCTTTTTGGATCAGTCTTTTAAAAATAATTTAGGGAAAAATAATTCCTTCTGGGATAGTAAATGGCAGAGAAGTACACTAAGTGACCTCCTGAGGTCCATCTCTCCTGCTCTGTCATTATACAATAGCTGGAGTTCAGGCTCAGGGCTCCTTCAGCTTTTTCCAGAAAATCTTCCTGAGGCTCTGAATAAAAAAATGATAGTGAAGCAGAAGCTAAAAAATAATGCTTAGACTATAACTGATATGTCTTATGTTCCTGTACCAGCACCCAGGTCACTGCTTACAATGAACCTGTGCACATTTTTCCTGCCTGCTTTGCGGGAGCCTTGGTGAGTTCAGCAATCATCAGCGGTTTCCCATCACTCACGTAGTCTTAAGCCCAGGTTGCTGGCATCACAAAGTACAGAAGAACCAGAAGACCTGCTAGCTTCTCAAAGAAGCTGGAATAAACTTTAAATAGCGTTCATTTTCAGAGTTGTGATATTACTGCAAACACGGTCTCCCTAACCAGGTCATCTGAGTGTATAAAAACATGCTCTCTTCTTTATGGGGTACAAGCAAATGGGCAAAATTAAGGCGCAAAGATAATAAATAGCACACATCAGGGGAAGAGAACTAAGCTTTTGCTTCAAAAACATTCTTCACAGAAGGGTCTAGTGGGATTTGAAGTTTTCTTCTGAAAGTAGGTAAAAGTTAGAGCTTTCATTTGAGTTTCACTTTATGTTTCGTGTTCATTTCAACCCACAGCTCAAAGTGAAACTCCAGGATTTGGGGAAATGAGCAAAAACCTGAAGTTGTGCCTTAAAATGTCATGTGCAGACACATTCCAGTTGGGGCCTTAAGGCAGCGGAGTTTCGATATTTGACCTGCAAAGGCCTCTTTGAAATTCCAGCCTGAAGCACCCTGTCTAGCACAGGGCAGCTGTGAGGGTGCGGGACTGTCCTCTTCCTTTTCCACAACAGATGTGGCTTATGCATATTGAAGTTGGAGCAGGAAATGCAATAAATGGTAAAATACCTGTCATCTCCTCAAAAAAAGTGTTTTCCAGTAATAATAAGAATGATAGACAGACATGAAGACTTGAATATTTTTTTCTTTTTTGGTGTGTGGTCATACTGGTTACACTAGAACAGTGTTTGAGCATGACATCCAGCCATGTAATAAAATTCCAATCATTTTGAATATGGATGCAAAGGTAAACGGAAAGGAGAGCAATGCCTGTGGGCGGGTATCACAGTTCAGCAGCAAGCAAAGAAAAATACAGAGAGATCTGGAGAATGATGTTTTATGTGTTTTCTGTTAGAAACATAATGAACATAATGGTCTTGTTCCAAAAGCAAAATGCTCCTTTCTAACTCCAGAACCTGAGCAACCCCTTCCAGGAACCTCCTGGGGTTGAGGAACAACGAGGTGGGTTGTTGCTAGATAGACAGAATGCCTTAAAGGCTCCTAGACACTGGTCCTCTTCCCATGGGTTGATCTTTTCAATACAGCAGACTTTTGCCTGGATAAACAGTCTTGGGCAAATTCCTAACTTCTGAAACATACATGTGTGCGAGAGGTCTTTGTGCCCTTGGCAAACTGAAGTTCAAGCAGAGGAGTGTTTTCTTGCAGCATAAAATTCCATCAGCTCTTACTGTCTCTTCAGTCAGAGGTTGATAGGACTTTATATATAAAAAAAAAAAAAAAAAAAGGAAAGGCTATTCCTTCTTAGGATAATGATGATAACTTCCAACTTTAAATTTTAAAAGAAATGTCCATAAAAAAAGTCCACAAGCACATGCTCATTTTTTATTTTTATTTCTGACTATTCAGAAGGTGGTAAGAGCTGGGTTAATGGTTATGTTTCCTTCCATCCTCAGAATTCAGAAATTGTTGGGATTATATCTGCAGGCTTGTTTGCATTCACAAATGTTGAATGGGAGCTAAGGGTCACAGTTCCAACCAAGCTTTCTTCAGGAAGAGCTCCAGGGGGGAATTCTGCTCAAAACCAAAGGTGCTAAAAGAGTGCAGAAAATAGAAGATCCCAATCCTGTTGTGTTGTTCTTGACAGGGTTCTGTTTTGCCCCATCTCTGAATAGAAACAATCTACCCTGTCTGTTTCCAGCAGAGTGGGACCGGTCTACCAGTGCCTTCCACCACTGGTACGGAAGTTTCCTTTTCCCATTTTCCCCTAGACATGTGTTCTCTCTGTGCTCCCCATCTATTTCTTTTTAAAAAAAGCCTCCTACAGCATTAGAAGTTCACTAGTTCCTTTAGCTCTTCTAGTTTTGTGGGGCTTGTCCTTTTCTTTGGTTCTTCTGTTCAGACAGGGAACATGATCACAAGTCAGACGAGGTTCAAAGAAGCAGATTGGCACACCACAGATGGCCCCAGGCTGCATTGTTCCCACCGGTGATCCCCCTCAGCACTCACTGTGTTGGAAATTTTCCTCAGAATTATTCAGTAAATAAATAGAAACAGTTTCCCTGCTAATCTGACTCTAGTGCTCCCATTCAGCAAGATTTAGACAGGCTAGAGAGTTGGGCGGGGAGAAGCTTAATGAGATTTAACAAGGGCAAATGTAGGGTCTTGCATCTAGGGAAGAACAACGCCAGGCACCAGTATAGGCTGGGTTCTGGCCTGTTGGAAAGCAGCATAGCTGAGAGGGACCTGGGGTCCTGGTGGACAGCAGGGTGACCATGAGCCAGCAATGTGCCCTCATGTATAAGAAGGCCAATGGCATCCTGGGGTGTATTAGAAGTGGTGTGGTTAGCAGGTCAAGAGAGGTCCTTCTTCCCCTCTACTCTGCCCTGGCAAGCCTGCACCTGGAATATTGTGTCCAGTTCTGGGCCTCTCAGTTCAAGGAGGACATAGAACACCTTGAAAGAGTTTAGCACAGGGCCACCAAGATGATGAAGGGAGTGGAACACCTTCTGGACCTGGGCCTCTTTAGCTTGGAGGAGACTGAGCGATGACCTTATTAATGTTTATAAATATGTAAAGGGTGAGTGTCAGGAGGACGGAGCCAGGCTCTTCTCAGTGATGGCCAGCCATAGTACAAGGGGCAATGGGTGGAAGCTGGAGCTTAGAAGTTCCATATGAATATAAGGGGAAACTTTTTCACTGTGAGGGTGACAGAGCACTGGGACAGACTGCTCAGAGAGGTTGTGGAGTCTCCTTCTCTGGAGACATTCAAAACCCTCCTGGATGTCTTTCTGTGTGATTTAGTCTAGATGATCTTGCTCTGGCAGGGAGGTTGGCTTCGAACTCCTAACATTCTGTGATTCTATGAAAAGGAGATAGAGACAAAAGAGAGGATTCAACATTGCCAGCCAGAAATAGGAAACCAACAGTGTCCCCTTTTTTAGTTGAAAGCCACTAAATGAGGGGAAATCTGCAAATTAGATAGTTACAGCCACTCCCAGAAACATTGGTGTCTGGTGGAGCACAGTCCTTTTCACCTGTGAGAGCAGCACCACTCATAGGTTTATAAACCTAAATCCTCTTGTTTGTGCAGTTACTTAATCACTGTGAAACTGCACATTACTGTTGTCACATGGCTATACTAAAAGGAATATTTAAAAGGAAACAGAACTTAAGGGTAAGCTAGGGTTTGGTGATCTGCCAAGCTGAAAATAGCATTTAACAGGCTTTTAATCTATTTCATAGGTTATTGTCCCCATGAGTGCTGTTACAGTCTACAGATAAGAAAAATGAGAACAAAGGGTTATTTTCACTTACAATTCAGCAGCTGCTGGTATTATTACTGTGTCATTGGTAATCAAACAGAGGTACACCAATAATTGTATCCTTTAAAATGCAGTGTGCAGTAAATATTTGTTGATTTAAAAATAAGCAGGCTGTAGACATTAGGTAGCTCTTTCTGTCAAAGTTAGCAGATTAAACGCTCACAGAGCCAAGCACCACTGAGAGAGGAATTCCTGGCATTTGTGAAACATTTTGTTGATCTCTGCAAGATTGCTCAGGTATCTTTGCACTTGGGAGAAAAATAGACGTTGGAAGTAAAAAGGCAATTAAAATCAAAATTAAACACATGTTTTTGCTTTTGAATCCTAATTTGTAGATAGTACATAATATACTGTTTTATACCTTAGAGATACGCAATTACCAAAATAACCCACGACTTGCATCCATTTGATTCACTCTAATTACCGGAACACACAAGGCATGAGAAGAAAAACTTTTACATCTTTCTACTCATCAGTTCTGCTCAGGGTGGAGAGCATGGCTTTCCACACACGCTGCAGAGGACAGGCAGGTGGCCCAACAGGATGGTCTTCTTGTTCAGCAGCACAGGAGAGCTGCTGTAGACTTCGTTTTGCTTTGTGAAGGCAGGAGAAGGGAAAAGGGAAGTCTAGATTTTGACAGGTTCCTTTGCTTGCAATTGTCTCTCTCCCATGGAAAAAGGGATAGTATGCAACCTGGGATGGCAGAACATCTGGTCCTCCTCAGAGTCTGACAGTTGTCTTCTCAGGACTTGCTCATGATGCATTTGAGCTTCACATGCCGGAGAACCCAAAACAAGGCTGGAACACTCCAGTCACTCTAAAGGAAAACACAGAGTTTCCTCCTTCAGATGAATTAATTCACCCTGGAAGTACCATAATTATTTAGGAGACTTTCCCTCATTTTTAAAAATGTCTTAAGCAGTTACAAGCCTATATGTTATTAGTAGTCAGTAGGATTTAGTTTCTGAAAATGGCATTTCAGCTTTGAAAGCATCGCACGCTTAAGAAAACGTTACCTAAGGTGACAACAGGCACAGCTCCGAGCTGCGGCACACTGCTTTAAGAGCCAGCCTATCTTTGCTCTCCAAGGGGTACCAAACTGTTCAAATGCCATAACAACAGAAAGCTTGGCTATTTTATTTGATGAGGTTTCTTTTAAACACCTTGAAATGTTTTGGGGTCTTTGAAATTTGATATTCTATAAATAATAATAATAGTAGCAGTCAACTGGGCAGGCTCCAGGCAGTATTCCCGCTGCACTCCAAGCTGTATGCAAGAGCTACTGCAACTTTCAGTAGCGAGGGATTTTCCCCCTTAATCACGCTTTGGTTTTGTAAGCGAGGAAGGTTCAGACAGTAATAAACTGAATCTGAGCTACACATCTGCTTTTTCAAGTAGTGTTTGGTGCAGGAGCAACACTGACAGATTTCATTACAGCCACCTTTGCAGGCGTTGATGTATTAACACTGTCATCTCGCATGCAGTTTGGATGAGAGAGCCCCTGAATGAAGCTGAGAGCTTCTGATACTGATGTGGCAAATGATTTAGCACAGATCATTATACGCATCAGCCTGTTATCTCCTCGACGACGTGTGAGGCTGAGAGTGAGCTGTCTCTTTGGTTCATTATTTATTTTTCCTTAGCCGGCCGAACAGCCTGGAACAAAGCCTCAGAAGCGGTTACGGCACAGCACATGCAGGAGGCTGTATGACATCATGGCACTTACAGCCACTGGAGTTCTGACCCCGTGCCTCTGCAGTGCCAGGAGGGCAGGAATGTTGCAGGACATCCCACTTGAAAGCATGGATGAGTTGCGGTCTGTTTTTTCTGGAGCTGTTAGCAGACTTTATCGTATGATGCTTCAAAGAAAAGTTCTGCCGTTATCATCCCGTACATCTGTCACATCTTGCATCACCAAGCCTGCATCTGGGCAAGCATTTGGCCTCTCCCTGTGCCCCTCAGATAAACAAAATTAGCTCTGTTTTGTAGGTCAGGAAATGGTAGTAGCAAGATGAGGTCATTTTCCTCAGGTCAGGTCTAAAGAGCAGTAACAGAACTGGTAATGAAAATAGAAATGGTCCCAGCTGCCACAGTGCCCCAGCCACACCAGGGAAGAACCCTGTCAGGTCGGATACTCTGGGACATGCAGGTGAATATTTGCAGAAAAGCACAATGGTAAGAACTGTGAGCATGGGATGTTAGAAGCATTTCATGCAAATCACCTGGGCAGGAGCTAGTGCTTCAAATGATCACAGAATCACAGAACATGTTAGGTTTGAAGGGACCTTTAAAGCTCATCTAGTCCAGCCACCCTGCAGTAAGCAGGGACACCTTTAACTAAATAGGTTGCTCAGAGCTTCATCAAGCCTGACCTTGAATGCCTCCAGGGATAGGGCCTACACCACCTCTCTGGGCAACCTGTGCCAATGTCTCACCACTCTCAGTGAAGAACTTCTTCCTAATTTCTAATCTAAATCTACCCTGCTCTAGTTTAAAACCATTGCCACTTGTCCTATCACTACGCAGCCTTGCAAACAGTCTTCCCCCAGCTTTCCTGTAGCCCATTTAGGTACTGACAGGCTGCTCTAATGTCTCCCTGGAGCCTTCTCCAAGCTGAACAAGCCAAAGTCTCTCAGCCTGTCTTTATAGGCAAGGTGTTCCCGCCCTCTGATCATCCTTACGGCTCTCCTCTGGACTTGCTCCTAGTGATGCTCATGGAGTGCTGTGCTGCATGTCAAGGGCTACTCATGGCTTGTGCCACTGGCACCACCAGAGCCTAGCACATCCCTATGGGGTCCAGAGCAGGGCTTGGCTGATCAGACAGCTCAGGCTCCTCCACAGTGCTGTGCCCTCCTCTCCTGGGCTGCCACGGTCCCTGAAAGCACCTTGTCCTCCTCAGTACAGCCAGCCCTTTGGCTCGTGTAAACTGATCGCGCAGTCTTATTTCAGTGGAAATAGGCCGAATGAGTGTAGCCAAGAGCCTGGTTTGTATCTCTCACAATAAGCTTTAGCTTTAAAAAGCCAGGGTTTTCTGCTTGTCAAAAAAAGCAGACAAAAGCTCCATCTCTGACAAGAGCTCTCTAAGCTCCAGCAGCTATTTCATTTCATCTTTGCTCATGAAGAAAGCTGCATTGTAGAGCAGGGTGGGGAAAACTCGTGTCAAAAGCTTTTTAAAAGTTACTTTGAAAGCATATTTCATCTTCAAAATTTAAGTGGCTTATCCAACTTGTGGCAACTGAAATCGGCTTTCCTTATCTTGGTGTACGGTGTCCCTCACACAGTCACCAAAAACTGTACCGCTGAGGCAGCAGTTTTGGGGACATCAGAAGAGCTGACGCCGCTGAGAATGCATGTCATGACATCCCACAGCCTCATACAGGGCTTAGGGGTGCTGGCACTGCATACCTTTTCCTTTTGTCTCTGAAGATCAAATTCAAGCCTGGATTTGCTGCAGGAGGTAGAGCTGGTGGCCTTATCTCATCCCCTGTGTGCCCACAGCACAAAGCTGCTGGGCAGTTGGGCAGTTTGGTTGGAGTGAAAGAAATAATAAAAGCCCAGGTCTGGCATAATAAAGATGACTTAGCTGAGAATTCACAGCAAAACAGCCTGGAGATACTTGTACACACCCCACTAGCATCCTCCATGGCTGTAGCTACTGTTACAAACTCTTTATTGTGAGTGGGGTTAATTCGCCTCCTGAGTGCTGTCTACAAACCCTTTCTTGCCCAGCCAAACCTTCCCAGTGCCACTGCATGCTGTGCACAGGGATTATGATTAAAGCTGAGCAAGACACCTCATGTGGTGAGCTAATTAGAGAGATGCCAAAACAGGGAATATCCATGAGCATGGTAAAATATGGATGAATAGAGCCCAGGGGAGCATATTCTCAAATTAGACGTGCAACTTCCATTGCAAGTGTGGAGGAGAAGCTGTGTAACTGAGCTCTGCGCATCAAGTTGAAATCTCTTTTCTGTACACATTAAGGCTGATTGCTTGCTGAAAACACCTTGCAACTCATTTGATAATAGCAGCAAATAAACACTGTTTGTGTAGATGAGATGGGGAAACGTACACTTAACACCCTTCCACGACTCCCCTAATGCTGTTAGGGCATTTGTCTATTTTTACACCAATTCAGAAATGCAGTCCCTGAAGGTCACTCTTTAGGAAAGGCCTTAATTAAGATTTCTGCCTGCAGCAAATTGTGTGAAGTATAATACATCACGCTGTAGCAACCCAGATACAGATCATTGGCTACCTTGATCCAGTCATGTGGTATGAGCAAATATTACCATTTTCTTACCATCAAGGATCATTTTACAATGTGAATAAAAGAATAGCAGCATCCAGTTTTTCTTAAAATGTCCATGAAAAGACAGAAAAATGTCTGCCATTCAGGCTAAATAAAGCGTTCACTTAGGGAGTGAAGGTCAAATGGAGACATATACTTTACTGACAGAAAAATGCAAGTCTTCTTTGCATCATAAATATTAAAAACAATACTGTTTAAAAGGTCTAATTTATTTTTATTGAATTAATTTCCTTCCATCTGTTTTTCTGCTCTTTCCCTCTGGAGCTCCAAGGGCTATTCTGCCTAGACCAAGGACAAAGCCTCTCTGCCTGCCAAGATGGAAAGTTTGGTTTGGATGCATTTCCAAATCAGAACTTCAGGCCCTTTTTTTTCTAGCTATGGCCACAGGCAAAAGCAGCTACATGGTATGTCACTGCTGTGCCTGACTCTTTAACCCCTACCACTCTCAATTCCAAAGCTTCCCCTGCAGATCTTTATGGGAGAGCCCCTGTACGTTCATGAGGTTACACATAAAGCCACTCCTTCAGAGAGAGTTGCAAGGTCAGTGCCATCATAACCATATCTTTCCAGTTTTCCGATTTCCCTTTTGTATTCAGCAGCAAATCTTCCATTTTTGCTTGGGATATTCCATATATGCTTGGGATATTCCTGTCCACGTCAGCCACATAGGTATTTTAGTTCCTGTCTTAGGGAACTTATTTCTATCGGAGCTTAATTTGGATCGCTCTTACTTCCCCAAAACAAAGTATTTGCTGTTAAGATATACTTGGGAATACTCGTCAGCTGGAAAATTAAAAACATTCGCCTGTAGGTGATGGTAGTGCTTGTGAAAACCCAATCCTGATGCAAGGACTGAGGGAGACAAAGGTGCTTGTTAGTAAAATGGGTGAGTGTTTTAATTAAACATGAAGTAAACCCAACCATTGCTCTCAAGTTTGACTTACTAGGGATGCTTGAATCAGGGGTTCTAGAAAAATTCACACAATTACTGATCTCTACAAGGTAGTCAAACCAAGCCTGTCAGGCTGATCATGTTTTCAGCTGGAATTGGATATCAGCAAGACAGGAGGATCTCTGTTTCCCCGCTTTGAAACCAGGCAGCTTTCTCAGGGCAGAAGGAGTGAAACTGAAATCTCTGGTAGCTGTGATCTGTTTCCTTCAACTCTTTCATGTTTGTCCTCAGTACTGCTGTGTCCAGCTCTATCCAAAACCAGAAATTCCCCAAAACTACAGAAATTACTAAGAACTAAAGAGAAAAACTTTTCTTGCAGATTTGCTTTCTTAGCCAGAAATTTCCACAAAGAATCTTTTTCTTTGAAAACCTCCCACTGAGTAGTCCTGTATTACCCCAGTAACGTTTTTACCCAAAAATTATTATTTCCCAACTGTCCTCTTTCCTCTGCTGCATGGCTGCAATGGTTTTGGCTCTCTGTTTCCAATAGAACATCTGCAATTACAGGGAGATGACTCTTGCAAGAAGATCCACGGGACACTTCTCAGAATGCCTCTAGAAAATACATGGTAGATAACCACTAGCTATGGGTATATGTAGCCAGCTCTCACAGATCTCACTTTTCCCTAGGAAGATCAGAGATCCTAACCTGCTGGATTTGGCCTGGTACGCATCAGGAATGCAATGGTCTGGAAGGTCACCACAATCAGAATTTTTTAAGGAATAGGGAGGCAAGGCAAGGAAAAAAATTTCTAGTCTTTAAAACCAGAACTTACTTTAAGGTAATTTTCTTTTTTGTATTTATTTTGGGGGAAGGCATTTCTCATTACCAACTGACAAGACAATGAAGAACAGGTTAGTGTTTTAGTCTTGTAGGTACAAGAGGCCCATAATCAACCATCTCTAGTGTCCTGGTAGCACGTAACATGACATCTTTATAAGGCATGGCAGCATATGCAAGGGTGAAAAACAGCAGTGGGAGTTTAAAAGATGCCTGTCTTTAAACACAAAGCAGACAGTATTCTTCCTTCCCTGATATGCAAAATGCTCTTGTGATACAGAGCAGTTAGAAACAGATGACAGTAGCATTTCAAAGCAATCAGGACTACAGCAGCCTAACTACCTTCTTGCCTTTCTTTCATTATTTAACTTCACCGTCATGTTTGGGAGGGTTTTAGTAAATTATGTGCTGCAAGATGGATGATAGATAGAGGGATGGATAGATAAATAGATAAGAAAGTCTTCACATGACCAAGAGGCAGTTTACATATGACTTTCTTGCATGACACTTTTCAAACAGATTTTCAAGGATTTTTTTTCTCCCCTTTGCAGCCGAATGAGAGAAATATAGCCTGCACATGAGAGATAATATTGTCCTGGGAAATATCCAGTGGATTAATGTATTTCTACTGAAGCTAGCAGGAAATTGTGTTTCAGTTTGTGCTTATGGGCTTATTGTGAATACGTCATATTGAGAACAATTTGTTAAACAAGAAACATAGGGTGTTAAAAAAATCAAAAGGGAAAATAAACCAGGAATGTCAGGTTCTATAATAGGCTTGATGAGTATCTGTATTGTCAATAACCCCAGTGCCAACAACTGACTCCCTTCATTCTTGTTTCATAATGAAACAAAGACGGCTCTGGCTTTGCTTGTTATTTATGGTCCATCTCTAAGCTTCTCTATGTAAATTACTCCGGTGCTGTACTCTAGCGAACAGCCTTTTGATGACATTGTTATAGACAATTAGTTCTATACCTTCATTAAGTAACAAAGCTCTATCTGTAACACAGTTACTCTTGAGCAAGATTAACCTTTGGGGTGGGAAAACTCTGAGCCTGAACAGGAGCCAGGAGAGTCAGGTCTGAGTCGGAGACATTAGGGCATAGTAAATTGATAGCCCTAGTGAATTAGACCCCAGGGAGATGGAATCAATAATGAGCTGAAGTAAATGATGTACCCAGGGTCAGCCACTTATAGGTGGCCATTTGATGGAAAATGGCTTCTTTTTTAATTTGTTTTTGGGAAACCATGACAGTGTTCATTGCCTACTTGTAGAACATACTACTGATGGGGCTCGGGACTTGGTCACTGCTACACCTGAGCAATATGTTTCCATAGCCACTTCCTGCCTTATGCATTCCCTGTGCATGAGCCTTCCTAGGATTTTTTCGTCTGGTTCAACAGCAAATGAGTGTCACAGCACGTGATTATAGCCCCTCCCATTTACAGAAACAGTCCTTACTCTTCTTGTGTAAATTTTATATACATACATATATACACACATATATATAAATTAAAAGCCAGGATAATCCAAAATAGCTAATGATGCTGGGCACCTACATTTTTTCTTGCCTAAGAGTCTTGATCTACAGAGGGCAGAGGGCATGGTCTTCTTTTTCTCCCTTTGAAAGTTTAGTTATTTTGCTTCAAATCACTGGCAGCAGATCTGCGGATTGGCACGTTGAGTTCTCAGAGTGTTCATGCTGGGGTGTGTGTCTGTGTTGGGTACCAGTTCCTCTCTGTAGGTGACACCTTTAAGTGAGAGTTCTTCCTGCTACTGATGTGTCTGATCCTGTTTCCATGGAAACTATGGCCAGATAACAGAAGAAAAAGTTAGGGATTTTTTTTTCCTTAATTATTTTAAAATCTTCACCTTGTTTTCCACTGTCTGCTGTCCATTTTCATAGAAGAGAAAGCAAATATTTCTATGCATTACTTATGTAGCACCCCCATTATGTGTGTATATACACATATGTATATAACGAGAGATATCTCCAAATTTTATGTGGCACTTAACAGAGATAACCTTAACTCAACTTTTCTTGTTTACGTACCTATCTCTAGTGAGAAATATGACGCAATGCAACATGAATAACACCAAACACCCAGAGTTATGATAGTGCTTCTGTAGTTTTGACTGCTCAGCATTTGAGACAAATTACTTTGACACTGGAAGTAAACGAATGACTCCAGGCCAGGGTTGTTGCACCATGTAGGGCAGTTTAAAGGACCGTTTCCCACTTGCATCATCAGTCAGGCTCAATACCCGGTTATTCTTCCTTCCATGGAAAAATGGTGTATATCAAAAGGGCCTGAGAAATACCATTTCTACTCAGCAATTGGAGCGTGTGGTACTGAGGAAGTGACCACTGGAAAACAGACTGGAAAACATGTCATTACAAGGAACAGAAAGCAGATCACTAGAGCTGAAAGCGTGTGGTATTTTATGTGCTAGCAATGGGCTCTGTCTCAGCTAATGTTAGGCGTGGAGTCTGAAGAACTTTTCTGTGGTAAAATGATAAGGGAGACAGTCGCTTCCAGAGGGACTCTGCCCTGTCCTGAGCGAGACGCATTGCAGGCAATTAGCTTAAGCATCTGCCTTTCAGGTAGGTATGGCCAGATAAAATCGTACGGTAGAATTTTAGAAATAGACACTGAAAAGTACATAAAATAAATGGATAAAGATGGCACATACATTGGAGAATCCTCCTTACAGATATTTCTAAATTGGGCCCAATTTTAAATACTAGAGCTTGCCTTCATAAATGTAATGTCTCACATTATCCGCATCTCATATTTAACCTCGTATTTATCCTTCTCATATCCTTCTTTGGCAAAAAGAAAGTTTTTTTCTAGATCTTTCCATACAAAATGCGTCCCTTTCCTGAATAACTGATTTTTGCAAAGAGTAGGAAAGATGAGGTTTTGTCTCTGCTTTTCATTCTGGCTGGCAGGAATTTTTATACCTTGGCTTTTCATTTTATCCCAAAACACACATTACTATCAAGGCCATACTCTACACTGCAATCAGTATATTAAAAAGGAATTAAATTTCTCCTGAGTGTCAAAAAGTAAACTGTCTGTCAGCACTGAACGTGCCAACAATCCCACGTCAGTCAGTAATGTCAGAGATGTGACCAAATGAACAAGGTAAGAGAAATGAATGTAAGGGGCTGACAATTCATGTGGGTTCTCTAAGTCTGCAACTAGCCAAGGGACCGGACTGTTTGGATGCAAGTTTTCAGAGGGAGAATAATGACTGTGGGTGGTTTTATGTGCCAGGGATGTGTCAGTGCAAAGCAACAAGAGACAAAAGTAGTCTTGGGCCCATCTATTAAGCCAGCAAAACGGTTCACCTCTGCAGCACTGAGTGCCTGAGCACTCAGGAGGCTTCCCCTATGCCTCAGTCCCTTGTAGGTCCAAGAATAAATGGAGAGAGTTGCGGAAAACAGGTATGGTTCAGTCAGTAGGTGTCCGTCAGCTGACTGCAGATGAGGATAAACCACCCTCAGCGTTTCTGGGTCAGTGTGTTGGGCTGCCAGGATGTGTGGTCAGTCTGCCCCACAGACCCTTCCCTCTCTTTCAGCTTTCTCCCTGAAAACGCTCAGTTGAGTCAATCTTTGATATAAGAAACTAGTTAAGGGGAGTGTCATCAGATCACTGAGCTGGAGCAGGGCAGAAAACCCTTTTGCCTGCTGAATGAGCTTTAGACTTGGAAGACCAGTGCAAGGAAGCAGTGCAGAGAGCATTTGACGAAAACTGTATCACTTGAATTTTGAGCAACTCAATTAATTGAGTATGCAAGTCAGGATTTTCCAGACACTACATCAACTTCATAACAGGTTATTCATGAATAATTTAAACCTGTTTTCCCATTATTAATAATTATTTGTACAACAATACGACATCAAATGCCTTAATAAATGTCAAGCTTCACTGTCATGGGCACTCTACGGACAACATAATAAGGGACAACCTGGTAAGTCTTACTAGTGATAGGAAAGAATTGATCAGCGTTATCTGGAAAGACTCTTCCACCATAAAAGGACTTAACTGTGGAAAGGTGTTCCTCGTGTGTCCCACAGAACCGTCTGAGGCTGCAGACTCTCATTCCAGAGGAAAAGTAGGTCTTTTCAAGCTGTCCAGAAATAGAAAAAAGAGGCCGTGTTCTTTAGAGTTTGTGTTCTTTAGACTCCTCTATCCCCACAGAAAGCTTTGGATATATACAGGTGATGCTTTCTTACATCCAAACTTTAAAACAAAAATATAAATGGCTTTCTTCAGAGCTAACTGCGTTACAAATGTCATTTTTAATACCTATTTCAACTAGTGATAGGCAAGACTGGTGATCTCGGTAGCTCACAAGTGATCAGATCAGAAAAAGCAACAAGCACGACCCTGAGACTCATTATTAGATGACGACTGCAAAACTGTAGCCAAAATACTATGTTTGAAGAGGAGAGTTTAAATAGCAGTTTTCAGTGAGGTGACTGAATTCATGGAGTGATATGAAGTGCTTTGGCTTGGCAGGCTGATCTTGAATCCAAACCTACTGTCTTAACCTTGTTACACATGGTGATTTGTGGGTTTGGTTGGGGGTTTTTTTGTAATGTTCATATCTTACTCTGATGCTTCTTGTACTTTATTACAGTGGAAAGACCAAAACTAATCCTTTCTAATCCTGCTAAATTTCACAGGATCTTTTCTTTCCTTTAAAAATACTATAATACTGTAAGCTTTAAAAATAATTTACATTTTTCAGACATTTTAGGGAGTTTGTGTTTAAAAAAAAAAAAAAGAAAGAAAAAGGATTGTTTCTGACAACCATACCATCCTAACATATTAAAAGCATATTGCTTGAGAAGTGATGATTATAAATAGCTGGCATTGTAGCTCAATACATTAGTGTGCTGGTCTTTGATTCCTCTATAATTACAGAATGAAAGCTTCAATCCCTGCATTGGGTGAGCACTTAAAATTACAGCTGAGGTAGTAAATTACTGGTCCTCAATGTCCTAGTCAGACAGATTGCTTTCAGTTCATAAAGAAAAATTCAGTGTTGTGTCAGAGGCAGATTCCCTGGTGAGCTTATTGTCTTCTATTTAAAACTAGTAGCTGAACTAAAGGAAATAGTAGAATATTTTACAATATACCAACATAAGCAACAATTCTTATTCTCAAAAACAAGCAGCACTAGTGTTGCCTCAAAATGTTCACATTGTTCATATTGACTTTCGTTTTACACATCCCCAGGAACAAAACATGCTGCCTAATAGATTGTTTTTATTAGTTTCACTGGATGCTGTATCAATAATGGGTTTAACTCTTGCATGAAACTAATGGACTTTACGAACCTATTGATGGACAGTTGATTCAGTGTCATTCTGTCAGTAGGAATTCTAATAAGCATTGAAAAAACCAAACCAGGGAACACCACATTGAATTCTCTTTCTAACAAGTTTAGTTTTCTGAGAAGTTAGTATCTTCTAAGAATTGTTTCTGAAACTTAAAATAAAAATTAGTATCAGTCCTAGAGGCTAATTTCACCCTTTTAAAGCTCTGCAAAATACTCTGAATGAAATCTTTTACAACAGTTCAGGGCAAAGTCTGACAATAACAAAACTCCAGATTGAGGAAAGTTATATATGTATTGTGTCCATTTAAGCAAGACAGATTCATACGTTGAGCTAACAGTATACTCTCTGTAACCCATATTTAGGTGTGTAAGTAGCTACCTCATCCAAAGCTGAGTAACTTCAATGGCAAGTTCCCATTGAACATCTTGTCTCACAGTGTAAGACAGTCCTGATTTTCACACCAGTGTGAGCTTGAGGTCAGCAGCACGTCAAAAACAAGAGGAATCCGGTCATTTGGGCCTGGCTTCCATTGTCAAGAATGGAAGCTCCAAGTGTAACTCTTGTAGAGGTGATCTCTGCATCACCTGCACAAGCCCATGCTCCTCTGCTTCAAGGGCACACAGGCTTGAAACGATCATGGAAGGCAAGTGTGCTCTACATATATTTGCTGGAAAAAATATTTCCACCTTGTTCTAATTGTGATTCAGTCACGGCAGAAAGGTCAAGAATTAAATGGGCAATGGGATGAAATTACTTTCAAAAACAACTAAGTTGGAGCTGAAATATATTTGTGCAGAGCTATACGGAAATATATAATTTCTTATGGAGATGGAAATTCTTCAGGGGCACAGGAAAACCTAAGTGCCAGTAAAGTTGCCTATGAAACTTAGATGCTGCTTGGGAATTTTGGGAAAATATACCAGTACTTAAGTAGTCAGATCTCTACCTTATGAAAAGAACAAATCTGTCAGATTACATTAAATGAAAGCTCAACTAAGGACACATACTTTTGAAAATGTCTGGTATTTTTTCACTGTCTTGTACTGATATGAAGCTTATGTGCAAGAACTAGTAGTTACTGTCCCAGATCAGTTAATATCTTGAATCTTTTGCCAGAATTATTTAAAAAAAACCCCACATGACGGTAGGGATAATGTAGAACATAATCCTGAAAGATGAAAAACTGAAGAGATTTCAGATACAATATTAAATTCACAGGATGGTGCCTTTTAACAGAAATGAGGAGCTTTTTTGAACAGGAAAACTGAAAGATCAGTGAGATCATTTCAGCCATGAAGAAGATAGGCATCAGTTCAGATCCTGTGAAGAATAACTTTGTAATGTATGCAGTACAGTCTTCACTCCACAGCTCAGACCAGATAGGCAGCTGTGTCCAACTCATCCATGTAAAGATACACAGGGATTGACATCTTTGGTCCTCGTGTTCAGACACTTGCGAACACATGCCACAACAAGAGAAATGATAATCAGCATATATATGTCCAAGGTGTATGTCACAGTGGTGAAAACAGGGCTTGGTGACTTCCTTTTTTGTAGTTTAGCAGAGAACATTGTGTATTTCCCAAGAAGGGAGTGCAGTAACAATACTCACAGGAGGATTAGTTCAACTAATTTTGCTCTTACATCTTGTTATACAAGCACTGGCTGAGTATGTAGAAATGAAAAAGTGTTTCTCAGCTGGTTGACCTTTCACATGAAAGGTCTTTCAATAGTTACCTGGTAAAACTAAAGGATCAAGGCATTATTCTGGATGAAGGTGACTTCTTACAGTTTAAAACACCTCTTTTTAACTATAAAATGTTAAATGGTAAATAAACCCAAAAGAACCTAATCCTTTTAAAATATATAACCATTGTTTTTCAACATACTGAAATATGCTTGGGATCTTATCTCTTCTGCTGTTAGATTGACCCGCTTTTGCTGTGTGCTCCTGACCTCATTGTTGTCTTAATCTGGCCTTCGCGGAAGCCCACACTTAATAGCAACAGCAAAAAAGCTGCTGCCTTCTTACACAGCAAAGCTACATTTGCAGCAGGAAACATTGCTTCTTGTCTCTAGGTTGGGATCTATGTAAAAGTGATAAAGGAAGACATGGGAAAATTATAGTGATTCTATAAAATTCTGAAATCACAGATAGATGCTTGATTAACTTCCAGGCTGTTGGGATTTCTTTACATGGAGGTTTTAAAGTCAGAGAAAAAAAATCTTACTGCTCTGGTAAATGGACTAATCATGCTGCTAAGGTCAGTAGTTTTAGTTTGTTTTGGATTTGTAAGCAGGAGCTTGCTAAAGAAAGGAAGAGAAGCAGGTGAGTGTTTGGTTTGTTATTATTACAGGCAGGAAAATTCACTTCATTGTGGCATGTTTTATGAAGTGAGATGAAAATTATAAACGCCCATGAGATGAATGATCTTGTACATATTGAAAATACCGACTTTTGATCATAAAACCCCCAAAGTTAATAATTTAATTTGTCTAAGCTTAAGTTTCTGTTTAAAACTTATTCCACAATTTAATAGAATCTTAGCACAGAATTATTGAGGTTGGAAGGGACTTCCAGAGCTCATCCTGTGCAACCCCCTGCTGAAAGTTGGATCATATTGCTCAGAGCCTTATCCCATCAAGTTTTGAAAACTTCCAAAGACACTGTTTCCACAGCGTGTCTGGGCTACCCGATCCAGATCTTTCCACCTGATTGTCTTTTGTTTGCTTCTTTGTATGCAGCCAGAATTCCCCTTGATGAAGCCTTCAGCCTTTGCTGTCCATGCTTCCACTCCACACCTCCTTCAGAATTCTGGCTCTGCCTTCTCCAAAACCCCCCATTAGGGAATGGAGACAGCCAGTCCCTTCCCCTTGTGCTACCAGTCCCCATCAGCCTTTTCGTGTCTATCAGGTGCACCAAAATAAGGCACAAATACCCTTGTTGCATGTTTCAGACACAGCTTCACAAGCTCCTCCCAGATGGAATAACCACCTTTCTTCATCTGCTAATTGTGGTCTCGCTAATGACACATCTTTCAGCAGATCCTTCGGCCTCAGCACTTTTCTGCTTGTGTAGGATAAAGCCCTTTAACAGAGATAGCCCAAGACTTTAAACAAAACTAAAAATGAAATGTCAGATTGTCTTAATTTGTAGGATAGTGAGGGCCACTTCAGCTGTCTGATCTTAGACCATGGAAATGGAAGTCAAGAATTTCCTGCATTAATTCTAGCTTTAAATTCAGCAACAATACTTACAGCACATGTATGAACCTTGATTTGAAATCACGAGCAAATCCCCATTACTTCAATTAGTATGTTCCAGCTGACTGTTTTAAAAGTGTGGTTTAGTTCCATTTTGAATGTAGCTTCAACTTTTAGACTCAAATTTGTTCCTTGTCTGAAAGGTTGAAGAGGCACCTGAAGTTAAATTTCTGTTGCTCATTTGGGGTCTTAAAGAGTACAAAATAAAATAATTCTATAATCTTCTCACTTATCCTAACACTTTTCATCCCTTAAATAACATATAATATAGCATTGTCTCCAACCTCAGAACTGTTTTCATTATTCTTCTCTGAACCTGCGTAAGATACCATTTCTGTAGACACCAGAATTTACCAGAGCTCTCTGCTCTGGCTGTGCTACCTCAAATACTATGTACTACAACTTTCCTATTCCTTATGCATCCCTAGTATTCCTTTAGCCCTTACTAGTTATAAGCTCATACTAATAGCTTCTTGACTCACTGTTTCTTAGGGCAGAACCCCCTATCCTGTTAGCAGAGGTGCCCTTCCATGTTTCTCCATCTTACATCAGAACAACTGTAGATATCTACAAATGACCAAAAGTCCATTTGCAGTTGATGGAGCGAAATAAATAATTGTAGGGTGTAGGTCATCCCCTTAGACATCTTAATAGGTTGAATGAATCAGACACTAAAAATTCCTGTGACTCCTTACTGTCTCTTCACACAGTTAATGCATTCCTTTCCCTGAAGAGAACAGAAACCTGTTCCATTAATTTCTGCAGAATTTTTATACCCCTCAAATATGAACACATGCGTTTGTGCACAGGTGGATAGAGGCACACATTCATATGCCTGTACAGATCTATTTCTAAGCATGCATGGCACTGAAAACTGTTGCTGTGTCACACTGCTGAATGTAAAGATAAATAGTTGTGCTGGAGAGCAGCTGTACAGCTTCCCTGTATGCACCCGCGGTGTGAATCTGATGAGATAGTTATCAGTTTCATACCAACACTTACTGCCCTGTGAGCAGCTTGGGCTGATAAGATGCTGAAACAACTGATCCAAAAATATACCATAATCTTTCTCTGTTCTCTTTTTTTAAAGTGATCTTTAGCTAAGCAGATATTTAGTTCGCTTTTCAAATAAAAAAAAACCCAAATAACCCCACAACATTAACCCAGGTCTTGTAATTTTGGAGAAATTAAGCTAATCTTTCATTACAGTTCTTCAGATGTGCACATGTCTTTCCATTTACTTCATTAGATCTCTGTAATTAAGCATTGTATAGAGCAAGCATTGGCATATTTGAATGAGCATATAGAAAGAACAGAATTTGTTGGTTTATTTTTCTCAGTTTCTCTTGTATTCTTTCAGTTCCAAATGTTTGAAAGAAGTAATTACCTCCTTTTAATTAAATATGATATAGCCAATCTCATCTGTTAATCCCTATGAAGACCAGTTTTGTTTTGTTCTATTGACTTCAGCAGTAGCAGAGCTGATCCCTGTAAATACACGGCAGTGATAATTATGTAAGTGTGGTGGTTCAGTCCCAAGCAGTGGCTGAGCACCACGCACCCCTTGCTCACTCCCAGAGGAGAAACAGACAAAACCAATGCAACAATTGATCAGATGGCCTAGCCACACTCAGACTGCCCTGGAGGCACCAGGAGCTCCCCTCCCCAACCAGCCTCTTTTATGGGAGAGTGATGTCAGGTGGTGTGGGAACAGCCAGGGCTGACTCAGCTCACCTGGGCTGGCTGCTTGGGGAGGGTTACTCTGGCCTGGCCACAATCAGGACAATAAGGATATTTTAAATATATATATATGTATGTATGAGAGGAAAAATCAAACTTGAAATAAAACTAAGTGTTGCTATGATAAGGATAGCAGTAGTTATCCATTTCTTTAGCATATATATTTACCAATCTGAAACATACTTAAACATACTACAGAGATTACCTGAAAACAGATAAAAGCCCAACTAAGTATTTCGAAAATTTATCAAACTAGGGATATGGAGACAGTTGAAATGACGCAAAGCCATATACTCCAGTGGAATTTTTACTCACATGTTTTATTGCTGCTAGAAGGTTTATGTCTGGCAAGGGGTTAGTACAAAGTGCTTGCTTTGCACATGGGATTTATTTGCAGGAAATCTGGAGTGTAGGTGCACTCTGCTCTTGTTGTGGAGAGTTGCAAAAGAGTCACAGATATCTATTAAGGGCATAACAGGGAATCTCAAAAGGCAGAGATATGTTACTATCTTTTCATGTTAAGGCCAGCTGAGGTGTTTTGTAATGGTAGCATGTGAAAGAAAGAAAATAAAAAGAAAACTGACTTTAAAAAAATCTTTCCTAAGCTAATCATGTTCCTGGCTGCCACGTTGAAAATGCTCTGGGTTCAGATTTGCCTTTACAAGTTTTTATGTCAGCATTCCCCCCAAATGTGCTACCTTATAGACCCTGGTTTTAAGCAAAGCAAGTCATCCAAGTCTTTATGATTCCCTTTATCCTCAGTTTCATACTCTTAATATCTTCTGTCAACAACCAGCCTTGAATGGTATCATAGGGAGCATCCTCCTGATACAGGAGCTGGGAATCACTGAGTCTCATATTTTTCGCTTTAGCAAGTACTGGCAGGCTGGAGAGGACCAGAGGTGAAGCAGCTCCTCTCTTCTGCCCCACTGGCGTTGGCCAGCCTCCATACAGCCACACATTGCACAGTCACATCCTTCTCTCCAGACAGGATTTACTCCCATGGTTTTTCAAGGTTTTACAGCCTCAGTTTTCCCCAAGCAAAAGACATGAATTTCACCTTAGCCAGGCTTCGCTTTTTCTGTGGATGTAAGATTTTACAATATTTTTTTTCCAGAATGCATCAAGATTATAAAGTTTGGAAAGGAAAAATCTAGTAGATGATACATGATTTCTAGGAAACGTTTATTCCTGGAAATCCAAAACACATCATCTTTTTACTGTGTCCCATGCTCAGGAAGCCTGCAAGAGGTGATGCCTTATCCTCTTTGTGGTAGAACTGAGAAGATTGCATTTTCCCTTGCACCAGGAAAGATTCAACAGGGCAAGGTTCAGTGTCGCTTTAAAGTCTCGGGCAAATGTTTCTTATCCATTTTCCCTCAAGTTTTTTCCCTTGACTTTACGTCATGCCTACCTAGGTGCCTGCTTCCTTTACCAAGGATGCAAGGGCACTTCTAAAGCCACATCTTTTACTTTACAGGAGGTGTTGCTTCACCTTCAGGGGTCAGATTAAAGAGGAAGAAGAAAGGACCATAATATTTAAAACTGTGTTTGAAACCATGGATCTACACTACTCCTGTAAATACATAACAGAAAGTCCATGTGACTTTACCTGCTTCTACAGAGTGCATGTCATGGTTTGAAAATAGAGGGACATGAAAGTATCTGTGGAGTATCAATTAGATAGAGAGAAGGTCAAACTAAAAAAGGCTTCCTCTTTTTCATAATGAACTTCCATTTAGTAAAATACTAAGTCAGTAAATTAGATTGAAACTCTTTGGTCTTCTTGTAATTATATATTACAGATTATCCCATCTATTAATTATCCAAGGAGAGATCCAGTAATATAATAATCAGAACTGAATTATGCTCTTTGGGAACTGAATCCCAGTCTTATAAATGAACTCTTTTCCTGGAAATTCTACTTTTTCACCGTTGCTGATATATGGATTCAGATCAGTCATGTGGGAAAGGGGATTATTATATTTTTAAGAGACAAAGGAAAAGAAAACTTGCACCGTTGATGAAGTATGTTCATTTATTCCAATTTGAATACCTTATACATGATATATTTCACTTGAACTCAAATTTTCTATTTTGGATAATTCTCCATGATTGGTGTTTTTAGCTTGGATAAAACTTACTTACACTTAAAGATTTGCATTCACTCCTACAGTATCTTTTCTTTCCTTGAAATAAACTGAGGAAAGGACAAGTAGCCTCATTAAAAATACAACCCCAGGAAGGTAAAATGAAGGCATTGTGAACAATTCCCTTAAGAGAGCCTCCAATTGTCACATAGTGGTGAGATAAAATGTTAATACAGAGAATACAGGCACTTTTTCCAGCTATTAACAGGAGCTTAACTTTCTATCAACAGCCTAAGTTCAACTGAATCTCTGTGACCTAGAATCCACCGCATTCTTTATTTACTAATAAATATGGGAAGGGATTGTTGCTATTTTATTTTTATCAGAATGACAATGGCTGTTTCAGTTGCAAACCTAGGAAAGTAATCAACTATTATAGCCACTAGCAATACCAGTCACAGCAAATTAACGTTGTATTTCCTCATCAATTACCTACTCCTTAAAAGATTCCAAATTAACATTTTAAATTCATCCCATTGCTGTTTTTTTAAAGTAATATCTAATTAATAAATTCCTGCCAGGTGGTGTCTGATATGCAGCTGGCAAAAAATATCAAAGCAGCTGCACTTTAACAAGTAGCCTTCTTTTCACCTGCTAACAAGCATCCGTCAGCTGGCTGTATGGATAAGCAGGACGTGGATTTTGCTTGTAAATAAATAGTACCTGCAAAAATCATGTGGTGCAGCTCTTCCCTCTGCAAGATAAAAAAGAAGGGGAAGGACCTCTCCAGGAGACTCTTTCAAGAAATGTCTCAACCTTGATGTAAACCAAAGTCCTGCTAACCTAACTCTTCTACAGCCCCTCTAATAAATGGATGCTTTTCGTGTCAAAGCCTTTAAAGGACAGAGGGCATTGGAGAATTTAGAAAAAGGGAAAATGGGAAAACATAGATATTGCAGGGTTTTGAGGGAAGGTAAGGTAGAAGTGGCAGATGTGGCAGCTTTTATTCTTTGCAAAAGCAAAGAACTTATGTAGAAGGAAATTCATTTGATCCTTCATGGAGATCAGCGTTTTCCCAGACTGTACATTTGAAGAACCTTTTTCTAGCTTTTAAATAGATTTGAAATTTTCCAGAAATTATTGGAGGGTCCAAGTTTAAACGCTAAGTCCTGTCACAATCTCTGTGGCCCAAACTCAGAGGTACTCCTAGAAACTGGCTTGGATGCTGTCCTCAGTTCCCCAAATGCTGTGCATTTTGAAGGGACAGAAGAAAATTATTGGAGCAAGGACTGTGCTTACTGTCTCCAGAGGCTTTATTTGTATTTTGAAAGGTCTATATTCTGGAGAGGACCCAGAAAACTTGGTAGTGTCCACAGGTGGAAAGTTTTAAATCCTTCCCACCTTTCTTTGCCCAACCAAAATCTGAGGAACACTGACTGCAAATGTGTACATCTTGGAAGTATGTAAGATAAAAAGCAAGGGCAGCTGATACTGATTGCCTGCAACAGCATCCACCCTACATAAATCCCCCTTCTCCACCCTTCACCCCAAAGTGCCAACACGCAGTCAGTCACTATCAGCATCAACCTGCCCAGGGAAGTCCTCAAACACTGCAGGGAGCAGGACTTGCTCTGGTTGCAGAGCACTCAGGTCATAGGCCAGTGGTGCCCCAGGGAGAAACATCACATTTCTTTCAGAGATGCCAGAAGTCTCAGAGTTTCCACACCTCTCAGATCATGCTCTTGGGCAGAGAAGATAGCATAAGGCTGTTGAACTAACAAAACCTGTCCCATGGAGAGGCAGATCTTCAGCTAAACCAGTTTTGAGCATGTACAAAACAAGAATAAAATAGAAGAGAAAAAGTAATTGGACCACAGAGCAGATTCCCAAGTAGTTTTCAAGTGTGATAAAGAAAGACTGGAAAAATCTGTCTGTACAGCTCT
Source organism: Zapornia atra (assembly GCA_013400835.1). NCBI lineage: Eukaryota > Metazoa > Chordata > Aves > Gruiformes > Rallidae > Zapornia > Zapornia atra. The sequence goes on along the minus strand of VZTU01029540.1, from coordinate 63,984 downwards.
CCATACAGCTGGTGCCTCTGCTTCTGCCCTTGGCACTCTGAACTCTTCAGGTTCTTTAGCCCATTTTGGTTTTTTACCATCACTCCAGACACCCTATAAACAAAGTCATGCTTAAAAGCCAGGACAAAAGTTTTCCAGCACCCAGTGGTACTCCAGTGGGAAGCTTTCTGCATCAGCACAGGACACTTCCGTTGCAACTGAGGATAATAGGAACCCATTGCAAATATCAGCACAATCCCTGTGAGCCACCGCTGGGTTATATCATCACTGATTGCAAGGAGCACTGCAACAGATCATAGTTAACTGAGGTAAAAATGGTTATTTTCTGCTATTGTTTTATTTAAGGAACTTTTCTTTTGGCAGATAGTGTTCAGCTCCACAAAGATAAAATGTTGTCAGGGCTATTGACAAAAGACATGTTTGAGGTCAGAAACCCAGGTGTAAGCTTTCTTGTCTTTTTGCATAATAAAATACTCTGTGGGTTCTTCCTTCATGGCAGGCTGCTAGTCAACAAAATAGATTATAATAAAAATATTTACACTAATAAATAGAAAAAATAGCTAAATGTCCATGTATTCTCACTAAACATGCAACTTTCTCATGATAAATTATATTCAGGCAAAAGTAAATATCAGGTCTTGAAGGTTACTTTAAATAAATAGGTAATTTAAATGCAACAGTAACTTCCTCACTGCTTGGTGTTTATTTTTAAAAAGGCCGCTTATCAGGTGTATGAACTCCTCTTTCACAGCATCTGATGGCACATATCAAGGTCGCAGACTTTTAACAACGTGATTCAAAGTCTGTCCAGTTTTTTCTAAATCTAACCTGAACTAAAGATTCCTTAAAAATTCTTTCCCTTTTGGAGGGAAAATACATTGAGTTTGAGAATCTGGAAAGTGTAGATTTTTGCTTGCACAATACAACTTTTCTAGGCTGCATCCATCATTGCATGGTTGAATATTCAAAATTCAGGTAAAGAATGATGGAGAATTAGAAGAGGTTTTGGTAAACTGATGACCCTAGCACAAGCTCCATCAAGCTGAAAAACAGACACTCCCAATTTCAAGCTGTTTTGTGCCAAAAGTGAGAAGGACAGCCTTCAACAGGTTGAACTACTAAAAGTACTACGAGTTAAATCCTACTTCCCTGCCCGAAGCATGACAAGTTTTAATTTGCTTCTATTCAAAAATATTAATGTAGACACAGATCAATAGATAAACACACACATAGACAGAACAACATGTAAGAAACCCCATATGTGAGAACCCAGGCAGATTTTGTCACAGGGTCAGCAGGATAAGATTTTAACCTATTGTGTTTTGAAACCCCTTGTTAAAACTGTTGTGGAAATGAAGGAGCAGAAGTATTTGTGGATATGGGTTTTGCTGTCACATGGAGGCCCTGGTTCAAGCTGAGACACTGTTCTCTGGCTAGGGGAAGCCTGTTTGCTTTATCTGAGCCCTCATTTAGTTTTGTTTGTCAGTAGAAACAGGTCTGTGTTCAGCAATACAGGATATTTTCTATTCAGGTTTTCGTTCATAACAACTTATCAGCTCAAGTAGCTCAGCAGGCCACAGGCATAGTTTACCTGAAAACTATTAATGAAACATTAATACCATTAATACCCAGATAAGACCTCCATAGGGGTTTTATCACTCTCCTGGGAGTACTTGTCTCAAAGTATCTTGAGTCATCAGAGCTGTGCAGTGAGGAGAGTAGACCGTTCCTTTGGTGGCAGCTGGGTGTGGTACAGGAAAGCGCAGTCCCTCACTTCAGTCAGTCCACCATGTCCCTTGGGACAGATGGGAGCATCAGTTCAGAGTTGCATGACTTAAAGGTGGCATTACCAGCCTCCTTCTAGCACTGCCGAGGTTTTCCCACTGGTATTTCAATGCTAGGGAACAAGTGAGCTGATGGAGCACCCGACAGGTGTAGCGGGAGCCCTCAGAGACCAGCTGGCATTTGCAGCACATGCTTCTTTGACCCCACAGCATCAGCTTACAGGAGGGCATTGCTTAGGTCATGTCTGGCCTTTTCTTGTGGTCAGAGCTCCAGAGGTACCATTAAATTTTCATCAAACCAGTCTGAGGAGGTGCCATTTCTACCTCAGCAAGGTTGCATTTACATAACCATGACAGATCAGATTCTTTGGGGTCACGCAGCAGGATATGGGAATGTCTGGCTATTTCATTCTGAAGCTTGTTTTCAATTGCAAGTTTGATTTGTTTGTTTGCTTGATTTTTACCGGATATTCCAGGATTTAGACCCTTCTCCAGGTTGATTTGCTTAGACACGGTATTCTCAATGGCTCAGGGCTTGCACCACTTGCCTGTTAATTTATACTTCAACTGTAGGGGTCTCTGCTATTCCCCACACAGCCCATGGATACCAGCTGCTTTATCTGAGGCGGTGTCCTCTCCACTTTGTCTTTCCTCATTTTAAGCCCTAGTTCGGTAAAAACTGAGTTTAAATTCTACACTTTAAACATTACTTATGTTGCCAACAGAAGCTTCATTATTATTTATGAACTTGTAAGTCTATAACTTCACCTCAGATAATAATTCAACATCTTAGATAGGTTTTCTAATGCTGTTTTTGTATAATTTATTGCAGTCTTGATATTATTTTACCATTAAAATATAATATTACTCTCTACTTTTATTATAATGATTTATATTTCTGTTTTCAAAGCTGTCTGTCTAAGTAAGACTTGGAAAGACATGAGCAGAGGTAAAAAGTGTTTTATAGCTCCTTAATACTATCAGGAGTTTATCCCAAGGAAATTCAGTAGAGCTTCCTTTAAGGACATTGTCCTGTTTATGATTTACAGGAAATGATTTACATGTTGATGTAGTCAATTTTTATTCCCTTGGTGTTCCAGAAGATGATATAGGAATCAGTACATGTCATTTCAACTCTTCTGAAGGAATTCGTGACCCCTTCAAGCTCTTACCTGGTATAGATTACTTCTTTGCCCAGTTGGGAGATAATCAGCTCCCCAGCTTCATGCCATGGTAGTTTTCTCACTTTAGGTAGCATATAGAACTGCTGTTCCCCGTCACCCCCAGGTCTGACTCAGGATTTGGGCAAGGCTGGTAAAAATGTGTTCCACATACTTTCTTACCATAGCCTTGCCAGGCAGCACTGCTTTAGCTAGTGGCCTCCGAATGTTTTCGTTATAAAACCTGCTTACAGGAGTTGATGCACTCACAGTAACTACATTTTGCAGCTTCATACATGTCAACAGCTGAACAGTGGTCCATCCCTGGGCAATTGTTTGACCAAATCTTTGAGCCTTCCAACTGCTACCAACCCTACCCTCATCTGTGTCTTGTATGACTGCATTTGATACAATGCTCTTTCCACTGTCTGCAGTTAAGATTTTATAGCAACTGCTGGAAAGGCAGTACTTCAGCGTGAACATTTTTTTACAACCTGTACAGCAATGCATCCCTAGTCCATCAGGAAATGGGTGCTTATGGTCAGAAAAAGCACATCCACCATTCCAAGATCTTTTTGACATGAGCAGTTGTGCTAAAGCATTTCAGGAGGATCTTCTCCTGTGCTGTGACAGTGTTGCTGCTTCTCTTTCTGTCAAGGTTCTGGCAATGATACAATATCAAGACCTAGATGGAGCAGGAAGCTGTGGAGGGAAAATGCCTGGTGGAATCACCAGGACCATCTCTTTGAGCACAGCTCATGACAGTGCCATGACCAGAGGAGTTGCTGCTTTCCATCAGGAGGACAAGATCCAGTACTTCCTCTGGAAACAAGCAGAGAGAATGATATCGTGCATAAAAAGAGCTGCTCTGGCATTAAGTCAGGACACTGAGCCATTGCAACATTTTTTGTCTTTCTTTCAGCATCATAGGAATTGGCCACAGAAAAGAGATGAAACAATGAACTTGCAGGTTGTAGCATGCAGTGTTCAAAGGGGTTTCTGCCAGTGCACTGTATGGTAACATCATGCAAGGTCTGGTTAGAGTTAAGTGTCCAATTAATTAATAAACTGTCCAGCTTCTTAATAATACAAATAACAGGAGTTATTTCTGCTGCACATGGAAGGCAAATCAGATTTTCACCAGCTGCCTCTCTGTTATCCAAATCCTCCATAATTTGTAATGCACATCTCTTTGCTGAATTACATCATGTTTTTGAAAACAAGCCCAATTACTGTTTGCAATCTAGGGCACCTGGAAACCTTCCTACCAGAGTTTCTGCTCCATAGGTTTTGCCAGAGTGCATCAAAATGTCCTGCTAGTGACCCAGCTGACTTCTGACCCGTAACGCAATGAATACCTCCTGCCATTTGCCCTACTTACTGCTGGGGGGGGGGAAGGCAAGGTGCTTTCCTCACTGCAGCAAAATTACACTGATCAGAACTTGAGGACAAGTGAGTGTAGTGCAGAGGTCCAAGATAGATGCTTATCATCATCTCAACCACTGTTGAGATTAAGCTGGTTCTTCAAATCCAGAGACAGAGGATACAAAGGTAAATGAGCATTTATTATCTGAGTTGTCTTCTAAAAATAAGAATTGTATAATAACAATAAATTACAAGCATAAGCCTCTTCTAAAATTGCCCATCACATTTTACAAAAGCACTAGCTTGCTTTGCATGTGCCCTTTTAAGTAACTGGGTAAAAAAACCTACCCTTAAAAATTGTTTATTGTCAGGGATACAAAAGGATGCATATGATGAAAAACAAATAACATAAGCTGTGTACCAAAGGGGAAGAATGTAATTTTACATTCTTCTGAGTTTCGGTAAAGACAGGGATTCCTTCCACTACTTGTTTGGAAAAAGTGGTGTGTGGGACTGATATTATTAACTGGTTTACAACAAATGAAACCAGGTAAGAGCTATACAGAGTCTTGCACTTGGCTTCTAGACTTGACAGTTAATACTTAGCAGCGATTCAACTGACACCACCAAGTAAGCTTAAAAACTAGGCTGTCACACTATGTAGGGAGAAGTTTTGTTCATTAAAGATCTGTATAGAAGGAGCATTTGTAACCAGTCTGCTTTATTAAACATGTTTGACTGGCAGTATTTGGCTTTAAAAAATATTTTTCTTTCAGCGCATCATATTTTATTAATGGCATGTATAAAATATTTCCAATATTTATACTAAAATACCATGATTCAATATATACTCTGTCAGAATGCATTTTGTTACAGAAATACCCAATTCAAGACATACTTTGTATGGAATCTGTTTTGGGTTTTTTTGGTTGTGATTTTTTTTTTTTTTAATCTTAACACACTGTATAACAACATTTTATCTTAGAAATGGCCTGTCCATATTCCAACCACAGATTTTGCAGGTATTTTGTGGTCTTCAATGCAGGTCTCCAGGTGAAAGTAGTGAAAAGCCTGATTTACTGACATTCTTAATTTCTAATGGCTGCTTCAAGTGTCATTGAAGAGCAGCTAGGAATCTATGGTGCTTCAGTTTCTTTCACACTATTCCACCTTTTTCAGGCCAAAATAGAGCATTTCTGGTGAGCAGGGAATTCTATTTTAATATCGATTCTGCAGTAACAATTAACACATCCCAGACCATTATATTGTACAGACATATGCACACCTCAGGGAAAGCCTAGCAGATATATAGTACTGAAAGTCTTGTGATTTATTTAAAGTATGAGTCTTCTCTAAGAACACTCTGAAGTAAACCACATAGTGCTCATGTGTGGTAGTAAGGATGGCTCCCTGATTTTGCTGAGTTGATGGTGTTATTAATGGCCCATATCCTGTTTTACCTTTTATTATTAGATTTGAGCATGAAATTAATTTCATCCTATTGGGAAAAGACCTCATTTGTTTAACTATATGAATTCTACTTCCAAGAGAAAAATGGGATACAGCAACAAATTGTGTGCCAGTCCAGTGTAAGAAATCACACCTGGTCCTCAGCCATCCCTTCCCATTTCTTTTGTGCAAAATATTTTCTTCAAAACCAGAGACAAAGAAAGAAGTGGTGTGTAAGAAGGACAAGTGGTTTTTCCTTTAATTCATTATCTTTCTCCTGATACTCAGCAGTTCTAGGAGTGACAATGGTAATGTCCTGCACAAAGTAGCAGTCAGACAGTTAGTAGCCCAACTCATACCTGCCTTGATTTTTGGGTAGGACAGTCTGTTGTGGAGCATTATTAGGCATTAGGGCATATTAATATTGTTTAGCTTCAGATATTAACTTAGATGTCTATTGGTCCCAACAAACCATACAAACAGACTTCCCAGGGAGGCGGTGGAATCACCAGTCCTGGAGCTGTTCAGCAAATGGGCAGATGTGGCACTTCAGGAGATGGTTTAGAGGTTACAGTGGTGTAGCACTGACAGTTGGACCCGATGATCCTGCAGGTCTTTTCCAACCATGATGATTCTATGATTCTGTAACTCATCCTTGAAATCCTGTCATTCATGGTCTTTCTATGATGGCCAAACCATGTAGACGTTTATGAGTCTGTGCAACCTTTGTTTCACTATAGCTGGATCTTTTTAGGCAGAACTCATTTCTGATTGGAAATCAAAAAGTGTCAACCTTGCCTGTCCAAGTATGTGGTCTCACAAAGCTTCTTCTTTCAGAGAGCCATACTCCGCCACAACTATCCATTTCTGATTTACTATTATAGCTCAGTTTGGTAAGATTTTGACAGCACATTAATAACACTGGAGCTGTTAGGATGGATACTTCCTTAAAAATTAATGTGAGCTACAGGTATGGCACTTGCACGTGTTCCAATACAAAGGTAGGTTTTCCTATGTGCATGATTGCTTGCTGGGATTTGCAATGTGCAGTTTATGCACGAACAAAACCAGTGATAAAGTTTGTGAAAGGCTTTGCTAACCAACCTCGGGAGAGTTCATCCAGTTTTACTGCATAATAATCCTTTTCAAGCCATGTTTGTACAAAGGTACATAACATTATAGATTTCATTTTTTAAATCTCATAGAAAAATTGCAACTGTAAGAGGGGTTTTTTCATCACTGAAAAAGCAAATGTAAATACTCTGAGCAAAAAGAGATGTTTTTCCCTTCAGAATTGTTTTGTTGGGATTTTTTAAAGCTACATCCTAAGCTTGTTTCACTGACAGTGAAATACAGTTTCAGAAAAGTAGAAGTGGAAACTTGAAAATCTTCTCATTTCTCAATTTATGAGGAGAAGATGCTTTTGAGATAAATAACTTTTAACATCTCTAATAGCAGGCAGCAGAGTCGTTTATTCATGTGAACACAAAGCATTAAATCCTGCAGATGTATTTATCCAAATGTGTAATCACTTTATTTTCCATTTTTTCATCCCAAATTTCATGGATACAGATATGGTAAGATTAATATAAAGTGCTATGTAGCAAGAAATATGGAGCTGGGTATAGAATGTCTTCTTAAGGAATCTTCTCCTTGAAGGACTATATAGTCGGTAATAAATCAACATGCTGCAGGGTTACTTGGAGCAGCTGCATTTCCATCAGAGAATATAGAACCTTTTTATTTAAATGAAATAGCTGATTTAAAGGAATAATGTAAAACTTGAAATGACAGTTAAGTCATCCCATCCCCAGGGGAAATTTAGATGTACCTGCATGCATTAAGAGTTCCAGCACTGATTTTTTACCCCCTCAAAGCCATTGCAATTTAAGATATGTTCTTGAGAGTCCCAAATGAAGTGTTACTTCCCACCAGCATATTTGTCTTGAGAGGTGGTAAAAGCCTGTCCTCACTCTTGTCAATAACAAATTTCCCGTCAGCTTCAGTATGGTCAAGGTTCCCTCGGGGCTGATCCCATCAGAACCTCAAGTCTTAATAATTTAACCATTCCCATAAAGATCATAGCAAAACTGCAGGAGCAGGGATGTGGCAGTGCTGCAGAAGTACACGTAAGTCAGAAGAGCAGAGGAAGTTTAAGTGCCCATGTATTACTACTGAGCACCTATGTATTACATTCTACCTAAGGAGACACAAGACCAGCCCTCAAGTTTTAAGGATATCACTTAGTAAATGGGGTGTCACTGAAATCTGTCCTCCATTAAATCTGTCCTTTCACTGAAATCTGTCCTCCATGTTACACTGGGTAATAGAAGCAGCCAAGTGTTACCTGCTGTTGCTTATTTTTCTTCTGCTTTTACCAAATGGCAAATGGGATTTCAAATACCATAGGTGTTTCATTGGTGATCTCTAAGGCAGGAATAAACCTTAAATTACAGAAAGCCATAAAGCATCTTCCAAAAAAGGTGGTTTATTGTTATGTCCCAGTGCTGCAAACCTTCAGCAAATTTATGGGTGTTTCATAAATGTAATTTCAGAAGACCATACTTTTATTTGCATAAAAGTATTCATGCTGTTCATAAAAGAAGCTGAGAGTTTTTTAAGATTTACATCTGCGATGCACTGATGCTACATTAAAAGAGATTCTGATCGGCGTGGTGCACCCAAAATATCTTCCTGCCTCTCCATGGTTAATAAATGGTTTCAGCCAATTCCGCTAATGTTTACTTGGTGAGCGGGATGCATGCACCCAAAGAAGAAAGGGGGCTTGGCCACAGAGCAAGAACATGCTAACCACTGCCAAGAGCCTTTCTGAGTGGCCTTGCTGGTACAGGCAAGCAGAGCCCACCTCTTCATCCCTCCTGGATGATATGTATGGCTGCCTTTTGCAATATGCCTTCAGATGCCACTTTGGGGTACAGCTGGGAGTGGCAGTCAGGATACTCTCCCGTCACAGGTCAGACTCAAGAGTTACAGATCAATTCTTATTATTGTGTCCTCTCCACTCATCTCCCAGGTCTCCCATCTCTTGCTTGGCCTAAAAGAATGAAGGCAACAGAGAAGCAGGAAACAGCAAATATTTGGGCTTTCTTAAAGAAAATAAAAATCCAACCTTGAGTTCTCCCATCATGCACCAGTTTCAGCCTATGGTACTTTTGTCTTTCTATATTCACTGAAAACTGACAGCAGCTACAGAAGCAAGCGGCGTGATCATTTCCATAGGTGCTATGGTCCTTTTTCACAGCCAGCAGAGATTATAAAAAACCCTAACACACAAAGCCACGCCAGAATTAATCCCTGCAGGAAGAAAGGGTTTTCAGAAATCTCTGTCACATCAATTTTGCACTAAGGCAAACAGAAGTAGACAAGTAAGAAATTTTCAAATAAAGTTTTATTTGTTTGACCCTGATGGAGTCAGGGTATGACACTGGGAAAAAAATGTTCCCAGGCTTGCAATGTCCTATGAAGTTTAAATCAAATGATGCTAAAATTGGGTTGCCTCTCAGGTGCCTGGCTTGTGCTGTCTAGCTTTGGCTTTGATTGTAAGCAATATCAATCAAATTCTCTCTAAATTGACCTGGATTTACTGTTTCACTGAATGTGAAATATACAGAAAGTCTCCAGGTAAATACTTTTCCTCTCCTCAGATTTCCTCCAAGGCTTTGCACTTCTACAGGGAATAGGATGTTTAACATAACAAGGGTATGGAGAGAAGGAAAGGCCAGTCTCTGCATTTCTGGAGTCCCAGATGCTCCACTGGCATTCTCAGATGAGATAAGAATTTCTTTCTGGTGTATATATAGCAACCTGCTGACAACTTGGGGAAAGAGTCTCTTCAGATATGAAGATGTCTCTTAAACTTGTGGGTAGGAATGGGAGACCCAAGGCAAAATACTTCAGGGCAAACATTACCGCCTTTCTGCAGCCTTCCTCCATCAGCTGCCTGCTAACTCCTCTTAACCCACCATCTTTTTCCTGGGCACCTTCAGTTGCCACTGCACAGACCAGCTTTAGTTGTGGAGTCTACATCCATGGAATACTGAAAACTCATCTGGACTTGGTCCTGGGCAACCTGCTCTAGATGCTCCTGGTTTAGCAAGGGGTAGGACTAGATGATCTCCAGAGATCCCTGCCAACCTCAACCATTCCATAGTGAATCCTGCAACAACAAAGCAGATTTTCAAGCTGTAACCAAGAAGCGAGAGTCGATATTGATCCTAAGATGGAAGAGGATATAGTAAAAGCAGTCATTTTGTTTTCAGTGTCACAATGATATCATTTTGATATGAATGTCAGGTCCGGCATCATACTGCTGCTCTCCACCACAGCTACATGTTTACTGCAACCATTATTGAGAACATAATCTCATTTAGTGTACACCACAGCTTTGTGTTCAGCAGCCATCTGAAAAGCCTAAATAGTGTGAGAACACTTCATTAGCAAGTTAGACTTTCTGTGAAACCAGCTATATTATGGGCTGGTTAATCCTCAAATTGTTCAGCTCAAAATGTGCTTTGCAGTCATGGAGAACTGTCTGGAATTCTAAGGATTCCCTCAGCATGTCTATTCCTGGTTTACTAGGCTGCTTGATTTCTTTGCTGGGTTTTTTGTTTCCCAAAGCAAAGTAAAAGTCTGTCACACACAAGTTTAGAAAGGTTTACCTCACTGGAGGCAGGAAGTGGATTTACAAAAACAAGACACACTGGCAGCATTCTCATACACTGTAATTTAGGTATTGGCAGGAGCAAGGAACGTACTCTTCCATGACATCCAGTTGCCAGTTCTGGGCCCAGTTCTTGCCTGTTCACTCACAGAGGGAGAGCTTTTTGCAAATAATCCTAGTCAGGATCATGCTTCATCTCAGGGCTTTTTGGCTGTCACATCTGGCTAAGGGTGAGTCCCTGACGCTGAGCCAACTTCAGTTTTGCTTTTTCTTCTCAGGCTTGCTAGTATTACATCGGTTAAACTGAGTTGAATTTTGCTTTTAATAAAAAGCTGATTTTCTCAGCTCTGCAAAGTGGGTATCTACAAACCAGCAGCAAGCTAAAAATCCAAGTCTTAAATAACCACAACTCTGAATATTGTAAATTGGTACCGAACAGAGAGTATGTTTAGATAAAAGGACGGATGGCATCTAGTGGTTAGGGGACAGCTCACATGAGACAACAGGCACTAAGGAAGCCAGTTATTTTAGGTGGTGCTGACTGGAGTATGTTGTCTCAGCCCATCTGAAAAATCTGGCCCAAAATGGCAGCAAACTTCACAGGTTCCCAGACAATAAGGGAGTTTTTTCAGAGTCCTACACGATTCAATTGCTGTGTATGTTGGAGAAGATGGACTGTTTGAAAGTGTTCAAATTAGGTTGCTTTTTCTTTTAAATCTTTCATACATAATTCAGTTATTAGCAGAGAGGAGGTTTGAACACTGTTCTTTCTCTTAACACTTATGTAGTACTCTGGATCACAACACATCAATAATTTTAGGCAGAACGGTGGATGACAGGTTGGCCATGAGCTAGCAGTGTGCCTGGGTGGCCAAGAAGGCCAATGGGATCCTGGGGTGCATCAAAAGGAGCGTGGCCAGCAGGTCAAAGGAGGCGATCCTCCCCCTCTGCTCTGCCCTGATCAAGTCCCACCTGGAGTATTGTGTCCAGTTCTGGACTCCCTGGTATAAAAAAGACAGGGATGTCCTGGAGAGAGTCCAGTGGAGGGCTACGAAGATGACTGAGGGGCTGGAGCATCTCCCCTATGAGGAAAGGCTGAGTGAAGTGGGGCTGTTGAGCCTGTTGAAAGGAAGACTGAGAGGGGACCTTAGTAATGTTTATAAGTATCTGAAGGGTGGGAGACAGAGGGGAATGGCCAGCCTCTTTTCTATGGTCTGTGGAGACAGGACAAGGGGCAATGGCTTCAAGTTAGAGCATAGAAAGTTCCGCACCAACATGTGGAAGAACTTTTTCCCAGTGAGGGTGACAGAGCACTGGGACAGGCTGCCCAGGGAGTTTGTGGAGTCTCCTTCTCTGGAGATATTAAAAGACCCATCTGGATGCCTGCCTGTATGACCTGTCCTAGGGAACCTGCTTTGGCAGGGGGGGTGGACCCAGTGATCTCTGGAGGTCCGTTCCAACCCCTACAATTCTGTGATTCTGTGAACTCATGTGGCACTCATGTTCAAAGTTTAGAAGCACTATCTGGACATTGGGTATGATCTTGTGGCGATATGGTAAATATACCCTATGTTACCATTGTTCCAGTACAGAGCAGATGCTGGTTCTTCCTTCAGTAATACTGGAGAAACAAAGTACGTCCTCTTAATCAGATCAGTAGTTTCAGAGGACTACATACCATTAAGTAGAAAAATCTTTTCATTATTTTGAAATGGCAGACATTAAGTTTGAGTGACATCGGTATATGGCTGACCGTTTGGATTAATTATAAAAACACACTAGCACTTAATTAACTGCAGACAGTTCACACTAGTATTTTTGGAAGTTAAATGCCCACTAAACCTGGATGCTTCCACTGTGTTTCATAGGCTTCCTCATCTTTCCAAAAGCTATTTAAGTATATATTGCCCAGCCATTAACAGAACCTGAAATTCACACCTTCAATCAGACCTGCACTCTCATGCCAGAATAGCTCTTGACTGAAGAGAAATGGCTTGAATTAGTCACACAATCAGAATTTAATGCAATAAAGCATTTATAATAAGAAAATTAAAAAATCAGACTGGAAAAGAAATGACATCAAACACTTTGATTCATTGTTAAGGAGACGAGGTAAAATAAACATAGCAATTCATAAATCACAGGGCTGTCTTTCAAGAGGATGATCAGCGTGAAGAATTAGGGTAAAAAACATTCTCAGCCTGTATTGATCAACCTATATAAACACCGAGGTTCCTTTAGGATCTTTACTTTTCCGTGACAAACCAATCTATTTACAGTCAGGCTCCTGACATAAAAGACCTCTCATACAAAGGCAAGTGTTAAGATCACCACATGCCCCGCAGCAAGTACATTTTCTGCCCCCTGCATTGCTCCTGTACAGCCAAAGAAAACTCACCCAGCTGTAGAAACAGATGGAAATGTGCACATGGACAGCGAGGACAAACGGTCTCTTGCTCAAGTGAATTTGTTTCTTCTGGCAAATACAAAATGTCTGAAGAGAGATTACACTGAAATTTCTGCTTATCAAAAACATAGAAAAAAGAAACAAATCCACCACCGATGATCCTTGGAACAGCTGGTGGCTTCTACCCGTCAGTCCCAAGTGGCCAGCAGTTGCAATTTGTGACTAGTCTTGTCTTCAGACATCTCAGGGCAACCAAAATGCGACAGCATGACAGATAGTCCTTTCAATAGATACTGACAAACAAATTAGTGCAAAGATGCTTTTCATAGTGTACCAGATGTGTTGAGTTCTATCATATGGAACAAGGAATGAAAAACTGTCTACATCCCATCTGTGCTTTTTCAGTAATCACTGATGCACTCGTTGTAGAGTATAAGGTACAGTAAACATTTGGACTGGGTTTTACGTGTGAAATAGATGGAAAACCCCAGGTCCTGCACTCATCATCAGTGTCTAAAGCTGTTGTATTAGCAAAAATACCTTAAATGCCTGAGAGAGAGGTGTTCACAAGTTAGGGTATTGCCCTGGTGCTTAACTGAAAAATTATGCAAATACCAAAAGAAAGGTTTATGCAAATCAGAATAGACTGCAAAAATGCATTTTGCTGCCGATCGCATGCAGGGCTTCCAGGCTGTCATAAAAAAAGCAATAGGTTAAAGAACTGCTGTTTGGATTTACATCATTTCCTCTCTTGGGGCTTATCTGTCCTCAGACTGTTAACCCAGATTTAATTCAGAGAGGCTGCAATTGCAGCTGCAAGAACAGCATTAAAAAGGAAACAATGAGAAGTGAGTGCACTCAGGGGGTGATCGAAAGGCCCAGGGCACTGCAGCACATGCATTTCTAGACCACCGTAAACAAAACCAACATCTCTCCAAAAGCCCTTTGTGAGGGTTGTCCTTCCATTCCAAACACAAAGCTGCTGTGCCGGGGCAGGGGGACACTGGGGGCTGCAATAATGTATGCAAAATATCCATAATGAGAGAGTGCAAATGAAAGGAGTAGGAGGTCTGTGTAGGGGTGAGCTTTACTCTTTTTAGCTGGTTTACCTTAGACTGAAATACTGTGTTTTCCCTATAGTTTCCTGGCAGAAAATAATTTCCTAACAATTTACAACTAGAGTATCCCCTTTCTTCCAGAGTCATTATCCTCTGTGTCCTGATCAGCCCTGGTCCCCCTCTACATCAGCACTGGACCTCACGTGGTGATGTGAGAGGACACAGTCATCCCAGCCCACACCCCACTCCAGAAAAGCCCCTGGCTGCGGGATGGATGCCCTCTCAGCACGGAGGGTTACATCACAGCCACAACATGTCCTGCCGCTCCTCTGGCTATGTCCAGGGCATGCCAGGAGGCATCTGTGCTGAGGAGACATGCTAACAAGTTTTGTGGCTGCTTGGCATCCCCTCTGCAGTAAGTCCAGCACACAAGAGCACCTCTTTTCTCCCGGGGCACATTGCCCATGGCTGCTAATACATGTTCTCTCTCAGCCCTGCAGCTCTCCAGGTTCTCTGCCACCACGAGGCTCGGCCTCCCTTCCTTGTCACCACTCTCTCTGCCTCCTTCTGCTCTATTGCACAAGCCCCTTATTGCATGAGAAATAAGCTGTTTCTCTGAAAAATCCATTTTGCTTTCTCTTTCCTCTTTGGTTGTTTAGACAATTATTAATCCACCTCTTTTTCAAAAAATAGCCACAACCATAATAATAAAGTCAAAATATTATCTTCCCAAATATAGTATAATCTGTCCCTTTTCTTTATTCCTTGCAGATGGTACACTTCTTAGAATAAACAGCATGTTAGAGTACCAATTCCAGATGCATAAAATACGTACAAATCTTCACATTCTCTCTCCCCCTGAACAAGTGTGTGTGTATATACATTATCCTTGCCATTTAATTTCCCCAGCTTTTCAGTTTGATTTCTCTTTTAGGACGACACAGACTTGTCATAATCCATCTGGGATTTTATTCTTCATCACAGAAAAATGTTGCTTGAAGGCCAGTTTTACTTGGCATTAAGATACTGAAGATCAGCCTAAATCAGAGTTTTATAAACCTTTTGTAACAAAATCCCTTCAGTTGTGAATGTGTTGTCTGAATAATTAGATAAATATGCCAGACGACTTGTTACCAGACTAGCACAGGAACCAATTCCGTTATGTCCTGTGACTATGTGCGATGCACCAATTCACTATCAAATATGAGGGTCCAGTATCTGCCTGTTTTCCTCTGACGTCATTGCAAATAACTCTAGTTCTCAAAAGGGGTTGCAACAAAGGCTCTATTAGAAGTAAAAGGCATTTAAACAAAGAAATCTAGGAACATGCTGTGCAGACTAGTTGATAAACTAGATGTATTTCGCATTGGTAGGTGAGGGGGTTTAAAATTCTCATTTGATCATTTACAGAAAGCTTCTGACTTGATTGTGAAATGTTTTCTCTTGTGCTTAAATTTCATGCCACAGATTATTAAAAATTGACTTTGCAGTATTTATTTTACTTATCTACACCAGCCAGTCTGTGCTTAACCATAGATTCTGTGAATTATTAAATTTTAAAAGGAACCTGTGTTGGATTTTTATACTGCAGTGCTGTCTGTAGGGATGTTCACCTCCAGTCCTATCCCTGAAGCTGAAGCACTTTGATTCATCTTTAATCTGAACAGTTTTAAAAGTGCCTGTTTCAAGATGTAAGACACGACGGTAGTCTCCAGTGTAATGCTTAACTAACTCCTTGTTAGTTTTAACATTTAACTTACAATGAAAAATAACTAGTTTCAATAGGTTATCTGAGCCATAACAAAGCTCAACATAATTCATTCCGTCAGATAACAAGAACTATTTTTGAACATAATGAGAAGCTAATAAAGGTCACTGTGCCTACAAACACATATACATCACTATTAATTTAACAGTACCGATGCTGAACGCAGGCATTTCAAGTACAACTCTCTTTAACTGCAGCGGCTTGATGTTAGAAAAAGGCAGGCAAGTGAACAAGTACTTAGTGTTTAGATTAAAACTAGGCCCAAGTAAAAAGCTTAAATCTAAATCAGGAATCAGACTGATATTAGAACCAGACTAGAAGCCTGAAATACCCAATTAAATGTGTCGGGGCTTAAGTTTAAACTATGGTCTGCTTTTCTGCAAGTCTGAAGTTGAGATCCATTTTTTCTGTTAAAATCGAGGGCAAAGCTGAAGGTTTTGGATGAAAGCTTTGGCACCTCCATTTTTGGTTTATGCAAACTGATTTCCCAGAAAATATCACCACTTTTTCAGGCAGTTCTTAGACCTGTTCTGTAATCTAACTCCCTGCGTAAAGGTGGAGAAATTCAAAACGATGGTGTTGAAGATTGAGAACTGTTGTAACAATTTTGTCCTGTGACTGTCTAGAGGGCAACAGCAGCAGATCCCTTCAATGCTGTACCCATTAAATGCAAACACAGATTTGGGGTGTACTTGGGTTTCACCAGTATGTTGGTCTCAAGGACTTTGTGAAGAGGTGGTCTGCCAAGTGAGACACAGTGTGGCATTTCCCATCTCATGCGGGTATGGCGACAGGCAGAAGCAACAACTAATACACAGCAAATAGACTGTGCAAAATAATTACTAAATGGATCATAAACAAAAAGACTAGAAAATACTCCACGTACAAACCTCTGTTCTAACTGTGTCCATGAAAAAACCTAAAATGCTATGGCCTGGAGATGCTCCATATTGTAATTAATGCCAGATTTCAAGGTGAAATTGTTTTAATTATACAGAGCATTGGCAAGTTCAGTACACTCAGTGTTGACCTCATTGGTTTTTGTTTGTTTGTTTTCTGGTTGATTGCAAAACTGATATAATTATTTACATGAGGACTTTTTATTTTAATGACCTTTTCTCTTGTGCCATAGAGCAAACAGTAAATCCCCATCATCCTGCTGAGCAGCCTGCCAGAACTGGGCAGCATGGAAGAAAGAGGGAATGAACGGAAGGAAACCTTCCCTTTTCTGCTTCTAACTTGTTTTGGGAGAAGCTATAAGATATTTTTCTCTTTTTCAATAATACTTTAGAGCAGACCTTCAAAAATAAAATCATCCTTGTGATCCAGGAAATCCTGTTCTTCTGATGGGCTTATAGAAAATATCAGGGATAGTTGTGCATCATAAATCAAAACAGGATTTCTTTCTAAACACATATTCTGTGCAGCTCCTTATAAAGCCACCATTCATCCAGATCTACCAGTCTTCAGATCTCCACAAGGCCCTGCTTTCTCTTCTACAAGCATACTTGTCATGGCTTTAAAAACCCACGAGTCTGCCAAGCCTTACGCTTCAAAACAAAGAGTTTTTTCTTGGACATGTGAAACCCTGTTTCAAACATGAGTATCTTAGCTGGGTGCCAAAAACTCTGAGCTGTAGGTGGCTCCTGCATGTGTTGAGGTGTTTGCAAGCTACAATTTACAAACTCAGTGCCTGTGTTTGGAAAACCACAAAGGGTCCTGTAAATATACAAGTCTATGCAAGCAAAAGTGATATATGCATGCACTCTGTCATAAGCATTGTCCATAACAGAGCTCCAAGGTTGTCCACAAGAGTTGGTAATCATTGTTGTAATGTGCTAAAATCCCTTTGGACGACCTTGGCTCTTGTTTGTAGTTGGGAGGCAGCTTATGGAAGAGATTTTCCAAACCGTAGAGGATTGCATGCATATCCATTTAAACTGAAGATACGCAGCGTGGCTTTGAAAATTTCAGAACATCCTTTTGCCAGCTTTTTCTGAGTCACACCTTGAAACCAGCTTACAGTATCTTTTCATTGACAACAGTGCACATTGAAAGGACAAATCTACACAAAGGGCTATAGATAGTAGCATTGAAATTAGAATGTTACAGAAAAGCCTCTGTCAGCAGAGTCCTCAAAATAACAGTGCTGAATGACCTTCCTCTATACTTAAAAATATATGCTGCCTATTTTAGGTCAGATATCTTTATTTTCTTTTAATTATGCCTCATGTAATGATGTTACCACAAGGAGTCATAACAAGGTGTTTGGGGTTATGTGCACTGTGAGTCAGAGGTTGTCATTTACGGAGGGCTGGAAGCCTCTGTGTACAACCCTGCTCTGGATATTAAAAAATGCAAAATATTCTGATGCATAAAATATTTTTCTAACAAGGTTCCCAGAAATAAACATGGCCCTACGAGGTGCCTGGGACTTTGCTGATGGAGCTACAGTGAATGACGCACTTTCAGGAGCCCTGTTCAGTTGCACTCTGAACGCTGTCGCACCTCTGCCTGCAGATGTGTCATTAGCAGCCAGGTTTCTCCTGCTGCTCATTCCTAACCACCGTGCTAACTAACCATAAACACAACATCTTTGTTCTGTAGGCTACTCTGCAGGTGAAGACAGTGTTACTTCTGCTCTAATCCACACATCTGCTTTTAATAACTTGGTTCCAGCAGTCAGAGTGGGGTTCCTCTCACCTGACCTTAGCCATTATGGTGCCAAGCATCAGGCTGACCAGACAAAAGACAGTCCAAGGATTTGTTGCAGTTCAGTTTTGGGAGGGTTTCTGGTTTTATTCACTAGGAAAGGAGCCCCACTGCCATCCATTAGGAACAGAAGTAGCATCTGTTTTTACATGGTAAAAACCAGAGACTGTTGCCACACTACCCAGTGGATTCAGACTGGAGATGTCATTGTGCAGTCCAGACCTGCAGATCTCTTCATCAGCAGCCTAATTAGGGATATGCCAACTGAGGACCTAAAATGCATTAATTTTAGAATAGATGCTTTTTTGTCTTTTTTTAATGAAGAATTCTGCAAGCTAGCATTTGTATTTATTATTGGCTTATAAAGAGATTTTTTTAAGTGATTTTTACACTGTATGTATGTTTGGGTTAAAAAGAATCATGAGACTGTTCCTTTTCCAACTTGCTCCATGTGTGTGTAAATCACTCCATCATTGTTTTAATTTCTGCCAGGACACTAAGCATATCTGTTAGGAGTCAAGAGATAGTGACCCTTGCTATGTGACTGGGAAATAGCTTTTGGTAACCTTATTGGGTGACTGGAGACAGATTACGGTAGAGATTTGCAAATCAGTTCAGGGGACTTCAGGAATCAGTCATCTGCAAAAGCACTGGAAAACTGCAGTTTGCCTTAGGTGGCTGGTTACACAGCATGAGTAGTGAACAGTCAAAACAAATAGTTCACATAGGCTGAAATACATTTACAAAGTGCATTTGAGCAAATTCCCCTGACAAGTATATCTGGAAAAAACTAAGTCTGATACAAACAGAAAAAAAATCCTACAACCACTGAGCAAATGAGATACAAATCACTCTCTCAGCAGTAGACATGTGCTAGACAGATCCCAAGCTCTGCACGTATCAATGACACAGACTTCAATCTATAGCCTGAACCACCTTACAGTATCAGGGCCATATGGAGCATGACTTTATGTTCTTCTTGTCGCTTTGAGGGGAAGATACAGTGCTTTTTTTTCTCCATTTCTTTTTTGAATTGAACAAGTTCACTTTTTTTCCTAGTAAGTTATTTGTTGAAATGGCAGAGGTCACATTACAACTCTGTTTTGTCACTCAGGGACTAGGAAGGGAATGATGGAATTGTTTGCATTTAAATCATCAGCATTAGAAAATTGCATTTATCCTGAAAACCATCTATGAAGTCTGGAAGCAGGATAGTGGAAACAGACTTTCTCCCATAAAACTCTGCTCACTAGAGATTTACTGTGTGGCTACTTCTGGAGACAAATTGCCAACTTTTCTTTCTCCCTCTTTCTGTCTTGCTCCCTTTTGTTAACAAATGTGAAGCAAATCCATCCAGTGAAGCTCAGCCAAGGCCAAAGCATTTCAATTTTCTTAGCACAAGTGCTCCTGGACACTCTGAATAGTCCTGGACAATCAAATGCCCTGGAAAAGTTAATAAATATGGTTGCAATGTCCTGGTCTTTAGCCATGGCACTACAGATGTGACCCCCCATAACTCCAAATACTTTGCAGCGTCCTGGATTCAGGATTTGAACAAGAACACTACAAAACTGAACAAATCAGTGCATAGGCTATTTCTTGTACTGAAGAACTAAAGGCGTAAGTGTATTTTTTGCTCTCCTGACCTAGCATTTACACATGGTAGAGTAAGAAAGAAGCCACCCACCCCGCAGGAGGTGGGGCTACAGGCCAGACCCATCAACAGGTCACCCAGATGAGCCCGTACGAAGCACCAGCGCTTCCCTGTCCTGGCCCTTGCTGCCCACAGACACATGCTGGCAGCTTCAGTGCTGTCACTGTCACCCCTCAGCAAAGGGGCTGTGCTCGGGGTGGTGACACAGTGTTCTCATCAGGGTATAGGCATGTTCCTGTGCTGCAGGGTCTGCTGTGTGGTGGTCAACAGAGAATACACGCTGTGGCAGATCATAGTGTCTTGGCTCCATTTCAGAACTCAGTACACTTTAATCAGTAGGTTGGGATGTTAAGCAAGCCTTGGTGAGCGTGGACCTGCAGTGTGTGACTAGGGCAAAGACTGGCATTTTGAGTGGATCAGTGCCCACCATAATTGTCAGTGGGGAAGAACAGGCTTACTGTTAATTGCTCATTATTGTTTTTCCTACATTGAACACTTGCTAGTCTAATTTGAAGATTAAAATACATAGAAGAGCATTAAAATAGACATGGAAATGTAACTGCATGTACAGGTAGCCAGACTATATTAAAACTGCTGATTGTCAGGTCCCTGAAGGCATGATGGGATTCCCACACCCTCCTCAGCCCAGGACTCAGTTTCAACCTCCCCTGAGGCCATCAGTCCCAGCCCCAGTTTCAGAAGTGCCAGGTTCCAGCCCTGCCATGGTGTAGGTCCCATATAGAGGTAACTTATTTTCTGGTGGTTTAGAAAAGGACTGTAGCCAAGTTGCCCTATCAACACACCCCTAGTTTGTTAGGAGCTTGTTAGCTATGGTAGATACTGTGGTCTTTTGAATCAGTGCAGTTCAAATAACTCCTGCTTTACCAGAAAAGAGGATTTTCTTTGTTGTTGTGGAAAGAGGGAATATGACTTGTAAGGGGGAATAAAAGATACAGAATTCACATGACTAATGGAGTTAGATACATTTGAAGAGTGTGAGCTATACATTTTCTAGTAAAGGAGCCCTCTCCTCACCAGGATTTCCTGTGCCAGAGGGAAGAAAGTTTCAGATTGCTTTTGCATTTTAAAATGAAAGAACAGAGCATGGGAGCTGTTTTATAATCTCTTGCTGAGATCAAAGGAGAAGGAGGTAAATGCATATGTACTGCTTTCTCTGGTGCTGCACCAGCTATTTAGAAGAGCTAATGGAGCTCCCAGTGTAGAAGAGGCAGAGATTAGCCTCTTCATATCTGCTAACTATAAAGAGTCCAAAAGGATTAATATTATTAAAAGTGAATTTCAGCAAGAAACTAGGAAGGAAATTCTCTCTCCCCCTCTTTATCTTTTCACCTTTCTTTCCAGAAATAACTCTGAACCATGGTTTTCGGCCTCCCACCCATTCCTATTTTCTTCTTATTTTTCTGTAAAAACAGTCTTGGAGGTATCTAACACCCTTGGAAAGTTTTGACTTTGTGGAATTTTTGTCCATTTTGCATAGGAACTGTGAAAGGCTAATGAGACTGAATAGTCATTATAAGTTTATGGGATCAGATCCTTAACTGTTCTGAAACAGCGTTACTCCACTGACCTCAGCTGGTATGACTCCATGTATGTTCGTGGACTTCAATAAAGTCACATAGGCTCACTCCAGCTGAGGATCTGACCTGTGAAATTACGGAGTTTTATCCAAACCAAACTGAAATTCTGTCATGAATTGGTCTTCGAGGGGAAATAATTGCTAATTCAATGACTCCCACTGTTTTTACTGCAGCCGCTAGTCATTCTGTGCTGCAGAAAATCCTCACTTTTAACCGGTGAATCAAGAGTTTCCCCAGCAGCTTCAATACACCGAAGATCAGAGGTGCAGAAGTGTGTACACAGTCCTCCAAATGTTATGTATTAGAAGACAAGCCCTAGGGTCAGTCTATGAAGCAAAAGTGACATACACAGGAGAAATCTTCCCAGCTAGACATTATGCCTTGGTGTCCTATTAGCTTTTCCGGTAAATGGTGGGAAAAAACCCACCCTAAATTTTCGTTTAGATGAGACTTGGCTTGGCTTGTTGGGGTTAATTTTGTGTAGAAATAGCCTGAAAGAGCTTACTGGGACCTGTTTTCATCGTATCAAAGCAGTAACCCTGGTGTGCGTATTGATGCTGCAGCAACATCCAGACATACTAGTCCTCAGAACTGCAGAATTTGGAGCTGAAGAAAGTAAGCAACCTGCTCAGGAGGTTACAGTTCTGCTGTTCCTCTTGGCAGCCACCAAAGGGAGATGAGCAGAAAAGAAATGCGATAAAAAGTAAATGGCACTTTCCTGCTAAGCTAATCAGTTCTGTTTGAGAACGGAGGGCTGTGCCAACTGCAAATCAATGCACTAAATCACTTGCATTCTTGTGCGAGTCCTGCTACCATGGCAGCTGCTAACAAGGGAATAAAGAAAACTGTTATTGGGTATTTAGTAGACTTTTTAAGTGCTTGTGTAAAATAACATATTTAATTTAGTGCAAAGTTATAAATGTGATTCGAGTTTATAGACATTATAGCAGGGATGAGAAGAATAAGATTCCTCTTATTTCTGCACAAAGAGCTGTTTTATATTCCCAGACCATCCTTATCAAACTGTCTGTGGTGTTAAAGAGCAGTTTTCTTATCAGATTTTATCCCTTCACCAGTTTATTAAGGGGTAAACACTGAGATAATAATACATCTGATTTTTCACATAGCTGTTAAAGTGTTCAAGTCACAGAGCAGGACTAGTACATACTTACTTCAGGATGAAATTAATGTACTCTAATGCCACAGGCTATGTTGACTAAGTCTTCATTGACTATAAAGAAAGCCTACAGTGACTGTTCCAGATGTGGATATGTACAAAAGCATGTGTACATTTAATCAGATAATCCCATTTAAGACAACAACTGTACCCAATGGATTTATTCAACCATATGATACTCTATACCTTTTTTTTTCCCTATTCCTTTCTAAATACTTTACAAAGAATAATCTTTCCTGACCTTACTGTGACTGGGACTACTCCCTTTTTGTGACCAGTCTCTGGGAGTTTGCAATAATGTTATTATATTGCTCATGAGAATGTTGTAGTTTCCCTCGAAAGCTCAGCTTCTGCAGCATTCTCAGAATTCTCTTGGCCTAAAATACAGGACTCACATCCCTGAACTCCCAGTTTGAATCGATGTTGCACA
Organism: Zapornia atra; assembly: GCA_013400835.1. Taxonomy (NCBI): domain Eukaryota; kingdom Metazoa; phylum Chordata; class Aves; order Gruiformes; family Rallidae; genus Zapornia; species Zapornia atra. Next base: position 40,741 of record VZTU01029540.1, on the reverse strand, counting down.
TACAGAGCAGCCCAACTTTGTCATCATTTAAATCATCAATCGTAGCTGTGCAGTGAAACGCTTGATATAAAATACCCAGGGGCAAGCAGTAGACTGCCTTCTCTTTAATTACATCAATCCTCAATCACCCCAAAGCAATGCCATCCTTGGAAGTACTAACTCTGACAGGTAGTACTTCTGGGAATGCCATAAAAATGCCAGCAAAGCAGCAATGGCAGAGAAAATAAGCTGCCTCATCTTTGGAGAATTATTGGACTGTACTAACATTCAAGGGTACAATGTCAACACAATGCAGAAAGAGTTAGATGCATAGCCCCCATTATTATTGTTGATGGGAGTCAGGTGTCAAGTTTCCTTTGCATCACACTGAAAATTTAGCCTTCTTGGTAAAGCTTTAGCCAACTTTTCCTTTGTCACCACTCTTAACTGAGGGAGGGATTCAAAGCCATTTGTGCTGTGATTGAATAAAGACTGGTAAGGTAAAAAGAAAATACTAACAAAGTCCCAATGATGAACCTGAAGCTTTCAGACTCTGTACAAGCTGTGATGGAAAGCTTAATAAATATTAAAGGATGGTTCCTCAACAGGTGAAATTGGAGCAGCTTCTTTGTAGTAAATAGCACTGTAACACCAGCAGCACCTGGGACAGCCCCAGGGCAGCCCCTGATTCCTTTTAGCTGTCTCAGCTCCCATAGGGTCGAATGGGAGTTAAAGCACCTAAATACTTAAATAACTGGCTCAATTAACAGACCTGACTTTTGTCAGTAGCATCTTGTCTGAGAAAGCCCTGTAAATCTCAGGCCTTCACTTGGAGTTCATTGTTTGCTCTCAGTAAGCACGTGTGTCTCAGTAAAAGCGTTTCTAAATTTTAACGGTAGTGCCTTTAACTTTCTGCCCATCAGATTGGTTATCACGAGACCGCCTCATGTTATAAAGGATAAATCAGGGCAAATTTGGGTTAAATGTGCATTATTATGGAAGTACAAGAGAGAGAGGTCACACTTGGCTGGCTTGTAGTAGATGAACAGAAAGCAGATTAAACAAAGCCTTTCACCACTTAATTGCTGACCAGCCCTTCCTGATGCAGGGCATTCATTTCCTGATGTTGAAGAAGGTATTCAGTTTAGGAAGGAGAGGCTCCCAGCTCAAAGAGGGGTACTGACAGCCTCACTGGCAGTGCCTGTCCGTGGCTGGGACCACTTCACACTGCACCCTTCATCAGTTATGGAGGTGAGATGAACAGCTATATCTGTATGTGCATGTGTAGGCATTATTGCAGGCTGGAGAACGGTATCTTAGAACTAAAAGATCGGTTTGTGTTGAGTTGAAGCATATCATTATGCTCATATCAGGTGATCCACACATTATACAGTGAAACAGTCATCTTGTAAAATATAAATTACTTAGCTATTCACCTACACTGCATCTATACAAACATCTTATAGTTTCTCCAGGTACCTTAATGGGCAGTGATAGCACCCACCAGAACACAGGTTAAGACGTCCTGTCAAGGTAGGGTAGAAAACATATCTCCTGACTTTGGACATCTACAGATTAGTCTTCTAGTCCAAATCAATAGTCCAGACCCCAAATAAAATCAATAGGTAGCTTCTGAGAGGCATTTATTGTATTTATCACAGCAGGCATTTACCTGTGCGTGCACATACTGATGCCTCCTCTCAGAAGATAAAGTAAGAACAGTTCCTTCTAGGGCTGTTAAGCCCCTCTTACAGCAGATAGTGCCTGAACTTGGAGGCTTAAAGTTTGAGCAACTAAAATTTGGTTTTAACAGCTAAGCCCCACCTCAGACTTTTATGTACTCAAGTAGACTGCTGGTTTCAGAAGGTGGCAAAACCTTCAAAACCAGGTAGGGCTTTATTCAGTACAGATTTCTGTCCCAGTTTAGCTAAATCTCCTTAAGCAATGCAGACTTGTATTGTAGACACAGGCTAATGAGAAATTAACCTGTTCACCTTTATACGGGCCAAGCTAGTTTCCCATGTGACTATAGAAGCCCTTCAGGTTGCCTTAAATGTGTTTGATAATGATGTTTGATAAGCAGCTGACATACAATCAAATACTCACAGGTAGAGTTAATCACACAGATTTATTATATGCCTAATAGATTCACTGGCCATTTTTATGGTCTCCATTGCAAGACATCGGCACACAGATCTGAGTGCTGATGGGTTTCATGCAATTCTCTCTTGTGCTTCTCTTGCTTTCTAAAGTGATGACATCCCAAAATGGGGGGGAGGGGGAAGAAAAAAAGAGGAAAAAAGTCCTTCAGAGTTTATAGAATGCAAAATAAAAATATTTCCAAAATGAATGTTCAAATAGCATAAGAAGCTTGCAAAAACATGATTTTTAAACTGCCATCTCCAAGCCACAGCCTGATCACTTAGAAAATACTTAATATAGTACACTCCACAGGCAGATGGAGATACATATAAACTGATAATAACTCAAGAGGTTTTATCTCTATGTGTCCTCAAGCAAGGCATCAGGAGAGAAAAACACTCTTGCAACAAAATTAAATAGTTTTAGATCTAATTTTACTAGGCTGAACTAGATTTCAGATTGATTTCTGTGGAATCTAATAGAGAACAACACACATACACATTGCCTTTCTTATAAAAAATCCATCAACCACCTTGTGTTTTTACTTACTTTGCTCTTTATGAGAAGTAATAAGAAACTAATATTTCACAACGCAACGTGTTTTATTCTGTAAATGGTCTTTCCTGGTAAAGGAGCTTGGAGTGAGCTGTTACAGAGCCCAGAAGTGCAGCCTCTGAGATTTCTCTACTCAGGCACCTCTTTTCATTTGTAGGGTGAAACTGCACTCAACCCCACCATCTCCATCCTGGAAAATGAGGTGAAGAGAGTGCAGGAGATGCCAATTTGAAAAGAAATAATGTTGCAGACACTGCATTCATTGGCTAAGGCCTGTGATATGATCCATTAAGCATGTCCCAGAGTATATATTCTGTATCTCAAATCATATTGGATGGATCCATAGAAATCACATTCATGGCTTTATTGACGGTCCTTTCTGCTTCCTAGGTAATACACTAGAAGTTACTTTGACCTCAGACTAAATGAGCATGGTCCTGTGCAGAGGCCCTGGTGGGATGCAGGGTTGCAGGCCAGCCAGAGCGCAGGGCATGAATATACCTCTGTATGTGAGGGGTTGGGTCATCTCTGGCAAAACATTTTGCATAGCTTCCCAAAGGCTTTCCAAGAGTACCAGTTCTGGGTCAGTAAACAGCCAGAACAGAGGTAAAAGGATTAGTCCAGTTGCCAGCTCCCTGAGCTAACTGATGTTTTACATAAAATATTCTCTGCAGTATCATAACACCATAAACTGTTATTGCTGCTTAATATAATGGCATTTCAGAGCTCTCATCTTGGACAAGGATCCCATTTTGCTGAACACTGAGCAACAATAGAGCAAAAAGATCTTCTCTGCCCCAAGAACTAGGTAAACAAATGACAAAGGCAACAAATAAATCTATTTACAACAGACCTCTGTGCTTGATAGGCCACGATGGACGTCCAGGCAAGGCACAGGGGCAGGTGCTTTTGTGAGGGGGTGCTGCATCATACTGAGCAGCTTTTTTCCTGTGTCAGAGGAAGACTTCATGGCTCTGAGTTCACACCTCTGATTTCTAGCTCAAAGGACAACCTGCCTCATGCAGCTGAGACTTTGCCGGAAACATGGATTATCCAAATGCTCCCTCATTTTATCTTCCCTTTGGTTTTCAGACCACAAAAAAAATGTATTCTGATACTTTACATGTCATTTCAGGTGCCTGCTGAAGCAGTGAACAAAACCAGTAATGCTGAATAATTTTTTTTTTTCTTTTAAGAGCCTAAATTCCTTAATGTGAAAGTTCCCTTTTCTCTCTGCCATTGAGAAAAATGTTTCACATGGAAAGTTTTTCTCAGCATATTTCTCAAACTATGTACATCCAAGAAAAATTTTCCTTACTATCCCCCCATGGGTAGGAGTGGGATGTCTGCACAAATGCCTCAGACAGAAAACTATAAAACATGAATCTTCAGTAACTAACCACCTCAGAGGCCATACTCCCAGTGACGCCAAGCAGCATGGAGACAGAATGAAGCCATCCCACATATTTTAACACTTTCACATCCTCCAGTACACACACATGTGGGGGTTTTTTTCCCACTTGAACTGCTCATTAGATGTGCTGCCCTGATTACATTGACAGATGACACTCAAGGGTTTGTGATGTCAGCAGAGTTTCACCTTCAGATCTCCCAGTTTAGCAGGGAGAGAACAAAGCACAAACCAAGGAGGATTGGACATGTGTTAACAGCCCCACACAAATACATGCAGGGTTGAACTGATCCAGTGCAATGCAAGGCATCAAACAGGAATTCCTGGGCCAGGCACACAACTAGAGGGGATGGACAGAGACAGCCCATGGTACCATGGTGATCATTCACAGGCAGCCCAACACCGTTTTGGCAGAGTGGGTATGAAGGAGCATTGCGCAGAGACTTCCCACTTGACCTTGAAACTAGAAGCTCTTGGGCAATTCCATTGCAGCTCTGCACACTTGGTGACTCATGAGTCAATGGCTGGTTCTCAAATTCAACTGTAAGGGAGACTGATGCCAAGCAAGTAAATTCCTCTCTGGAAACTGGCTGTCTAAACTAAATTATGGAGCTTGGTGGCTGTACAAGGGCTGTGAGCCCTTCTCAGTAAGTGCTGTGGTTTAAAGACATGGCCATTTTCCCCACAAATTTGCCATATTTTTCTTTTGTGTAAAGAACCCACTTGTCCTGTCAATCATTGTCAGTCCAAGTCTGAACTGACTAAGATTCAGGAAGGAAGATAAAAAATCTTCTCCTGATGTCCTCTTCCCTCCCTGTGTCCCCTTTCAAAATAAATCAAGACTAGCAGGACAGTAAAAATGTAGCCATTGGAATAGCTTCAAATACTGTTTTAGAGAAATAAAATTCAGGTTTTTTCAAGAGGTTTTGCAGCTGAGTTTCTGTTACTGCATCAGAAATGACCCTTCCTGAGTAATTTCATACTGCATGCAAACCAACTGAATTATTTAGGATTGGTTTATAATGTCTGCATTGTGTTTTTTAGAGAATACTATTTAAGAAACCTCTGACAAGTAAAGTACCTTACAGTAATCAATTAGAATATGAGAATGAAACTAATTCAGTAAAACTGCTAACACTGATCTGGCAAACCACTGGTAGCCATCTGTCTAATCCTCCTTGTGTTCATAAGTTGCATTTTGAAAAACAATTATTAATAGTGCTCATTAACTGCCAAGCAAAAGAGCATGCCACAAGCTTCTGCTCAGAGATTAGCTAGTATCAGCAAACACTGCTTGCTTCCTCAAGTCTGAGCTAGAACCTGAGCATGATCTCATGGTCAGGACAAGTTTTTGTAGGGGTGTCCACAGGGGTGGACTATAAGGGATGGGTCCTAGGGTAGGTGCAACACCCTGCAGATGCCAACCACCTTCCTCCAGCCCATCAGCACCAATGGCTTCTCAACCTCCCCACTAGCCAATCTATTCCCGTGCTGCACTGTCTGTGCTGCTAGGAAGGGGTTTAATGCCTAAAGGGAATTTTCTTTGGTGCAATTTAAGTCCATTACTTCTAGTTGTGTTAATGCACATGGAATACAGTTTGCTTCTTTCTTCTATGCCGCAGTTTTTCATGTAGTTGAAGACTGTTGTTACGACCCCACTCAGTCTGCTCTTCTTAAAGCTAAACAATTTGTCCAACATGTATAAGGCCTGATTTTTAAAAGTGTTGAGCTCCCGCTGTTACCATTGCTTCTATTTGGGTGATTGAAAGTGAAAGAACTTCAGTACGTCTGATGATCAAGCCATATTGTCTGGTGCCCTTTAAATACTGATAGTTATGAAGGGCGCAAACACTGTTTATAGCTGTATTTGTCTATTCTTGTCTTCACAATAAAAAGTGTATTTACAGGACCTGTGACCAGTCCTCTGACTGCATCCACAGAACAAGAGCAACCTCACAAAAAGAGCAGATTTTAGTGGGAACTTGGCTGCCTCATGTGCCAAGCTTTGCTAAATCATTTGGACTATACCATTTTCTGTTTTTTCATGAAAAACATATCTTGGCCAAAGTTTTTTTTTATTTGTTTAAGTGATTTATATGGCTACTGGCAAAACAGTGTTCATGTTTATTTTTTTACTTATTTGCTGTAGTTGGAAAATATATACTTAAGAAGAATGAATTCAAATACTTTTCCATTCCAAAAGAGAGGAGAGTGAGGTTTCTTTCTGTAATGGGCTTCTCATCAGGATAAATGGTGATTTTTATTTTTTTAGAGTACTGGAACAGAGTTGCACTTGGTATCCCATGGAAGAATGTTTTTATAGTGAATACACTACAAAATATGATGCTTTTGTATTGAGATAGTATTCCAGGGTGGCTAGAAATAAATCCCACTATACCTGCTCTTTGTCTCTCATTTCCATTGTAAATACATCTTCCTTTGTGTCCATGTAGGCCCTCATGAAATAGCTCCTTCATGTCATCGGAGCCTTGTGGTACAATTGTATTTCAAGCAATAATAGCTCCTTGCATTGGTTCTCATAAATGTAGGGTTATGTATTCTGCCTTTCTGGAGAAAAGAATTCTTGAAGTGTCTTGTTTTCTCCTCTTGGACTCTCTCTCACAGCCTTGAAAAATAATGTCCTCAGACAAATGCAGAGAACATTTATGATTATAAAGTAAAAATAGCCACTCTTATTTTGGGCTACCTGTCATTGCTTCTTTTTGGGAAAAAAAATCATAGAAGGAGAGGAGAGTGGGAGAAAAAAGGGAGCTGCAATGGTATTGCTCTGGGAAATTGTATGGCTTTTATAAACCCAGCCATGTCCTTTATTCTTATTCATAAGATTTCATCAAACTGCTGGAAAGAAGACTAATTGTGATGGACATGAAAATAGATGGGGACTGTAAAATGTGAATACACAACTCTCCTTCTTCTGAAGTGGCAAAGAAAACTAGTACTGAATTTCATCAGTGAATAAAGCTGAAGTAGTGTCCTACGGTACATAAATGGCAGTAAACGATAACATGCAAAAGATGGACGTGATCATATCAGTGATTTTATACCTAGCCAGATTATTTCCCTCTAAACACCTACATTTAATTATCCTGTCATCTACCTTCCCCTCTGCCATAGGCTTAATAATTCATCTGTGCCATATACGTAGTACAGCTCTTCTCGTCTTACATCACTCACTCAAACCCCTGCCTTTGTCCTCCTTCCAGACACACACTGCATCTTCCCTTTCTCAAAAAATGGATTGAAATATTAAATTATAATCCTCATTGTCTGTATTGATTGAAGGATATCCTGTTATTAGGCCCTGCCTGAGTTTGGTTGACATGAACCCACTCATTGCCCCTCTAAGAATGATGTCGATTTTAGAAGCCATCCCATCTCCCTGCCACACAAAGCAAAGGCACCAACAAGGTCTTTGAGGACAGTTGGGAAACAGTGACAACAAAAGACTAAGGTGGCTAAAAGGTCCCTTAAGGAAAAAGGGAAAATAATGTGATACATTTAAAATCCACATTGTAAATCTGCATGCACAAAATGGATCAGTCATAGAATATTCCTTAACCTAATGATAATGTAGTATAAAACTACACGGTTCTGCCTTTCGATTGGCAGCAGGAGTCAGCACTAGCAACCTCAGCAAGAAAGCACATGCCTTCGTTGCTTGGTTAATGGATTAGCTCCCTATGAGAAGTGAAAATATTTTCTCAGTGAGGAAGTTTTAAGTTTCTGTAGGATATCCAGTGTCTTGAGGGTTAGTTCTGGAGGTCTGACAGCCGTCAGCAGTGAGGCACAGGTGGAGTATGCTGCAGCTCACTGCATCTCCATATCCAGACACAAGTCATTGCTAGTGCTGAAGCCAAGGGCTGCCCTGATCCTACACCTAGCATCTGAAGCATCCACTTTACCAAATGTAGCCTTTGGATTCGGTCCCAAACGCCTATGCTTTTTTCACTTTAATCAAAGAAACTAGTTGAGAAAGTTGGGAGTGAATAACAGCCTTTATTGTGATCACCCAACAGTCTGACACGCACTGAGATGGTGTCATACAGAAACACCACATTTCTCAGTGAGCAACGCCTCGGCAAAAAGTGTCAAAGTATTCACTTAGGAAAATCTTTTGGCTAAAGAATTCATAAATAGCTTCCTTCTCTTGGTTTGTGACACCACTACGGTCCATTAATGAAATTGCAATTCAAGGAGGCTAATTTGTACTCTAATTATATATTAGTCTGGGCTGAAAGGTTTCTGGACAGAAAAAGGTTTTCTTCAGGCAATCTTTTATTCTGCTTATTGTATTTACTTAACAAAGAGCAGTCAGCTTTTACTGTGATTTCTCATAATAGAGTTGAGCTGTAGTGTTACCTTGTGAGGGCAAACATCTGCAGTCATTTTTGATGGATTCTGATAACAGTCTTTAAAAAGAACAAGGATTATTTGCAAATGCAGGAAGAACCAGGCCAAAGAAGTTCAACAGCTCTTCAGCTGGAATGCTTTCCAGACCAGTGCTAGATTAGCAGCCAGGTAGCTTAAGGAAACTCAAAGAATACTTTCTCAGTAAAAAAAAAAGTCCCCACAGAAATGATTTTTTCCTGTGTCACTTGAAAGACATTCTTGGTTTGGTTTTGATGCTTTCTGCCACGGGATGAAAGCCCAGTGTTGTTCACTATGTGCAGGATTTGAAGTATTTCCACTCAGCTGAAGCTCCTCAAGCAGAAAAGTCCTTTGGGAAAGCAACTAAATCCTTCAAAGGTGTAAGGTGCATTTCTGTTTCTGCTACAGAAAGTCAACGCTTTGCTAATGTCGGTCCCCAGCATAGTACCCACAGTTTGTCAGGAGGAATTCAGCCTAAATGAACTGAACAACAATTAAATACACTACTTAACAATTTGTGGCTTGTAACAATTGTGAAATTTGTGGTTCAGTCTCAGTCAGGAAGAGGAAAGAAGAAGTGAGTTGATGGTCTCATTCATTAGGGCAGTTCTAGCTGGACCAGCTCAAGGCCTCCTGCTCCAACACTCACAGCTCTGCTGTGCGCAGGCACTGCTGCTGGGAACCGGGGACAAGGAGCACTACGACAGGGCAGAAACCAACATGTGTTTGGTATTTGCACAGGCCAGCTGAAGGAACTGTATTCTGGTTCTCTGAGCTCTGGTGAGGATATAGAGTCATGGAAAACAAAAAGAAAATGGACTTGCCAAGATGTTTTCACTTGAAAACAAAAAAGTATGGAGTAGATCAGAATGTACTGACAAAATACTGAATTGAATGTCTCTTTTTTATTGTTTCTTGTAGAAAAAGTAAGCATACTGTCAACCTTCATAGCACCCTTCAAATACCTGAGCCCTGGCGCAACCACCATGGAGGACGAAGACAATTTAAGTAAGCAGTCTGTTTTCTTTCTATGCAGATGAATAATAAAGTTTCCAGATAAAAGCTGTACAATGTAGAGGCAACTGTAGAAAGGAGGTGGGTTTGCAAACATTAGCAGGCCATAAGCCCAGTCCTCATGTAAAATGCAAAATTCCCCAGTGCTGTGTGCAAGCAGGTTCTCCAATCTCTGGCAAAGGAGGGGTTAATCTCAGCTCACCCTCCCACTGTTCCCTGTACAGACCCTGATGCTGGGGTGCTGTAAATGGTGTGCCACAAAAAGGAGATGTATACAGTCAGGTTTATGGTATTGTGGAGTAACTTTTCCTTTCCTGGTTATGTTACCTTATTTTGCTTGCAGCTCCTAAAAGATGGGATATTTTGGTGTAGTATCTTCTCCCCAGTTTATATTTCCTTGATCAAAAAGGACTTTTGCAAAAGTAAGGACTGTATGAGCAAGCCCTCTACTTGAAACTGTTTTCTCCTTTACTTCTGTGATATGAACTGAAGTTTAAAAAAAAGGGGGGAGGGGTAAGAAATAGATAAAATCCAGTTGAGAAAAGATTATTAACCTGGCTTAAATTAACTAGTTGTAACCAATATAACTAGCTGTAATCCAGCAGTTCTAACTAGTGGCTTCTCTTGGGTCCTTGGAGCTGAACAGTCACTGATACTGCCTGTACCCATGACTGCAGAGTTTAAGGACAGCACTTCTGGGCTTCTAGGAGTTGTGAAGTCTTCAAACCACCAAGCAGTCTGGGAATGTGCAGTTAGGACTGAATAACCCTCAGTAAGCCCTCCCATTCATCACTTAGAAGCAATTACTGCGTGTTATCCAGCCCTGCTTATTGTAACACGTCTTGAATCATTAAAATAAGGGAGGGAAGCTTTCTGAACCAAATGAGCAACTCTCTGAGTTTTAGTATCACCTAGCAGATGGGTTTCTTTTCCAGCCAGACACACACTGACATGCTGCCCTATTAGAGCCAGTGGGTGGGAGGAATGGGCTTTTTTTCCCCGTTGTTCCTAATCAGCCTTGGTTTGATCATGGTGTGGCAGCGAGGGGAATAACTGTTGAAGGAGCAAAGGAGCACAGTCCTCTATTTTCTGCTGCTGAGTAGCATGTGGGCATCACACCGTTGTGCTGCACAGGGACCAGCAGGTTTTACATATCTTAGGGAAAAAAAAAAAAAATTAAAAAATCTGAAAATCCTTCAAAGTGAGTCCCAGGGGGGCTACATTTTCAGGAAGAGATATGAGAAGTACACACAGGAAACATATTATGCACATGATGAGCTTGTGCAGGCACCTCCCGCGTAATGTTTCCCAAATGTGCTACTTAGTTATTTTTAGGTAATGTAGGAAGTTTGTACAAGCCAAACACTGTAAAACCATTTTCTTATTGCTGCTGGAATGCCAAGACTGCTTCGTGCCTGTACTGGTTTTAAAATAGCTCACATGGACCGGGTAAACTGTATTTCCTGAAAGAGAGAGAGCAATTTTCACTGTTTTCAGGGACATCGTGCCTAGTCCTGTCTTGGGTCAAACATACGCTCCACTGATAAAGATAGCAATTTGTTTCTTAGCACAAACAACACATTTTTAGGTGTTACTATGAGAATCTTAGGGGGGAAAAAGAAAACAACAAAGATAGGTTAATTTCAAACCAGCCATATTTCAGTGTTGACTTCTAGTATATATTCTATGTAATCCTCACTAATTTCTACAACACATCTGTACCTGTGTAGTAATTTGACATTTTAGAGACCTTCAGTGATTTCCTCTGAGCAAGTAGAAAACCTTTCTTCTGTGTTAACAATTTAACAGCAGCCTAGGATAATGCTAGCAAGGAAGAGAAGTGTTTCACTACTCCATGTAGTTCTCTGCTCACTGAGCATCCTGCAGGAGGGCCCCTTAACAGACAGTGCTATATCGATAGGCAGAGTCCCACCAGCTGAAAGGAGTTCAAGTGCTGTTTTGCATTCCTTTAGGCCTTCTTTGCAAGAAGATGCTTTAATACCAAGCAGCAACAAAGCATCATGCAGCTGCTCCCTCACTCACCCACCCACCCCAGCAGGATAGGGGAGAGAATTGGAAGGGTAAAAGTGAGACAGCTCACGGGTTGCAATAAAAACAGTTTAATAATAATAATAATAATAATAATAATAATAATATGGTAATGAAAAGGGAAAATAACAGAGAGAGAAATAAACACAAGAAGAAGTGATGCACATGAAAACAGTTGCTCACCACTGGTAGCAGAGAACAATTGTGACCCATGCCAGGTTAACTACACATGCAATTTGAAGTGGTGATTATTAGCACATAGACACTATTATTGTGGTTTATGATCCATGAACTAGTACTAGAAAAATGTATCAAAGGTACGAGGCACCTTTGGAATGGCATTTTGGGAAACTAATCAGTCTGTGATGAAGGCCTTACCTTGGATATATGAGAAAAGGACCACCCTATTCATTTCCAGAAGCTGATTGTACCTAAGAATATAAGAACTGTCATACAGGATTGGAAATAGGAAGTTTAGCTCTGTATGTGGTCTTTAACATTTGCTGTTAGCAATGCACGAAGAAGGACAGTTAAATGCTGATCTCCCCCTCAGTATATCTTTCTAGCACCCAGCGAGAAATGTACTCAGCTAGAGTTCGCACCTGAATCATCATATTTTGTAGACATCAACAAACCTGTCTAGCCCTCTCCAGAGCCCACTGATACTTCTGATCTCAACAACAGCCAAGAACGGGGAGTTCAGTGATTTAGTGTGTTGTCAAAAAGTGCACCCTTTTATTGCTTCGAGCCTGTTGTCTCTAGTGGTTCGAAGCGTGAAACAGTGAATAATCGTTCCCTGTTCACTGCCTGCCTGCCTTTCATGATGCTACAGACCTCTGCCTGTCCCCAGTCCTCAGTCGTTCCATCTACCCTGTGCCATGGCATATAAGCAGACTGTCACCAGACACAGGTACTTGCAAATCTAGGGTGCAGCTCTAGCAGGAGTGTATGATTCCTGGGGATCTCCTTGTTCAGTGCTGCCATGTGCATGGACTTGGTGCAGCCCTTCTACAGGATACCTCTCCCCAGTGCCCATGGAAAGAGCTGGTGGTGGTGGTACCCACTGCAGCAGCATTATAGGATGAATCCCAGACTCAGATTCAGTGTACTGAAGCATGTACAGTCATGCCTCAGAGCTTTTTATTGCACAGCGTGAGATACAGCAGGGGCGCTGCCCCTAAGAGGACAATTAATAAGCCCTTCCAGCAGCCAGAACCCCAGACAATACCCCACAGAATCACAACTCCTGGCTTTCTTCAAAAACTCTGTCCTTTGGCTGGATTCCTCCCATGCCAAAGCTAAGTTATAGTCTGGTTCCAACTCAGCAAGGCAGGCACTTGTTTTGCTGCAGGCTGCCCATGGATTTTGCTGGATGTACTTACATGCTAGATCAGACAGAGAACATCAGAGTGAGTAACATCTAAGTCAGATCAACAGCTCATTTGAATAATTTCCCTAGTTGGTAGGACCTGTAATAGATGTGCATGAATTTCACAGCAATTTCAGATAATAAGGTGGGCAAAGTACAGTATCTTCATTCCAGAAGAGCTAAAGGCAACAGCAATCACCTTTCACAGATTTTCTGTCTTATTTTCTGTTTTCAGTTTAAGCAAAGTCCTGAACTTTTTTGCACTAGTAACACTTCCCTTCACAGTGTGCTGTCACACACCAGTAAAGTCTGCTGATGCTGTTTCAAGCAGCCTGAACTCTGAGCTGGCGGGGAGGACTGAAGCAGCAAAAGAGAGATCATGGCAGGTTTCCCTCAAGTATAGTCCTTTCATGAAAAGTTTAGAAATAGAAATACCTGTGTGTGTGTTTATTTAAGAGAGGAAGGATAGATTTCTGTTGTTAGCTACAAGTTTATTTTTCTAGTCAAGAATACAAATCTAAAAATTGTCAGCAGAAGGGTTCCAAATTCTCCATTGTGGATTGACTAAGTGCATGAAAATGACTTTTTCCTTGCAAGAGGAATCTGCCCTAGATTGTGTTTGAGGCAGTAGCTGACCTTGGACAAAGGTACTGTGGTTCTGTCTCCAGCTCCTGTGTTTGTACCTATTGCTTCTGGTTTAAAATTTTTCACTTTCAAGTGTGCCAGGGATTATGGAGATCAATCCTTCCAAACTCTGCAGTCAAAATCAAGACAGGTCAAACAGGACTTAGATATTAAAATGCAGAAAAATAAAAATCAAGACCTACCTATATTGTTGAAAATACATTGGTATAAAACTGGTCTTTACTAAACATCCCTAAAGACTGTAACTTCCAGTGTCAGAGCTTGCAGTTGAATTAGAAGTTTACAGTAATACAGAGACACTGAATTCTTTCTTTCAGTATCATAGCTTTCCAATAATGTATTGCCTCGTGTAATTCAGTAGTAAAGAAGCCAGGCAAAATGAAGATGCCACCTACCACTTCTTTCCCATCCTCCCTGGAAGTTGGCTTGGCAGCAGAATAACCTTCAACAGGAACAATATTATCTCTTCAAATGTAGCGTGGAGTATCGGATGGCTAGTTCTGCACAGCCCTTATGACCCAGAGACATAGGCAGTGTCATTATTAGTGATGCATTATAGTTCTGAAAAGCTCTTGATGATGCAGACTCTCTAGGTTAACTCTACTGTGCATAATGACTAAAAGGAGAAAAACATGAAAGAGTGGGCAGAAGATTGAGGAATAGTGCATAAATAAATATATTTCACTAACTGCTTTCCTCTCTCCCTTTCAATTACTGAAGGAAATACAGGATCACAATTCTTCCTTGTGAAAACGCAAACTCAATAAATAAAGATACCTGAGGAGATATTACAGTGCAGAGGTGGGGGGCTTTTTTAAGAAATCTTACACAATAAATTAGAAACTATTGCCAAAAAATTGTAATATTTTTCTTCCTCCTTTATTTTTTTTAACTCCTTCTCCTTACATTTCTATTACTCTCCAACCTTTCTTCATAAGAGAACTGTATTATTTTTTTTCAAGTGTAGAGAATGTGTTTTGGGAACTCAAGAGCAAAGACATTATGAGAGATAGCAGAACTGAAATGATCCAAGGTTTTGTATTTTCTCTGTGTGCATCCTCTGACTTACCCCTTTCCTTTTAGTGCTCTTCATTTCTAAAATTGCTTATGATTGTTCTATTACAGCTGCTTACAGTATTTATCTTACATGGTTTGGTGTCATTTGCCTGCTTTGTCTGATTTTCACAATAGAAGTACATGTGCCATCATTAGAGAGGTAATCTTATGTCTGCTACACAGAGGTCTCATAAAAGACACATTTCAAAGCCCTATTTCAAAGATACCTGAAAGTATAAAGCAATTTCACATTGCCCGGCTGCTGCCAGGTATCACACGAGTCCATCAGGCTCACAGACTTTCTGAGGCACTCACTGAATTTAGGCTGACGCTGATTTACATGGCATGATGCTGTGGGCCTGCTGCAGCTCTCACTGAGGTCTGTGAAGAACTGAGTTATTTCCTGGCGTGTCAGGATCAGATCTAGAAATCTGGTTGACTGTAAGGATACTTGCATGGATTCACTTCACCGTGACTAGGCTAAAGCATACCATAAAGGTGGACGTGTCACCATCATGCACACCCAGTGTTGTCAGTGTATCCCTTTGTGACTGATCTCTGGAAGTTTCGCACCTCTACATTTTTTTCACAGCATCAGTGCAAACGTCGCAGACAGAATTTAAGACAAACAAGTGATGTTTATTTAGTTTATGTTGCCGTGTTTTTAGTTGACCACTGTGTTAGTGAGGGTGATTAAGGTAAGATGCTAAGGGGACACATTCATGTTCACAGATCCATGGTTCTCTGACAATGAAAGAAAAAATAGCTGGAATAAGACAATATGAATTATAAATACAAATAGCCCCTTGAGTTTTCCTATTCAGCGGTGCATAATCAATACAACTTCTTTTCAAATCTGAATATAGTGCAAAGCAGGAGCTATCTTTCTTTTCATGGTTCCTGACTACAATATCATTATGTATCATAATTGACTCTGTAAAAACCTATAGGTAAGATGAGAGAGAGGAGGTGTGAAATACAGAACCAACCCTGCTTCCTGCTAAAAAGTATGTCTGAGTCAAAATATTTCACCTTCATTGTAAAAAGAACCACATGCAACCAAAAATGGGTATTTCGAGTGGATTGGAAACATGAGAAGTGGTCACAGTAGGAAATGGCTGGCCAAAGCCAGTGCCAGGGTAAATAGAGCAAAGTTAAAGTTGGCATCTCCTTCCCTCTCAGATCAGAGCTTCCATAAATAGAGTTGTGAAGTCAATGAGAAAAGACTATGTTATCCTTGTGTGTTAGTTAACCTGACCTTTTAAATGTCTTATTTCTAGAGAGGCTGGTTTAAAGATGTCACATTTTATACAGCTGAATGCCATATGGTGATTTTTTTTTCTTTTTATATTAAGTATTTCTTTTTCTTTCCTTCTTTACCTGTCTTAATTCTCTCCCCTTAGTTTCAGAAAGTAAAAATTAACCAGTCACTAAAACCTTAATTTGTCAGTTCACGTTCTGCCTCAGCAAAGCACTGCAGCACATAGCTCTGCAAGTACCTTTGTTGAGACACAGACACAGGCTGGGAGCTCTCAGTGTGTGCCAAAGGGTTTTCAGGAAAGGGAGCCAGAAGACTTGGTCCTGCAAACGGGCCCCCACACATGCAGTTGAGCTGTGATGAGCAGCAGTGAGCTGCTTTGTATGGAACAACTCGTGTGAGCGCAAACTTACTGCTCTGGTGGGAAAAAGTCTTTTGCTATTTAGTACAAGCACAACTGATTGGGATATAAAGTAGGTTTGTTATCATGATGGTTGGTTCCACATAGTTGTCTGCAGGCTCCTGTGCATCTGCCAGCCCAGCCTAATACTGGGCTGCAGCAGAGACACACCACTCCAGCAGAAGCAGCTTGAGGCTTAGCTGGCAGCTCATCAGTTACATTATTGCAGCCAACTTGTACATCAGGGTAGAGAGGAAATACGGCCATGGCCCTGCAGAAAGTGAGAGGACCGTTTTCTGTCTTCTGAGGACCACAGGGACCCTCTTTGTGGTTGGGACTCACACAGCCAGCACAGGTGGCACATTTGTGACGGGCAACAACAAAACACCGGAAGGGCTCCGCACATGATGCTGCTCCGCACATGATACAGCACGCAGCCAGGCAGTGCTCCACTCAGAAAGGGATCAGGTGCATCGCTCCAGGGACATGCTGCTTCACGGGTTGCTTACATTCGTGTTTACTTCCTCAACTTGTCTCTGCCTCAAGCAACAATCAGGAGGACTGGAGGATGTATCAGAGATGCAATGCATTTAAGCAAACTCACTGGAAATGACAGAAAGGTTATAGGATGCTTACTTAGACAACAGTGCATTTTCTGTCTTGTTCAGGATATTGGTGAGATGAATCTCCATTCTCAGTCATGCGTCTGCTGTAGCAAGGAGCACTGCCTCACAGCGTGGGCACTGCACAAGCATAGTTCAGAGCAACGTGTGATTCATTGGCTCAAGCACAACAGAGTGCTCCCTCCATAGCTTCCCACTGCCAGTCCATTCCCTTCCTGGTGCTGCTGGCAGTCACTCTCTCACATCTCTTTCCTTTGACACAGATCGTTTTTTACATCAGTAATTGCTCCCGTCATGATGCTCTCTGGCTGTTCCTAGTCCAGTTTGGATTTATCTGGAATCTTTGCAATATTAGTTGTTGCTGATGCAGGAGCTAAGAGAATCTGCTGTTGGATTTGACAGAAAGACTTTCACTTATTAAACTGGAATATAAGTAAAAAAATCTTAGAATGTGTAAGGTTGGAAGGAACCTTTAGAGGCCATCTAGTCCAACCCCTCACAGTAAGCAGGGACATCTTTAACTAGATCAGGTCACTCAGAGTCCCACCAAGCCTGACCTTGAATATCTTCAGGGATGGAGCCTCCACTATGTCTCTGGTCAACCTGTTCCAGTGATCTACTATCCTCATATGGACCAAATTATTGTTTCAAATGCTAGGAAGGTCTGTGAGATATTTCTTAGGCTGGATTCATGACATTAGCAACACAAGAGCTGGTGGTGTGAGTAGAGGCGGTCAATGTATTCATTGCAAATAAATTATTCAGTGCATTTGCCCATTTTTCAGTTTGCGAATCATTTGTGAATCATTTCTGATTTCTAATAATGTGTTCATAAGCATTCACCCACATGGATTATAGAACAAGACTCAGCCTAAAGGAACTTTGCAAACTATTCACTTCTTACTGGTAATTATCCTGTGTGAATGCAGTAGTTCATTGGAGTCACATGGTATGAGTTATGCTTCATCTTTGAATCATATCATCTTTTTTAAAAACCGGAGGCTGAGGCTGTTGACTAATACAAGAACTTTAGAGACAAATAAACATTCAGGACATGCAGAACATCAGTGCTATAAATATTAAAGCGATCATTATACAGATATTTGAGGAAAAACCCCAAAAAGGGCTGAGCAAGGATATCTGTGGTTAATATTTTTTCTTTTTTGGCTATGCTGCCAGCCTTAGGCATAATGTCAGCCACTATGATGACAACTGTAATGTAAGGGTTTTTTCTTTCTTTACTGACAGGTACCAGCAGCGCAGAAGTGAAGGAAAATCGAAACATTGGCAACCTGGAGGATCATCCAATATCCTCTAATGAGAGGGCAAGAGGGGGAACACCTAGCAGTAAGAGGAAAAGACCCTTAGAGGAAGGCAATAATGGCCATTTCTGCAAACTCCAACTCATCTGGAAGAAGGTCTCATGGTCAGTGACGCCAAAGAATGCTCTGGTTCAGCTACATGAACTTAAACCAGGTTTACAATATAAAATGGTTTCCCAGACAGGTCCAGTGCATGCCCCAGTCTTTGCTGTTGCTGTGGAAGTAAATGGACTTACATTTGAAGGCACAGGGCCCACAAAAAAGAAAGCCAAAATGCGTGCTGCGGAGCTAGCTCTGAAGTCATTCGTTCAGTTCCCCAACGCCTGCCAAGCTCACTTTGCCATGGGGAACTGCATCAACCCATCCACAGACTTTACTTCTGATCAGGCAGACTTTCCAGATACTCTGTTCAAGGAGTTCGAACCGTCCACACACAGCGAGGACTTCTCAGTCTACAACCCTGTTAATAACGAATTGCTTTCCACTGCTTATCGACACGGGCGCCTACTCTGCCATACACTGGACTTAATGGGCCACGGTAAACAAAACAAGCACAAGATGGCATCCAAAGCGGAGAGCGAGCAGAACCCAGTGGTGCTGCTAAATGAGCTGCGGTCGGGCCTGCGGTACGTCTGCCTGTCAGAGACGGTGGAGAAGCAGCACATCAAGAGTTTTGTGATGGCAGTGAGAGTGGATGGGAGAACATTTGAAGGCTCAGGACGTAGCAAGAAGCTGGCTAAGGGTCAAGCAGCTCAGGCAGCCCTTCAGGCCCTCTTTAACATTCGGCTGCCCAGCCACATTCCCAGCAGGAGTAAATGTCACCATTTGCCACAGGTGAGACCTCCTGGGTGGCCACCACCATGTTGGAGGCACTCTTATGGGATTGGTATTGCTGTAGCTGTTGTTCTACCAGACTGTTCCTCTGATGTTATAGCAAGTGCCATGCCACAAAATAGCTCTGTTTTCATAGAAAGAACCTGATGCCATGGGCAAAAGCTTGAAAAATGTATCCTGAAATCTTTGGGTACAATTTGCAACCCTTTCCATAGGAGGCAAATAGGAGAAGGCAAAATATTGGGGGAAATACCAACTTTTCCATTTTCTAGAGAGAATGACAACTTTGACACAGGTAGGAAAACCAGGTCATTCTTTAGTCGTGCATCTTTCTTGGCAGAAAGGGATGCCCCAAATCATCATTATAGACTTAATTTTTTATGAGGACAGTGCATTTCAGAGGAGACAGCCATGACAAGGAATGTGCCTTTGTCAGAGCAAGCTCTACACAATTCCACCACTAGGAAAGTTAAGAATTTTTAAAATTATTATTATTATAGGCTTTCTTTTTGGGCTGTTTGTTTGTTTGTTTTCAAATGTTTCTGCAACTACACAAGGGATAGTGAAAGCTCTGAAGCTTTCTTGGAATAAATATAGAGATTACTATTGTATTCATACAGAAATTATAGATCTGAGGTACGTACTTAGCACATCAAAATTTCATAGTTGGTCATATGCCAAAGGCTATCTTGCATTACTCAGATTTGTGTCAATTTTCTAAGTTCAAAGGAAACCAGGATTTACAGACACTGGGAAGCATTACATGGGTTCAAGTAATTTCTTGATTTGTTTGAGCTATCATAAAAGGTTTGATCCACCAGCACCAGGAGGTGATCTACCACTACAAAGCTCCCTTTATAAAGGGAGCTGTTAATGTCCAGGATTTAATGCACAGCACTGGGAGCACTAAGAGTCATTCTACTGCTGGCTTGCTGTGAGACCCTAGGCAAGTCATTTAAATCCAATATGCTTGTAATAAAAATGAACATATTATATGAAAGAACACTTCAAGATCCTGAAGTAGTGTATAAATGCAAATTATTAGTAGCAGTTCTCATTAACGTTAGTAAAGAAGTTCATTAGATGTTCAAAGAGTTTGATAGGGAATGAATCCTTTAGATGGCAGGATTTCCTGCAGGACTCAGGAATTACATTCAGTGACACAGAAGTTTCCTTCCTATGTTTCCAAAAAGGAAATGGGTGAAATGGAAGAAATTCTAAAATACATCGTAATCCTCCACCTCTTCCTTTTAATTCTAGACTGTAAAGTCCATGAACCAGTGGGACAATAACATAATTTAACAATAGCAGAGATCTTCACAGAGTGCTTTGCAGGCATTTTGGAACCTTGGCCAACCTAGCAGTTCTATCCTCCCAGTACTCTGCTGAAGTGTGGATGAGTTTTACATGAGAAATCCATGTTCTTTCTGGCCCTTATGAATTCTGGTAAATGTTGTTTGTTTTGATGAACATGTCTATCCTTATCTATGGAAACCTAGTTATTGAATACAAAGAGGAGTCTCTAGTCCCATCTTACCATCTGTTTTGCTGCCCCCAGTAAACCTTGCTGGGTAGGTCAGCAGATAAATACCGTGCATTCATCAACCGATGGCTCATCCTGCTCTGAAACTGAACTACGAGAATCGTTGCCTCAGCTCCTGAGCTCTCTGAAATACTCCCTGTTTGCATGGCCTGATGATCATCTCTTACTTGAATATCACATCTTACCTGGGTCCCAGGTTGTTCACTAGGCAACACATTCTTCAGTGTTCAGATACTTGCTTTTTTGTGGCCTTTTCTCCTTCCTGTAGTCTTCTGCCCTGCTTATCTTCTTCTTCTCTTTTGTTCTAGAAGTATAAATGTCAATGAAAAGATGTCACTGAACTTTCTCTTGTCAGTAGTTTTGAGTGGTTATGTATTGTCCAACTAAAAGATTACTTGGGCACTTTTAATGCCAGCATTCAGCACATTGAGAGATAAAGCTTAATGCTGATTTCTGCTGACCTCCTTACTAACTGGTCTCATCAATAGACATTCCAGCCATCACACAAAACCTGAATGTGTGTTACTCACTGAGTCATAACCCAACTTCCACTAGACTAACAGACATATTTCTACTGATTTCAGGTGGCCTATAGCTTAAACATTAAATCCAGAAGTATCTTTACTTGTTCTCGCTGTGTTATACCATAGCTCACCAAGTGACTGTCTTTACTCACCGTTTCAGTCAGCCCATTTGTCTGTTTGGTCAGTCGAAGTGGTAGTAACCATATTGAGGAGAGCGTAGATCTCATTGAGTTGTGGCCTGTCAGCTGCTCCAAAAGTTGT
This sequence comes from Zapornia atra, assembly GCA_013400835.1. Classification (NCBI taxonomy): domain Eukaryota; kingdom Metazoa; phylum Chordata; class Aves; order Gruiformes; family Rallidae; genus Zapornia; species Zapornia atra. Next base: position 19,367 of record VZTU01029540.1, on the reverse strand, counting down.
TTCAGCTCCTTCTAAACCTCTCCAACTATCCACTCTTTTCATGTGCTTCATCGTATTTGTTAGGGTATCAGATAGCTAAGTCATCAATAGTAGGGACAGGCAAATGAGACCAGCTATAACAGTTTCACCAGTAGTTTGAATATTTTGTAGAATCCAGGAGTATGTTTATATTCCAGCATGTCTCTGTTCCTGTTCCTCTTGCTGTTGTCACTCATGTTAGGAGGCCAGAGTTTGACTTTCCTTGATTAGAGCCCTCCTGGAAACAGGAAAAAATCTTGTAATACTGGTAGTCCAGTTGTGCTGAACTTACAGGTTTCACAGTGTTCAAGAATATGTCAAAAATGTTCAGACATCCTTATGAGCTGGTCCTCCCAAACACTGACAATTCTGCCATGCTCATCAGGGCTCCCAGAGGACCTGGCACCCCTCAGCCTGGCCCTCAGGCATGCCCTCAGACTGACAGCCACTCTTTCTGCTGACCAAGGGAGATTCATTGTAAAATGTCAGAAGAGGCACTATGTCCTCCAGTGTGTCCTGATAGGTGCAGCCTACACAGAAGACTTCCCGAACCGCCTAGATATGCAGAGCATAGATGTAAAATACTGCCACCTTCATCACTTCTGATTCATGCAAAACGAAGAAATGCAAGATTAGCAAAGCCAGAAATAGATGAAGTTGACAGGGCAGCTGCAATCCAACTTTCTTTATCTGTCTCTCCTGCCCCTCACCTGCCAAGGCTGAAAACTCACTATGAAGTTGTGAGCACATTACAATACTGGTGTTTTCTTAAAAGAACATCATTGTGCTTCTGATCCTCATCCCTGTGATTGATCCACAATGGGTTTTTGCTGACTGCAAAATTATACCCAAAAAAAAAAAAAAAAAGCAAAAGCGCATCACACTTTACACCAGGAAAAAGTTTTAATCTCATCATTTAAAGGCAACGTAATTAAGATAGTAGCTTCTTCACAGCCCTCAACAATGCTTTGACCCACTTCTGTGATTCTCATACAGGTACAGTGATGGCTGGGGGGCCTGAACTCTTGCCTGTGTACAGGATGAATAGGAGATAGCTGAGATAATCCAATGACCGAACGAAATGGTCACAGGATTTGCCCGTCAATCTGCCAGCTACTGTTCTCCAAACCAAATGTCTTATCTGTGCTATGCCACTGAAGTGCAAAGTAAATACTATTGATAGTTTGAGGCTGGGCACATGTTGATCAGAGTAGCCAAGATAGGAGCCTGGAGATCTGCTAAACTAATGGCAGAGATAAAGTGAATCAGTAAAATGGAAATTACAAAGCATGACTGTGCTCCTTGAAGTCACTAAATACTGCTCCTTGTTTTCCAGCATGCTTGGTCTGAACTCATATTGTCCATCAAATAATATGCAATTTCTTCAATTATCAGCTTTTATGGAAGTCTGACAATTGCTTCTTCCCACACTGGGAGCTAATTTTCTTGTAATCCAAATCAGGAGACAACATGTAGGAGTGCTAACCCTGCCAGCCCTACAGTCTGCACTGGTCAAAATCCATCCATATACACCTAGGCTTTCCAAGAGCAGTGTGCTCATTTCAGGAGATCAAGATGACCTCCAACTGCATCTGATCAGTTTACAGATTGTTTTCCTAATCTTGTAGCCTTTCTAATCTATCTCACTCAGTCTGAACAGCATTCTTACTGCTGTAGAGCAAAATCATTAATTAATATTGCCATAACAAATTAGTAGTAGAGGGGTGCTTGGATTTCAAATGGATCTAAATTAAAAAAGACTAGGTGTGCAAATCACATTCACTCCTCTTTGAAACGCCTTACCACTACTGCTGTTGTTGTGTTCGGAGCCTCCAGAGAAGTAACTGTCAGTTTATTTAGTTAAATGAAACTTCATTTTGTAATGTGTGTGTGACATCAAAAAGAAATAGGGATTTTTTCCTTCAGCAAATAAGGCTAACCGTTTGAATGCAGTTAAATCCCCCATTTGCCAAAAAATCATTTGCAGACCAAAGCAATCCAAGTATCCCCATTGCACTGATCCGTTACCAGAGCAGGTGAAGGATTCCTGCCAGCTAACTTCAGTGTCACCTTGATGAGCGATGCCGTGGGAGGAGCAACCACCATTACACCCCAGCTCTCACTCCCTTCCAGAAGCCTGTTTCTCTGGATTGTAAAACTAGTCCATTTTCATGCTGTTACACTTCATTTCTCTTGCTACCCTCACTTGCTAACTTCATTGCAACCTTGCCCTCTCCCCTGTGTCACAGTTAAGCTGAGGCTGAAGTTGACAGTGATTAAGATTTGACTCTGTTGCAAAGGGGGTCAGCAACATGGATCTGGCATTGAGCTTTGAGAAGCTGCTCTAGGATGTTGGTGTGAAGAGCTTTTTCTGGTCAAGTGACCAGGTCCATTTCATTGGAAGAAGAAGCAGCTGGTAGGTTCACGTGTAGCTCCTGACCCTCAGATGCAAGGAAGGGAAATGGTGGGGACTGGAGGCATGCCTCTGCAATATAAATAACGTTTGATTTTCAACCATCTATTTCTGACTCTGTAGGTGGGGAAAGTTGGTTTTTATAATCAGAGCAACAGGCAGTCGAGACATTTATAGGATTACGCTTTCTTAGGCAAAACAATGGCAAAAGAACCAATTTAGAGCCACAGCATTAGTGCACCGGATACTGTTATTATCCTGGCTGCTAATAAGATTGCAGTGACTTCTAGACTCACAGTTGAGGAACCAGGACCACCCCCTTACCCCTGATAGAAGTCCAACATAAAAGATGATTATTGCCCCAGAGAGATTACAGTTTGGGTCTTAGATGAAGAAATTACTGTGTTTTAATGTCTATAATCCATGCAAGATCAAAGGGAGATGCAGAAGGGCTACCTGCATGGAATCACGGGAAACAAATTAACAGGGTAGAAAGGGGCACCAGTCATTTGTTCTCACAGCATCAACATAAGTGTACACACATTAAGGGGTTTGCACATGAAAACCAGTCATCACTGCAAAATAATGTATTATCTTGCATCAGCTGGGCTACAGTAATGCTCCAGCTATCTGCTGCAGGAAGAAGGGCCTGAGCCCATGCCCACCCTTTATACCTCTCTTTTTGGCTCTTCAGTTGCTACTCTGTAAATCCCCGCTCCCTCCCAGCCATAGATAACTCCAGCAGCATCCCAAAAAGAATCCCCTTGCCTCTATATAGAATGTGCCCGGTGCTTTCAGAGCATTAGGTATGCTAAACCAAACTCTTCTGACGGAGATGTTAAAGTCTAAATATACCACTCGCCTAATTAATAATACTTAGGAGAGCTGTAATAATGATGCTAATTAGTTAATGAATGGATGATCTTCATTTGCAGAAATGAAAAAAATAGTTTTAATACCTTCAAGGGAAAAATCTTTAAGGCTGAAAGGCATTTTTCTCAGGAGTACATATGTTTATGTAATTTAAGTTTATAAGCAACCCAATCCCCTTCTTCATCTGAAAAAAGGAAAAGTTAAAATATTTATTTTTTTCTTTATGAAGACACTGAAGAGTCCACTGTGATTACAGTGCATTTAGTGTGGGGTGAATCTGATTTAGCTGTCTGACTTGGCTTCTGGCTGCAAATGCTTCATACCAGCCATACACACTCAGAGACAGCATTTGATTTCTCCCCTTCAGAGCCTAGATTGCTTATTAAACATGGCTAGTGAGACACAGCATGGACTCTGCTGACTTCTGCTATTTACCACGATGAACCAGCCTTGCCTATCCAGGATGCTGATGGTGTGGATCTGATTTGTGAAGAATTATTATTTGTGCAACCCATTATGGTGAGACAGTTTGTGCAGAATGATTAGGGCTCCAGCAAGCAGCAGAGCTAGTTAGGACATGAAAGCTGAATCCCAGTCTGGTGTCATCCACACATAAAACTTCCTTCTAAATCAGGCACTCTCGCAGCTGTCAGAGTCGCCTTTGTTGCTTTCTGGCTTTGTAAGTGAGCTAGGGACACGTCAAAAAGCTCCCAGCAAGCTGGACCTCGTTAAAGCTCCCGCTTCGTCCTGGACTTGCATCCTGACATTGTTTATGACGCTTCATTATTACCTACTTAATACAAGCCATGATCGTTCTGCTCCACTAAATGGAGCTGTAATACAAGTGCCCAGAGTGAATTTTTCTTTGGTCGAGTTCCATGCAAAGCCTTCTCTGTTTGAGCTGGAGTATTACAGCCGTGCCAAAACCGCGTCCTTTATCTATTTTTATCTGTAGTCACGTCTAGGAAGCCTTAATTATTCAAACAGATTTTTTTTTTCCTTCTATGTGCGGAGTATCAAAGCAAGCTCTTCCCATTTATTTTACGATGACTACCTCCCTCTTGTGGTCCTTGTGCCAGCCGTGTGACAGGAGGATCATCGCTGTACGCAGGGAAGACTAATAACACAAAATGCCAGCGCACCTTGGGAAGACAGCAGCTCGGAGCCCGCTCTTTCCCCAAGGATGCTGCTGAGAAGACCGCTGTCACATGCACCAGTCTGCCCCCAGATTCACTCCTGCTGAATAACAGGGAACATCTCTGCCTCTTTTACTTTATTCCATCTGTTAGCCTTTACATAGCGCATTCGTACAGCAATTTTGGAGAAAATCAGCATTTCTCCTGCCCCTTTATCTCAACTAAACTGCTTATGTGTACCACAGTGTGAAAGGATTATATACATCCATATCTGCACACCCACAAAATACTATGCATGTTATAAAATTCAATAGGTGGAATATATTTAAGGCTTAATCTTAGGATTGTTAAGCATTAATGAACAGCCCAGTCTTTAGGCTTGTTGATGAATGGACATGTAATACAATTTGTGTGTTTTGATATTTACACATCCAAACAAAAGTAGAGAACAGGCTCGTGTTCTTTGAGAGAGTAAAATCCTTTGCTGCTCATTTAGTGCTTTCTCTATATGGACATCGTACAAGTGAGTTCGGATCTCTAAGGGGAGCAAAATATATCAGATCAAGGTATTTTTTTCTTTTTTCCACAAGCATGATATGAGTTTTTGTTAAGATAAAATATTATTCAAAACTGCTGAGAAATAGAAATGGGAGATAAATATGCATATTCACTGTGAAAGCGGGTAAATTATCTTTCTCCTTTCATCGCAGTTTTATTCAATTAAAACAATCAATATTTTCTATGCTTCTTTATACCCATCAGCTTCTGAGACTGAATTCTAAGAAACATAAAATATTAATTCATCCATAAACCTTTCCTCCAACTTAAATACTTCAATATTGTCTTTAGACAAATTCATGTTGCTTTTTCAACCTTTCTAGTTTTGTAATTGAGTCAGAGTTTACTTCCAAGCAAGCTAACCATTATTATCTATTGTCTTCCAAACTAGAGTAGACATTTGATATGAAAGCACCTAAGCGTGATTGCTCTTAACCTACTTGTCATCATGTCTGCTACAGACACCAGCCATGTAATCAGACCCGAATTCTGACAATGGTCCCTTAAAATCAGCGATACACTGAGATGTCACCCAAATGAGCCCATGCTACTGAAGCCACACTGATTTGCTGTATAAATTATTCGTGTGCTGCTTCTTCTCACTCTCTTTATCCAGTTCACCTTTAAAAATGAAAGGTGGAAAGAGAACATTCCCTGAATAAACAGAGTCAACTGAACAAAATAAACATGTTTTGGTTTGTTCAGAGAAAAAGACTAATCATCCCATGATTTCTATATTCTTCTCTTCATGTCTTTTCATTGTTGAGTTCCTATTTTAGTCCTTCTTTTATGAACTGAGCACGGTTACTGACAGAAATAATTGCAATCAACACCTGTCCCTCCTATGTGGGTCATTGCTTTATTAGGTTAAACACAAGGAATAATGTGAGTCTCCAAGGTCTTGTGGGGAGGGCGAAGTGGGCAACACTGGCTTTATTTCTTATTTGATAATTAGTTTTTAATCCAAATCAATTCTGCCTTATACTTTTAAGGAATAATCCTCTCAGGAATATTGGAGAATAGACTCATTACTCCAGACTCAGCCTCCTCTTTTATTTCTCTCCTTGATATGCACACAAGTCATTCTAACCCACAGCATATTATCAGTGTACCCTTGTACACTCATAATATGCACATAGTTTGTAAAAGCACTACAAATGGCTGTTAGGGCTTGCTTGTCCTGGTCATTGCATATATAGTGTCCAAGAGAGGTATAGAAGTTGAACACGCTTGTGTAAACCTGATCCGGCTACACAGAAACCCTCTGCAAACCAAGTCAGTGGCCATCAACATGTAGTAGCTGAAAAAGCCCGTCTAGAAAATAAGAGGGAGCAGTGGTGGATAACACAACCAGCATAAAGTCAAGTTCCTTGAAAGCTCGTGGTTATGGCAGCAATGAGGGGCAGATGAGCTGCTGTTGCAAACCTGAAGATACAAATCAGAACCAGGCTGAAGTACTTGTGTCTGAATAACAGCAAGTCAGATGAAACTGGAAACAGATCATATAGCCATCAAAACTGTTCTCTGAGCCAAAAGTTGCACCGCTTGTCGTAGCAGCATGATTCACCCAAAATAATGTCCTATAATCATGCTTATAGTGGCTCCTAACACAACATTGGAAGAAGAGGAATGACCCACTAGGGTCACCATTCTGGAAAACACCTTTACAGATGCTTAAAGTATTTGTCAGCTCCCAGCTGAGGAAATTGAAAGAGCCTAGGCACATGTATTCCTGTGGATCATACAGATCATTGGGCTTGGAGCTCAGTTCAAGTGTTTTGATATTCCCATCCTGGACTGGCAACACCTTAAAACACTGTTGTATTTTGCTGCCTTTTGTGATGTTGCATGTTTTTTCTTCAGTGCTCAGCTTTTTCTTCAATCCACAAGGGAACTAACATTGTATTATTAGTGTATTATTAATGTATTAGTCACAGCTCACTGCTGTGACTTTCCAATACTGACTTCTGGTCCCTTCTCTCCCAGAGCATGTCTTTGGTGCTTGATGACTTGGAGGTCTTGCTGGGAAGTTCATCTTAGCATTGTATAGAGTTACATGGACATTGCCAGATCAGCAAGCATGAGTTCTTGACACAGAGGTATCTTTGTCCATTTTGTGCTCGTCTTCTTCAAAATTACACCTTCTTCACTCCTGTAGCACATTCCTGATGGTCATAACTCAGACAATCCTTCTGGTTCTCTGATGGTTTAGCATCAATACCTGCTGTGGCAAGTATCTCAGCATGGCTGGAGGAGTCTGTGGATTATATTTGCCCTTCCACTAGATTCTGGCTACTAATTAGAGAAGACAGCAAGACATCTAAAAAATTACTTATTTGCTAAATTAGGAGGTTATATTTTATTCATGTTCTCCAAAAGTTCTGAAAAAAACAAAACCACACAATGATGCCATATGAAGCTTCCAGTAGAAATTATTTATTCCCTTTTTCTTTTAATGCAGAATATTTTTGGTCACAGTCATAAAAACCTTACTGACAGGAGACGCCGTCTGCTTTTCCTGGGCAAGAACCTTCAGCTGCATTTATTACATTTTGACTTTGAGGGAAATCAGAGTACAAGAGGGATGAGGCTGCTGCTGTCACCACATTCTAGAAAACACTGAAGGGAAGGGAAGAAAGGAATAACATTCCCCAAAACATTGACAAGCTACAGTGCATAAATTTTCCTTTTAAATCCTTTATTCACAAAAACAGAGAGCAACAGGACTTTCAGATTTACTAGCCTTTGATGTAGATATTTTGAAATTTTTTCTCTCTATGAATAGGCAGGAGTCTATGCAATTTTCAGAAAATTACATTTTAGCCTGCATCTTTTCTTGGGCATTTGTGAAGTTAGAGAGATCTTAAGCTCTCCCTGTCTCAAGAAAGGGGAAAAAATGTCCAATCTCCTTTATATATTAAAAATCAAGCAAAAAGCCAAACTAGAAAGTCCTTACAGGCAGACTGACATCCTTGCCATGTAAATGAGCTGAAATTGAGCAGATATCTGAGCAAAGCTTCCCTGTGGCAGAGGGGGATCAACTTGTGCAAATCCAAGGGATCTGTTGGGGAGCCCTCGATAACAAGGCACCAGATGAACGCCAATGAGGATGAATTGAGCAGTGTAAGAGAAACATTGCAACGACAAGCTGGAAGGAAAGAAAAAAAGGCTTCCAGGCTACGTTTGACAGGAATTGATCTGAGCAAATTAAACACTCGTACTGTAGTGGTTAGCAACCTTCTTTTTTTTTTCCTTCTCCCTTTCAAAACGTGAGATGCCAGCGGGGAGATCAGCACAAGTGGTTTGCCATTCCTAGGCAGTAGTATCTGGTGTGTGGGAGCAGATGTGAGGGGAATGTGGTTGGGTTGGGAATAGAAGCTTTACATCAAGCTTAACATATAGAAATTACTCCATCAAGGACCTGGGAACAGTTTTGTTGAGGCAAGGAACAGAAGTGAAGATCAGGCAAAAGCTCACAAGGAGGGAAACTGCCGGAGTTATAGCGGAGTCCTGAAGTGAAATCCTCACAAAAGCATGCATAGGGAACACGGCGATGGTGTCTGGGAGCTGTGTTTCACCACCCATGCCACATACTGTATTCTGGGAGCTTATTTCTTTGCATATATACTTGCTAGCATTACAAATATTAAAAGTCCTTTCTGCGGTTGGGAAATTAAAATGAATAACTGAAGCAACACAAACTAAAGTTGCTCTGATACATGTGAGCAAGAAGCCACAAAACAATGTGGGAAGCTAATACCTCTATTCCATATTCCCACAGGCGTAAACCAGAGCAGAATTTGAACCTGTGGATTTATAGCAAATAAAATATCAAAGTTATCCTGAAATATGTTGCAGCTGTTTCTCATTCCATCATGCAGCTGATAAATACCTAATCTCCAGTTCAGGCCTCTCTATTTAAATAAGCGCAGTAAAAAGTTTAGCTATCTGACTGAACTACTTCAGCTGAATATCCTTTAGTTCAGTGCTTCTGGCCCCTATTAAATGCAAAGTCGGCTTTCTACTAGTATTTGTTTCTCTCATGATACTGTTAATATCTGTTCCTGGTTTCAGACTGGAAGAAAACTCTACTGAAAAATGCATTATTTAGTAAGCCTGACTAATCAGCACCAATACTAGGAGGACAGAGGACTTCTGTGTTAACTGTTGACAAACAATTGCTCTCTACAGGCAGGCTCACCCCCACTATTAAAATGGATGATTTTGCAGAGCTGAGACCTAAAATAGGGACTATGTCTTTTGCCGTAGCACAGCAGGCAAGCCAGAGCCATGAGACACCGTCGATTTGCCATACATTCTGCTTGATGAACTGCCTTTCTGCCCTGACAGTGCCAGGCAGCTGCCAGATCCCCACACCCCACTGGAGGCCAGGAGCGTGCAGGTCCGCCATGCCCCACACACCGTGCCCCACATGCCATGCCCCACATACCGTGCTCCTGCTCCCGTGGCAGCACAGGGTCACACGTGATTTCCAAAGCGCCCAGACTTAAGTGCCTTTCCTGGCTCCGGTTATCCCGTTGCTGGTTTCCATTCTCCCTTCTGAGACTCCTGTTATTAGGAATGGTCTTCTCACCCCTGGCATGCCTCATCCAGGCTCAAGCTGGAAGTAAAAAAGCAGCTGTGAGAACAATTGAGTAAAATTTTAGGTCAAATGTTGGGTGCCCGGTCCTCGTGATAATCGCTTGCATTAGAGCGCATTAACACAATTGCACTTGCAGCAAATTAACAGTGATCTGTGCAGAGGCACAAACTCAAGTGCAATAATAATACACATGTATGAAAAACAACATGATCCCTACCTAATTAATTAATAACTGGTTGCTGATTAAAAGGGGAGCATTTGGAGCTAAACGTGTCCTTGACAACACTAGCAGGATTGGTTTAGGACTGATTATATTTTACAATAAGACATATAAGTGCAAATAATTGCTTCCACTATATCATGGAATTAGTTCCGTGACAGTTCAGCTGATTACTTCAAGGTTTTATCTGTGTTTTGTAGCTGCAAGATCTGCTACCATTTTGCACCTTGCTAGCCGGTAGTGAAATGCTTTTGTCTGTTTACATGTATTGCATGTAATGTAGCCAGAGGAGCAGAATCAATACTGTAGATATACACGGTACCTGCAGCACAAAGGTTACCACGCTTGGAAAATAGCTGATGAAGACTTGAGGTAATGAGCTGAAACATCCTGAAAGTAATTCCTAGCAGCACTAAAGACAATAATATAACTTCTCCTGACATGGGTAATCCTCTGCAGACTGAGGGAAGCATAATTTTTTCTGGAAGGGAGTTTCGTGGTCCGCTGAGAGTTTGAGTGAGATATGGGATATACCTTACCAGTGAGGAACAGCTCGTAACTCAGAAGAGGTGGAACCTAAATGAAGTCACAGGGGTCATTCTTATTTTATCACTGGGGGAAACACACTCTGTATATCACTCAGCTTTTTCATATGTTTAGTTACTTGGATAATTCTGGGTGTAACAAATTTTTTGTGTTTTTCTCATCCTGTATTTTATGAATAAAAAGCCTTCAAAACAATTAGAAACAATTGCAGAGGCACTATTTTCCCCATGAGTTCAAAGCTAGGCTCCTTTACAGGTACTGAAGATGAAAGCGTCCCTTGTCATTGCAGGGAGTGGGGGTTGGGCTAAATGACCTCTAAAGATCACTTCCAGCCCAAACCATGCCATGAATCTATGATATCTTTAATGAAATACATGGGAACTATGTAGTTCATGTAGGTTGTGTAGCTATGGGCTGAACATTCTTGTTCTGTTCCAGTAGGTTTTTTGCTGCTGCTGCAATGCAGAAGCTAGAAGGGGTGATGATACAGTCAGAGAAGTTTGCCCCTTTTATCTCCCTCTGTGGTAGCAGCCGTTCATGTGATGTGAATATTTCTGCAGAATAATTTCCATGCCTGTTTTCAGACAGCTTTCCTAACAAAATTAACTTTCTGTGATCACCTTTCTGCTGCTCCTAATAACACTTGAGACTGTTTGACTATATTTGGTAGCACAGATATCTCAAGACACTCGGTCTCTATCTATACAATGTAGAAATGGGGACTTTGTAGAAGCAAGAGCAACCCAAGCTAGTCCTGCACAGGAGACGGTGTAGTTGCTCCCAAGGCAGCAGTCAGCAGGCCAGGTGGCATGTTGGCAAGACATACCAAGATGTACCAAGACATCCTGGTGTCTCCGTTTGGTCTTCTTTCTTCTCTTCTTAATACAGAGGGCCTGTACATCATCTTTTTTAGAGGTATGAGGCTATTTGAGCCGGCAGAGTTACACAGGGTGTACGAGGAGTCTTGGGCTTACTAAGTGCTGTGCTATAACTGCATATTATCAAATTATTTCTTAATTAAAGCCTACACAATCAAATTGGTGTAAGCATGATACTGCTGTAATCTGAAACAGACTCTGATATGATGGATCTTAATTTGTTGCCCTCAGGAGACAATTTGGCTTCTCTTTTTCACTTAAAAATTGAGTTCTTCGGGGTCAGCTGGGAGTTGCATAGAAATGTGGGCATCTGGCAGCCCCATAGAGCACCCAGTTCTGACCTCAGCATCAGGCAGGAATCCTTTTTCTGGCAATACAATGTTGTCCCAGACTTTAAGGGCGAGCCAAGATGTACCTGCACCAAACGTAGGAGCCTGCAGCAGCGCTGACCTGGCTCCTGTGGTATATGCACACCCAGACCTTGTGTAAAAGCCCCGTCCATCACATCTGGGCAGGTTCCTCCTCCCACATCAGCCCTGAGAAGGTTGGACAAGGAGTAATGGAGTTTATTGCAAAGATTGTGTTGGTGGGATCAAAAAGTCATGCCACTACAGAGGCATAAAGTCTCTGCATTTTCTCTTGGGGCAGCCCTGATGCCATGGACATCTCATACTTTCTGTAGAGTGGTACACTGAAGTCCCATTTCTGTAGCACATATGTGGGTCCTCTAGCATCAAACCACTGTCAGTGTAGGAATGCACAATGCAAGAAGGAGGGAGATTTCTGTCATGTATGTTTGGACTTCACTGTACTATTCATTTTTTTCACATAGAATTTCTTTCTCTTTTGTGTTTTCTCTGGGAATCTTCTTTCTTTTCTGTGAAAACCACTGAGGTACAGTCCTGCTAAACCAGGGAAAGGCCGCTCTGACCGGTTCCCGGTGGGTAGGAAGGCTGAGTCCATGTGTCAGTCTAGGATAAGACTGAGGAGGGCAAATAAAAGGGCAGTCATCTCGGTGCTTGATTGGTGTGGCTAAGGGAGCAGTCAAGAAGAAAGTATCCCTTGTTTTATTTGTGCCTGTGTTGGTAACCCAAAATTGATCATCTTAGTTAAAGTGCATTCCAGTAACAGCTAGAATTTCAATTTCATTGTTTTTCAGTGCAGTGTGTGCCAGTTCAAAGGACTATTACCAATGTTAACAAAGATATTTCTCCTTCCCTCAAATAGTACAATAAACCCAAGCATAGAGTTCTCCATTTTTTTCAAACATACCTGGTTCTGATTTCTGAGGGGCTTAATGAGCAACAAGCAGAAGTTTGAAAGATACTTGATTAGAGGTTCAACTGTAAAGTGGGTATGTAGTAAGTCAGATGTCTCTACTATTGTACATTTGTTATAGGATAGATTGGCAGGTGCTAAAATCCTTAGTCAGCAAAATTGAAGCCAATGAATGTTGACACTGGATTAAAGAGGAGCATTGGAAGTGTTTGGCAACTGTGAAGGGGTTTGCAGTTTGTTAGAGAAAGAGGGGAGGTGTGCAGTGCATTGGGGGAAGGGTTATACACAGTATTTCAAGAGATGACTGCGACACTGTGAGGAGAAAACTGAGTAAGTGGTTGTACTGGTTTTGGATGGGATGGAGTTAATTTTCTTCATAGCAGCTCATATGGTGGTATGTTTTAGATTTGTGTCCAAAACAGTGCTAATAACTGAGGGATGTTTTCATTACTGCTGAGCAGTGCTTGCACAGAGCCAAGGCCTTTTCTGCTCCTCGCCCTACCCCACCAGTGCGTAGGCTGGTGCACCAGGTGCACAAGGAGTTGGGAGGGAACACAGCTGGGACAGCTGACCCCAACTGAAAGGGATATTATGTGCCATATGATCTCATGCCTAGCAGTAACAGTTGTGGGATGAAGGAGGAAGGGGGATGGATCATAATTATGGCCTTAATAACAAACCTATTAAACCGCCTTTACTTCAACCCACGAGTTCTCTCACTTTTATGCCTCTGATTTTCTTCCCCATTGAACTGGGAGTGAGCCAGCAGCTCCATGGCTGTCAACAGTAGGTAACACTGGGCCATGCCCAGCGTACATAAATGTAAAGTCACTACTTATGAATCTACATTGACAAATTGCTTTTCATTGAAGGGGTTAAGTCCATCCTTTCTATATGTTGCATCCCTTCCTTGATGACCTGAGGTCATAAATAATCCACCATTATGTTGCCAGTCCAAATCCACCTGAGCCACTCCAATCTTAAATGCCTCATTTTGGTTTTGGCAAAATTTTGTTGGATCTGGGTTCCACGTTACAGGACACCATTTGGGAAGTTTTGGAAAGTAAAAGATTAAGGTGCTGCAATTTAGAAACCACATTGATGGCAGTTTCAAATAGCTTTCTGGTTTCCGTTCGTACCTCGAGGGGCTAATCAATAAAGCATAATTATCTCCTCTGTTTATAGGATGTTGCTTGTTCTCAGTTTGAATCAAGAATTATTGAAAGGCCATATAAGGAAGATCTGGATGTATGTGTCAGAATCAATTCAGAGTTTAAATTGCCTATAATAGCTTTTTTAAGTCAATACAGGTATCGCCATATGGCCTAAAGAGAGGCTGACAAAGAAGTAACCGGCCATGTCACGGGATAATTTTTCTTTTGTAGTTTAAAGGGATATTGTCAACTGGTACCCTAGGCAAGGAAATAAGCACAGAACTAAATAAAGCACTTTGCACTTTACTGCCACATCTTGCAATTATCTTTTCTCCTCAAAAAATTCAAATTACTTTTTTTAAAAAAATCACTAATTATGGAATTTATTCAAAATGTGAAGCTGATCATAAAAGATTTTGATAAATAGAATCACTGAACCATGAAGGTTGGAAAGGAATCTCTGGAGTTTATCTGGTCCAGCCCCTGCTCAAGCAGGATCAGTCATGTCCAGTTGTGTTCTGAATATGCCCTCAGATGGAGAATCCACAACCTCTCTGGGCAGCCTCTTCCAATGTTTGACCATCCTCACGGAAAAAAGTCCTTTTTTTGTATATGGATGGAATTTCAGGTATTTTAATTTGTGACCATTGCCTCCTGTCCTGTCACTGGGCATTACTGAGAAGAGTCTGGCTCCCTTGCCTTCATTCCCTTCCATCAGGTCTTTATGCAAAGTGATGGAGTCCCGCTGAGCCTCCCCTTCGCCAGGGTGGACCAGCCCAGCACTCAAAGCCTCTCCACATATGAAAGATACTTTGGTTTCTCCGTCAACTTAGTAGCCCTTTTTTTGGACTCATTCCACTATGTTCATATATCTCTTGTACTGGGGAGCCCAGCACTGGACCTAGCACTCCAGATGTGCCTTACTAGTACTGAGCAGAGAGAAAGGATCACCTTACTAAACCTGCTGGCAATGGTCTTTATGATGCAGTTCAGAAGGCTGCTGGTCATGTTTGTCATGAAGTTACATTGCTAGATCACAGTCAGCTCCTTGTCCACCAGAACCCCAAGGTCCTTCTCAGCAAATCTGCTTTCCAGCTAGTTGGGCCCCCATCCTGTCTGCATGCATGGGGTTGTTGCTCCCCAGGTACAGGACTTGGCAGATCTGCTTGTTGAACTTTGTGAGGTTCCTGTCAGCCCATTTCTCCAGCCTGTCAAGGTCCCTCTGGATGGCAGCATGACCCTCTTGGCATATCAGCCACTTCTCCCAGCATTGTATCTTCAGCAAACTTGCTGAGGGTACCCTCTGCCCTATCACTCAGATCACTTAGGAAGATGCTAATAGTATTGCACCCACTACTGAGCCCTGGGGAACATCACTGGTGACATGTCTACAACTGGGCTCTGTGCCACTGTTCATAACCCCCTGGTCCCAGTCAACCAGACAGTTTTCAGTCCACCTCACTGTCCATTTATCTAACCCATATGTTGTCAGCTTGTCTTTGATGATTTTATGGGAGGCGGTATCAAAGGCTTTACTAAAACCAAGGTAAACAACTCCCCTCATCCCTTAAGCCAGTCACCTCATGCTGGTGACTACAGAATGCTATCAGGTTGATCAAGTACAATTTCCCCTTCATAAACCAGTGTGGATTGCTCCCTGACATGTTTGGAAATGCTTTCCAGGAGGATTTTCTCCACCACCTTCCCAGGGATGGAGGTGAGGCTGTAGTTCCCAGGATCTTCCTTCTTGCCTTCCTTGAAGATAGGAGTGTCATTTTCTCTCTGCCAGACTTCAGGAATGTCTACCAGTTGCATGAGCAGGAGCAGAATAGAGTAGGTATCTTCCATTTGGTTTGCCTCTGAGCTGAACGTTGCTGAGCTAATTTCAGGAAAAGCTGTTGAACTTTCATGGTCAGTGCTGTGCTGGAAGCTGGATGAGAAGATGAAAACAGTCCCTTTGGGTCTTAAAATCTTTGGGTTTGAAATTACTCCTAATTCTGTCAAGGCAAATGCAACTAATACAAATACACCTTTTTTTTGTAAGTTGATCATGTCCTTTTAGCACGATCATTTAATAGTCCTAAACACTCTTGTTAATAATGTGTGACAGGCAGCTGTGGTGGGAATGCTTTATGATTGCTCCTTATGCAATATCATGCTGGGATTGCAGACCCGTGCTCTGCTGTTTATGTTATCTCCACTTCAGACATGTTTTATTATAGTACTTTAAAAAGGAGAATGGAACATTTTATCATATTTTCCTGCCAAACCCCTTGTGTCTATTTTTTTTCGTAAAGAATTGTTTTTATCATCTATCTTTTACTGTGTATCACAGCATTATCTTCACCTGTTAAGAGAAAAAATGAATGGACTTACGGTGTACAACAGACTGACAGCAAATCGTAGCACGGATGCTCCCTTCAGAATGACAGTTATACCCTCGATGGCATAGTGACTAAATAACTCATTGTGAGAAACTCCTTTTCACAGACAGTTATTAAATTGAAGGTATTACCAAAACAGAATGTAAGAATTACTGCTTGCTCTGTGGTCATTTTTCTTTAGGTAAGGATATCCACCTTTTTTTTTTTGCATTTTATGAGAAAAAAAACCCAACTGAAAGGACCAGTCCAGTCCTCAGCATCATTACAGCACCATTATGGCTTATGCTGACTTAGTATTTTCACTATAAATCCTGTTTCCCACTTGAGTCTGGAGATCAGGGTTCATTTGCAGTCTGGGCTTGTTTGGGGAAGAGTATTTTTTTAATGCACTTTGAGAACCAAGCCTAGCCCTTGTAAAATTTACAGTGGAGTGACATCAAGATAAAAATGAATTATTTCAGATGCTTTCTAGTATTGCTGTTTCATTCCTGTAGCAAAGAAGCTAGATCTCAGTTTGAAATTGACGTTTTCCTGTGTAATGGGGAATTACAACAGCTCTGCATAGATTAGAATCAACACGTTCGCATGAATAACTTAATTTGTTTAGAGAAGTGCCTAATTTCTCATAGTGAATAAATATTCCAGAAACCTAACTGTACAAATACAATACAAAAACACAGGTATATTCAGTAGTCTAAGGACTGCAAAGTGTTTTGTTTTATGAGAAGATCAGCAGCAGATCCCTAATGCAGATGAGCAGATCTACCTGTTTTAAACTGAGTAGTGACATAACAGATTAACAAAACCATGTACAGTAAAAAATCCACTCTAAATGTCTAAATATGTATTTTTTAATTAAAAACTCCAACAGGAATAATAAATGATAGAGAGGTGTAGAGTAAGATTTTGAATCCTAAATACTTCTCAGAAGTATTTTCAAAATAATCAGAAATGCTCCATGGGTCTCTTCAGATGCGGATTGGTGGGAATTTTTTCATTACTAGCACAGGAATTGGATCTGGCCTTATTTAGATGGATGGATCCCATTTGAAGAGGGAGGAAAATACATTTTCTTTTCAAGCTTGTCAGGTTTTGATCTTTTTTTGTCTTAGCTTTACATTTGTGGAGAAGGACTTTTTTGCTTGAAAATTGTGGATATAAAATTCATTATATTTACACTTTTTGAATGAAGTCCAGTTGAAATGACTGTTACAAAGTAAAGTTCAGATACAGTGAAAACCTCTAGCATTAATTACTCCTGAATGTTTGTGAGTACCCAAAATCCTGACATAAAAGCTGTAATTTCTATGCAAAGTAGATAGGATGATTGAGTTATAATTAAAATGGTAATTATACCCTTAATGCTCTGTATTTGACTTTTCAAAAAATGTTATGCTCCAAGAAAAGCTATTTAAAGATCAGAGAAAAATGTTTGAAAAATGAATGTATTCAAGACATTCTAGATCTTTTAAAATCCAGTTATTGATTTTTACATGCTTTCATGTGTAGTCTGAAACATTTTCTTCATTTATTTCGGTCGATGAAAATAATAAAAAATCATTGGAACGTGAAAAGCTTAAACGAACGCAATATTCTCCAAGTTGATATTTAACACGATAAATATTTGAAATGTTGGAGGGCAGGCAACAGTATTCACTTGCTGACTAAAACCCTGGCCTTCATCCTCTTAACTGGGTGATGCCAAGGATGGAGCTGGTGGGAATTGCCCTGTAGTTTCTCCCTCGCCGGTTCGAGACGTGTCACGCTGCACCCCACACAGGATGAATGCGACATTTCCTTTGATCCTTCTTTGACTCCTTAGAATTAAAACGAGAGCACCTAAAGCTATACATCAAATGTCAGGAGTGGCAGCCTACTGGAACCGTATCAATATTTGATGATGTATGGCTTGCTAGGAGGCATCAGAAGCCGTGGCAGCAGTGACACACAGGATGTTTTGCGCTCACCCAGCAATGGCACATCCCTGGTGCTGTGGAAAAGGGTAGGATAACCATACCTACATGGTGGGATATGCCTACAGACCTGAGAGGTCACTGTGCAGTAGTGCAGGGCCATTTCCCAACCACTGCCAAGCTTGTTTTACTCAGCACACGTGCACTCACTTGCCAGTGCAATTAGTATGTCCAAACTGGGATTACGAGCATCTTTGAAGAAGGACCGTAGTAAGCTAAAAGCATTTACATTAACATCAGAAAAGTTGCACAGTCTTAGATGCTTGGGGGTCTTGTTCATTGCTCACCAAAAAAAGCCTTTGCCTCCATCTATCCGTTTACATTTACTATGCCTCTATCATTTACCTTGGACTTCATGATTTTTCATTCTTATTAATCTTGCAGATGTGGTTACAAGTTTTTCCTCATGTGTCACAAAAAGCATGGTAGGGAGGTTTTAGGTCAGAGTACTGAAATTCTGTAATTTCTCTAAAATACACAGCAGTGATTTCCTAGTTTCTAGCTAGCTTTCTCTAGCATGAAATAAGAAAATAGCCGGAGACTTCATTGCTGATGATCTATTTTCTACTCTCATTCCAGCCTGGGTGGTGGTGAGGACCTCTGGGTAGGTTCAGAAATTGGAATAAAGCTGAAAAGTCACTGAAGGAAATGAGTTTAATTCGTTACATGCGGTTCCTCCTTATCCAGTACCTGATCCAAGGCCAGGATTTGCATTCATCTCACTAGCAGGTGGTCCTCCTACTAATCCACAATATTAACCAACAGTTCTCATCTGTTTGCAAAATGTTTCCTGGTTGATGGCAGGGACGATTATAGAATCACAGATTCTCCTAAATTGGAATGGACCCGTAAGGATCATTAGGTCCAACTCCTGGCTCCACACAGGGCCAGCCAAGTCAGAGCATGGCACTGAGTGCATTGTCCAGACACTTTTTGAGCTCAGTCAGGCTCGGTGCTGTGACTTCCTCCCTGAGGAGCCTGTTCCAGCACCCGACCACCCTCTCAGTACAGAACCTTTTCCTAATATCCAGCCTAAACCTCCCTTGTCTCAGCTTCATACCATTCCCTTGGGTTCTATCACTGGTCACCAAAGAGAGGAGATCAGTGCCTGCCCCTTCGCTCCCCCCCAGAGACCACAATGAAGTCTCCCTTCAGCCTCCTCTTCTCCAGGCTGTACAAACCAAGGCACTTCAGCCTCTCATCATAAGACTTCACATCCAGACCTTTCACCATCCCCATTGCCCTCTTCTGGACACTCTCAAATAGTTTTGTGTCCCTCTTGTATTGTGGTACCCAAAACTGCACACACGACTTCAGGTGAGGCTGCACCAGC